>CM039469.1:14950250-15235238 GCA_022433065.1 Begonia loranthoides
CTCTCACTTTAGGAGGTGCTGCAACTCCTTTGCGTTTTCCTACTTATTTTGGTGTTACTCTTAAGTTTCCTTTTTACTGGTTGGATTGTTTATGAAATGGAGGGTTAAAATATGTTAGTTCCTGCAAAGTTTCTTTGAAAGTTTTATGAATGAAAGTGACATTTTCGGAACCTTGTGAGCTGCAGAATCTGTGAATTTTTGTTAACTGAATTTCTTGCTGATTGTAGCCCCTGTTTGGACCCCTTATTGTAAGCTTCTCTATTCGAGGCCTTCTAATGAATTTTCCAGGATTAAGTCAGAAATCTAACCTCGTTGATTTGAGCCTTATTCGTTACTGGTAGCTCAAGTTATAGCATTTTAATTTGGAACTGTAAAATCTGTCTGTTTGGAACAGTTTTTCTGGGAATTTTGAATCGGATAGATCTTAGACTCTAGAACGACTTTTGGCCTGGGATTTTGACACAATCTTCATCTCTATATTAAGTTTATACCCTCCAAACTACAGCTCTAGATCAGTTACAGAATTGGTGTTCTAATTGTTTGATTATTGCTGGTCGGTTATTGTTGTTTGTTGGAGCAGATTTCCATTAAGGTTTCCAAGTGTTTCTTGGAACCTGTCAGAGTCTCTGCATTCTAATTCAACAAGTGCCACACCAACTGGATAAATTTCATTATTGGCGTCAATACTAACGGCTATGAGCAACTGGCCTGGGCACGACTCCTTCAAGTGACAGCCATCCAGGCAAATGGCGAGTCTACCAAACTCTCTCAGACCTCTCTTGCACGCATCCAAACACATGTACATCCTTTTAAATATTGGACTTGGAAGGGCGGTCAGATCAGGCATATCTACCACCACCAACAATGTGCTGCAGGGATTAGATCTTTGAATCTCTTCTTCATACAACCACAGTCACTTGTATTGTTCATCATCATCCCCTTCGTTTAGTTTCAGGGATAAAGTCCTGGACCTTTTGGCAAGCCTCAGGAAAATATGGACATCAAAGTCCTTCCTGACAGTCTCAATAATGGAAGGAATGTCCCACATGGGCTGACTTTTGAACCTATCCAAATATTGGTTTTCCACCCATTTGTAAGAAGCGTGTTGGCTTTCCATTTTTCGTGCACATGTGTGTGCCTCATTATAGCTCTTAATTTGAAAGGTAAGCTCACTTTTCATTTCTGAAGTGTGAAGTTGCCAACTACATCTATCCTTGCACACAGCAGTCAAACGATGACGTTCGCTTTTGACAAAGTTTATCCCGTGCCCATTCTTCAAAACATAATCAACCACTTGTTCTCCAATTTCATTCAACGAACTATACTTCTTCCTCAGACAGAGCTCTAAGGAAGAACATTCTAGTTGAGGATGCATACTCTCTGCCCAATCATCATCATCTGAGTCACGTATTGAATGAAGCTATAATATCCTGAAATTTCGTTATGCTAAGGATATGACTTAAGTGATAATTTTGGGGTTTTTGGAGCTAAAATGGATGGTTAAGGTATTGACCAAGAGAAACATATTTAGAAGAAGTGAATTATGATACCCAGAATTATATTCATATTAAGCTTAGGAGGATGATTTATGATTTATTGAAATTAACTTTGGTAATTTATGATATTAGTCAAGTGAAACATATTTGGATAAAGTGAACTATGATACCCGAGTTATGTCCATACTTAGTTTAGGAAAAAGATTAAGGTTATAAGGGAATTGTTTGATGATATTTGGAATTAGATAGGACGATATGAAATAGATTGATAGTCAGTGAAAGTAAGAGAAAATGTAATTGGATATAATAAAGTTGAAAGTATAAGATCTATAATATTTTAGAGTATACTGAATTTAGTAAAGAATAAGGTGGAAGAGGATTTATGGATTATACCTTGATTATGGGGGGATAAATTTAAGGATAGTTTGGATAATTCAAGTGTTGGTCAAGGGAAAATGTATTTTGGAAAATAGTGAATTACAGTACCCGAGTTGTTGAAGATAATAAGGCCGATAACAATTAAGAGCATATTGAATCTAGTACTGGTTTTGGATATAAGGTTATATACAAATAAATATATATAGTTTAATGAGGATTTTTGAGTGTGTGTATATATATATATATAATATAAAGAAATAAAGTGTGGGCGTTCATGGCGGTCGATGGTCAGCAGCGTCGATCGTCCGCCTTATCGACCGATGATTTGAAATTCTACGACTGATCAAATGAAGTTGACGATCGATTGTCTGAAGGAGAAACAATCAATCAGTGATCCAGAAAGTTGCGTGGAAACAAAAACACCATCACCTATAAGCTTCTAGGTTTACATTGGACGCTTCTGGATGATGAAAGGCTGCCTCCCTTGGCTCTGCACCTTCATTGGATGCTGAAGAGTTGTATATTGTGGTCTATAAATAGAGAATTGAGGGAGTGGAGATTTTATAGAGAAGAAAAGCTATGGGGAAACTCTGCTGAAATTTTGAGAGAAACCGTGAAGGTCTAAGGGAGTAAGAGGTTTTGAAAATTATGAGGGAATTATGTCATGAAGTATTGTGAGAAAGAAATCGTGAAGGTTTACAGAGAGGTGAAACCGAGGAGACAAGAGAGGGCTGTGAGAAATAGGAGGCAGACGGTCTGTGAGGATTCTGTGATTTTGTGAGTAAGATTCTTTGAAAGTTAAGAGGGAAGTCTCTGGAGTTTCTGAAAACTGTGAGGAGCTGTTGTGATTTTCATAGAAATTTAGAGAGAGATAGAGCAATTCAAACTGTGAGTCGAGAGGGCTGCAGCTATGGTTTTCGAGGAGTTTAGGTTTCAAGTTTCAAGTTATTCATGTAATTCGACCTTCACTCACGTTTTTCTTATAGGATTTATTATATGAGATGGTTGCTGTCATTCGTTGCTGTTAATAGGGCTGGGCAGGAACCGACCAGAACCGAGAACTGGACCCGGAACCGAGGTTGGGTCCTAGTTCGGTTCTGGTACTCGGTTCCACAAATGGGTGTTAATCGGGTTCGGTTCTGGAACTCGGTTCCAGAAATGGGTTCTCAGTTCCTAAGGCTAAGAACCGAGAACCGACGGTGTTTTAAAAAAAACCAGAACCCTAGTCCTACCCTCCCCGATTCCATACCCAGATACCCGGTCCCTCATCACTTTCAATCAGAAGTTCTGAGGTGATACCCTAGCCCTACCCTCCCCGACTCTCCGATTCTGAAGTGCAACCGAGAGACGACGACTGTGATTGAAAGCTGAGAGACGAGTCCAACGACTGCGACGAGGTCTGGGAAGTTGAAGCCGTGCGACTGCGACTGTGACTCCCCGAGTCTCCCATAATTCTTGTGTACTTTGATTGCTCTGCTCCTCTAATTCCGACTTCCGAGTATTGTTCTGTAAATTGCATTACAGATTTGCAATCTATAACAAATTACATTACAGATTGCAAATCTGTAATGCAATCAATCTGTAATGCAATTTACAGATTGCATAAATTGCATTACAGATTGACAATATCCATGGCTACCCTGGCTTCAGTAGGAAATAGAATTCGTGCAAATGCCACTGCATTATCAAGTATTTAGCATCAACCTTGTTAAATCATTTCGTCGGCTTTAAAGCAGAATTACTAAGAAACACTGAATTATGTAAAATAAAAGAACTTTGGTACCTCTTCAATTCAGTTCATCGTGTTTTATATTCAGAGTTATTATAGTCTAAAGATTTACCTCTGTTTTCTAGGTAAAAGAGTATGGCTTGAAGATCATCGGTCAGATTGAACCAAAAAAAGGGAAAATGCAGCGAAAAACTGGCAGGGGGAACCAAGAACCGATGGTTTCAGAACCAGAACTAACCTCGGTTCCGGTCCGGTTCTGGTTCTCATCAGTTCCTGGTTCGGTACCGAATTCTTGGAACCGAGAACCGACTGCTCGGTTCCAACCGGTCCGAAACTGGACCCGAAACCCTATTTGCCCAGCCCTAGCTGTTAAGTTGCATTTTGATTCTGATGTCATCATGTTATTGGTGACTTATTGTCTGCAAAATAATAGGATTATTGGTTAAGGTTTAAGTTCTGTTCATTATTGTTATCAAGTGGAAAATATTGGTGTGATTATTGCCTCGATTGTTATATCTTGTTGGTTTTAATGGTTTTGCCAAAAGTTGGTTTTGTATGGTATTATTGGATAGCATATTCCTTGCTTCAATTGTTTCTTTCTATTGGGATGAAATTGGTTCATTAAGTTGATAGATATATTATGCATGTGTTTATGCTAATGAAGTTGAGATACAATGTTAGATTGAAAATTATATTCTGTTGGTATCATCATGCATGATAGACTTTAAGGAAAGGAATTAGTATACTATGGAAACCTATAAGCAATAGTTAATATTCTCGATTAGGTGGTAGTTGAAATAAATTGTTAAGTTTGGATTGAAGAAGTCTGTTAAGAAATGAATTACTTGTAATTAGGATTGATTATTAGAGAATCATTATTAATAATTTCATGTGACTAATGAATAGGTTTTGTGAAGAAACTTAAAGTGCTGACTCTGTAAAGTTAAGGACTCTAGGTAAGTTGTACTACATGTGTTTTGTCGGAAAGGGCCTACATCATGGGAATTAGGATTTGTTTGTTTGCTTGATTGTTTGAATTGTATGTTTATTAGATTTAGGTTCAGTTCCTTAGTTAGGATTGATCACGTTTTGAGGATACGATGATGAACACGTTAGATAGAATTGTATGAGCATAGCTACGTTAAGACTTGGAATCCTAAAGTATACTAAAGAGAATAAACGTAAATAGGTGGTTAGGGATGTGGGTTCTTGAGTTGGTCGCTTAGGTGTGTGCCACGGGATGGCCGCCTTGTGCATAAACAGCTCTACCCTATTAAGATGAAATCTCTAATACTTGGATGGGTAACTAGCATTAAATGAAAATGGAAGTAATAGAATTAAATGAAATATACGTAAATAGTTATTTTTGTGGTTCAGTTGGTTACCCCAGCATAGAAACCAAAGATAAGTAAATAACAACAATTTAAAGAAGTAACAATTCAATAGTTAAATAGCAGAATCTAAAACACATATAGAGGAGAAAGGCATATTTGAGCAAATATCGAGCAACTATAAAAGAACTCATGGAACGGAAATCAAAAGATGCTCTAGAATTTGACAGAATATCATAGAATAGAACAGCGAATTTAAGAGCGATTAAACCATGCTTAAATACTTTGAAATCGATGGAAATTACATACGGACGATAGTGAAACAACAAAGAATATACAGTAAATAAAATGTGCCAACATGCTGAACCTTTTGACGTAACATAACAGCATATAATAGCGAGTTAACAATGATATATAACAGCAAATTAGAAACAAACATACATGCTTTATATCTTGGCAGCAAATCTGAAATATGACAGCACAATAAACAAATCATACGTGCTTAAAAGTTTGACAGCTCATACCAAATATAACGTTGAAATAGAGCGTGCATACGTGCTTTGAACTTCGACAGCGAATACTAATCATAACAGAAGCAATGAACAACAGAACATGCTTTTAAATGAGGAATATAACAGCAGCAACGAACAATAGAACATGCTTTTAAATGACAAATATAACAGCAGCAAAAAATAACAAAACATGCTTTTAAACGACGAATATAACAGCAGCAACGAACAACTGAACATGCTTTTAAATGACGAATATAACACCAGCAATGAATAATAGAACATGCTTTTAAACAACGAATATAACAGCAGCAACGAACAACTGAACTTGCTTTTAAATGAGGAATATAACACCAGCAACGAATAATAGAACATGCTTTTAAACGACGAATATAACAGTAGCCACGAACAACTGAACATTTAAACGACGAATATAACAGCAGCAATGAATAACAGAACATGCTTTTAAACGATGAATACAACAGCAGCAACGAACAACAGAACATGCTTTTAAACGACGAATATAATAGTAGCAACGAATAACATAACATGCTTATAAACAACGAATATAACAGCAGCAATGAATAATAGAACATTCTTTTAAACGACGAATATAACAGCAGCAACAAACAACAGAACATGCTTTTAAACGATGAACATAATAGTAGCAACGAATAACAGAACATACTTTTAAACGACAATATAACAGCTGCAACGAACAACTTCACATGCTTTTAAAGAACAAATATAATTGCAGCAACGAATAATAGAACATGCTTTTAAACGACGAATATAACAGCAACAACGAACAACTGAACATGCTTTGAAATGATGAATATAACAACAGCAATGAATAACAGAACATGCTTTTAAACGCCGAATATAATAGCAGCAATGAATAACAGAACATGCTTTTAAACGACGAATATAACAGCAGCAACGAAGAACTGAGCATGCTTTTAAACGACGAATATAACACCAGTAACGAATAACAGAACATGCTTTTAAACAACGAATATAATAGTAGCAACAAACAACTGAACATGCTTTTAAACGACGAATATAATGGCAGCAACGAATAACAGAACATTCTTTTAAACGACGAATATAATAGCAGCAATAAATAACAGAACATGCTTTTAAACAATGAATATAACAGCAACAACAAAGAGCAAAATAAGAGTTAGTCATGCTCTTAACGTCTAAATAAAGCCAACTACAGAATAGAGTGAAAAGACTATGGTAAAGCAATGTCTTAGCAACATATATTCAGAATCAACATGCGTTCACAGAATAAATTTAATAGTAGGACAAGTGATACCCAAAAAAAACAATAACACGTAGCCATATGCTCACAAAGTAGAGTCATCGTTCCTACGTTTTCATTCACCTTCATTCTTATCAATCACAAAGAATTCCTTCATTCATATTTCTACATTACCAGACTAACACAAGACAAGGATTAAACAAAGCAGACTTATCTTTGGTAAATGTAAATCAAATATTACCTGAGTATTGGAATGAAATTTACAGAGTAAGGTATCTAAAGAGTAATCTACAAAACGAGGTAGCTAATATAGTACCACCAAAAGATTTGTAGAAATTTAAGACAACTAAAGGAACTACAGAACTCAACAGCAAGAAACATTCACACACGCATACTTTACTTATGGGTAGGGGCACCATTGGCCAAGACTACCCAAACCCCTTACCCTTGTTTATGAACCAACTCACGGACAGCTAACTTCTTGCTCCCCACCTCACGTCTCACGCAGGGAATTCACTCCAGAAGGGAAGACACCGAACACAGAAACGCAAAGGAGGATGAATGCAAGGGGAGGGCTGGTAGAAGATAAAGAGATGATAAGGGGGACAAACTGTACGCCTATGGAGGTAGGAGACGGCTCCCATGGTTTGGATCGAAAGGGGGGGGACCAATTCGTGTCGGGGAATCACGTTTTAATTGGCTACGCGTCAATTTTTCTGATTTTAAATCCTTATTTTTCGCAGATCTGGGATATTTTGGACAAGTACGGACGTGATGGTCTTGTTTGTATTCATCCGCATGTGTAAAACTCCTAAGGCTTACGGACGAGAAATGGCATCCTCGTCCGTACTTGTCCAAAATGTGACATTCGGACGTGGTATGGCGTCCGCATGCGTCCGAAAGTGTCCAAAAATTGGACATATTCAAAGCGGACGCACCCTGTCCTCGTCTGCAATCATCGGCATAGAGACAGGGTCAGTTCAGGACACGAGGATTTGTCCTACATTCGTCCCCAAGTGTGATGCAAGCGTGATCTCATCCCCACTGCATCCACATGCGTCCGCATGAGTCAAATTTCCATTTTTCTTCTCATTTTTCTATTAATCTTTTCTCCCATAATATTTTCCTCATAAATACATGTCATAATCTAACAAGTATAAATACGCAATGTAATATATAATTTTTCCCCAACATTGATGTCGGGGTATTACAAAAAGAGACGTCCGTTATGGAAGAGAAACATCCGAAATAGGTCGAGTGACATCCATTTTGAGCGAGGGACGTCCGTCTAATTGTGGAAATTCTCACATTTTAAAAACGCGTGTGCCTTGCATGTGACCGTTCGACTGAAATAATTTGGATTCAATCCTAGCCATCAATCCCTATAAGGGACGTCCCTCACTCGATCCAACGGCCTTGGGTTGTCGTCTGCCATCGCCTTTGGAAAATGGCAGATTCAATCCTAACCTTCGATCCTTATAAGGGACGTCCCTCCCTCGATCCGATGGCCATGGACGATCGTCCGCCATTACATTTGCAAATTGAAAGATTCAATCATGGCCATCAATTACTAGCAGGCGACATCGTTCCTCAATCCAACGGTCAATGAGGGACGTTTACCATTGCCCGATAATCTTTCCAACGACCGTCTGTCTTCCAACAAGCAGGAGGGATGTCCCTCATCCCCAATAATCGACGTCCTTCGACTTCGTTGACGGTCCTTGCATGCAAAACATAACCGACGTATTAAAGTCCACGAATTTTGATGGGAAACGTGACTACGAGGTCGCTGTCGAGAATTTTTCATAATACAGGATTTTAGTTATTAGAAAAATTTCTTGAGGGTTTGATTAATTGTTGATCTCAAACTATAAGGTCTACGGTGTTAATTTCCCTAAAGTAAAACTAAACATGAATGCAAAATAACTCATATTAGGATAATACGTAATAAAGATATGGTCTCCATTTGATTTCTACTTTTATGTAAATTTTACTACAAAGCTTGTGGAATGCTTCCAAGTTTCAAAGCCTAGGCATCCATCCATCAGAGCCTCGGCTTCCAAATCATCCATCAAAGCCTCGGCTTCTAAATTTCAAAGCCTAGGCGCTCCATGACAAGACAAAATAATTCAGAAAGCCAAGGCTTTTAAGCGGCATGGCCTAGGCTTCCGAGCAAAGCCTAGGGCTTATAAGATACTAATCATCTGATGTTTTTGCAACATCCAATTTTCTACATGATTATAGGGCTTATAATCATATGATGATAAAGGGCTTATAAATACTAATCATATGATGTTATATTTTTGAACTAATCATATGATGGTATAGTACTCTCTCCATTAGTTCATGATGAAATAGAATACTATTATAATATTTCCTAACATCATGTCAATGTCAATAGAATAATATAACTCTTGGTGAAGTGTAACAACTTGTTTTCCATGTCATTTTTTAAAAATATGATATAACATCTATTTAACATGCCATTAACGTCATAATATAGCAAAAACCTTTCTTTTAATTTAAAAAATCCATTGTATCAGTCAAAATGTTTAAAACATATATATTATAAAGCATTGTCTCTATCCTTACTTTAAACAGTACATTACTATAATTTACAACATTTATATAAATATAGTGAGTCATAACTCATCAGTCAAATTCACCACGCAACACAAGTGCTCAATGAAATTATACTCCTTCAGTTGTGGTCCCATTCTCATTAGTCAACATTCTTCTCATTCATATCACACTAGTCACTTATATCACAAGATTTATCTATGAGCCTAATTCTCAGTAAGAGATAAAACATGTTAGTAACAATGAGATGTCCATGATATGTCATTTCATAAAAACATACATTTTCGTTCAGTTTTCCTTTTTAGTCATATAATAGTTCAGGTGTTGGAGATCAACAGTTCAAGGGAAGAGATATATCATCTGGTCCTCCTTATGCGGGATCGTCACAACCACGCCCCACAACACGTCTATGTATGTTTATTCCATCTAGTTTACATTTATCAATCATATACATATGCATAAAATCATTTTTGCATATTTTCTTGAAAATCATGATGCATGAAATATGCATTTCATTATCTATTATAGCATGTCAACAATAATCAACCACATTTTAACAATTCAAAATATCAACACTAATCTCATATATCTCATAACATATCTGTCATGTGATAACATATAAGTTATCAAATCTATCATATCATAATAATATCCTTGTATATCACAATAAATTAAACAATATCACAATCATCAATACATTCATAATATCTTTTATGTAAGCCAAAATGGTCAAAGATATGCAATATCTCTTACCTTAAGTCATTAGCACAATTTTCTGCAACTTACTCAATTATCTCCTCGACTAAAAACACCTAAAACATAATAATCTCTGTTTTAATATTTATTTATGCACTTGTTCCTTCAAATGTGCATAACCCTTAACACATTTAACCAACCCTTAGTTCCAAATCGAAAACTTAATCATCATGATATATAATAACATAATCCTTTAGCTTGAATCACTTTTCATGCATGTTTAAGATAAAACATCTCAAAAAATAAATCCTTTATGCATCAATTACAATTTTATCTTCATAGTTTTCATCCAGCTTTAAATATTCATAACTCATGCTATGCTTAACCAAATTCATCAATTCCAAAATCCATATCTTTCTTGAGATGTCAAGAATAGCATACTAAGATGGTTTTGCATTACAATCTCATCAAGACAACCAATAAGTTCTAAATAGTATAACTACTCGGTTTTGATCAATTTTATCTTTTTCATTTTTTCAGCTTACCAACTTACTCAAACTCATAAAATTGTTTAAAATCATTAAGAAAACTCTTAGTACCTTCAAAAAGTCGAGACATGAATAATTCCTTGAGAGCTTGATGTGCCCAAAGTCCCATCGCCAGAGCCGTGCCTGGGCACCTTTATTTCCTAACTTTTTTTTATTTGTTTTGTAGGGTTTTGAATCAAATAAACAAAGAGGAGTTGGCATTTGGGCTAATGGAGGTTTTACAATCTTTGGGAAAAAATTGTGAGCTGTTTTTCCGCCTACATTCTGACCTCCGACAGTTCAAGTGGATTTTTGACAATCAGGATGACATCATTTCAACTTCAGTCCTTCATACCGAATGTAGCGAACATCCAGAGGTTTCGAACGTACTATTGATCGTTGTATTTGGACTCCATTTGGTATGTCAAATGTCTTTGTTTCAGAGAGCAAAACTCAGACTCAGATTTTATTGTTGTTGTTTTAATTAAGGGTTTGTTTAGTCTTTTGCTACCTAGGGATATTTTAGTCCTTTTATGATTTTGTTGTAAAACCTTAGGGTTTTATATACCCTATTTTCGAATGGAAGAACCAGTTGAAGATTGAATAGAAAATTGTGTTTCTCTTGGAGAGCATAGCCGCAGCCACCCCCTCCCATTGAGCCGATTCTTCCATCCCCCTTGCTCCTTTCCTTGCAATTTCAGGGTTATTACCTCTTCCAATCCCTTATCTTTGTGGTGAGGATTGTGACGTGGAGGTAAAGGTAGGCTTCCAACCTTGGAGAGTGTTTGTTGTTAAACAAACCGCAAGTCGTCCCTCTTACTAGGAGGTCCACGGACTCCTTGGCTTTTTTTCTTCTCGATTCTTGAAGGTCCTATTTACGATTTCTAGATATTTTTGGCACTTGCAGATCCTATTATGTGAGTATTGAATCAGTGTTCGGTGGCTCGTTCATAAAGTGTAAGTTGGTTAGTGTTAATTGTTGAATCCATTTTAGCTGCTAAATATGTTTTATTTGCGGATTTCTGGAAGCTCGATTTGCAGCTCTGTTTTGGGAGTCTTAAGCTACTTGGTTCAGTTTTGTGTCTTCTGGAAAGTTGTTTATTTTTGAGTTACTAACTACCCTCCAAATTTGGGGTTGTTTCGCTGTATACATTACGAGTTATTGGCGTTTGATTACTGAAAGGTTTTTCTGTCCTACTGAAATCCTAGTTTCGGGTTAATATTGATTTCGTCATATCTACTAATCCAGAGTGGTTTTTACGACGATATTTTAACACAAGTTATCTGAAAGTGTTAAATTGATATCCTCCAAATTCCAGCTAAACCTCGCGCGGGAATTGGGAGTTATTGCTGTTTTAGTTTCACTTGTTGGCATTTCACAGTTTTCTAGACAGATTCGAGTTTCGCGTTCTTAGTGATTCTTGGATCCTATCAGAGCTTCATGTCCTTGATTGCTTTCTTCACACTTTGGAAGTTTTGAAGTTCTTTTTTAAATAAAAGTTTTCCATTGCCTCTTTACTGCCTCTAAGCTAGAGGTGTTGCACATATTAGACATCAATATGCTGAGTCATCACCTTATTTTCAATGAAAACTTGACATGAAATCTTATTTTAGGTGACTTTTCGTCTTCTCCGTCGAGCGTACCTCAATTCCGGTCAACCGCTTCCTTATATTTCAAAGGAGCTATATACCAAATATTTTGTCGTGCACGTTTATTCTTCCACTGCGGACACCTAGCCGTCGACTACGAAAGCCTAAACTTTGGTGGAAATCTATTTTATACTATGGTAGACGACCCAAAATCTACCCGTGGCTCAAGTATTACAATCTTTCTTGGATTCGGTTGATCGCAAATCCATCTCTGATCGACTACAAAACTACCCAAACCAACACCTTCTTCACTATCTATAGTACGATCAATCATACTATCAACATTGTTCGGTTGCACTCTTCACGCTTGTCCATAACATTGAAAAATTTCATCCTCCAAAACCAATATTCACAATGCAATTATCTAATATAATTTCAACCATCAATATTTTCAACAACCAATAAAATAAAGTTTTGGAGTATTCCATGAATAGTTTTTTCTCTTGATTTTGTTCTAGCAATTCTCTCACGCAATTATTGCTTTCAGAATCTCTGGAAACTAATCTTTTAGTGGAAAAGATGTTGAAATCAGCAAGGATTTTCCTTTGCTGGCTGCTCTCACTTGGTTGGCAAGATGAATTTTAGTCTCTGTTTCATTTCTTTTACAATAATTTTATTATCGGCTCTCCCCATCTGTAACGAAGGTTCTATCTATTTAATGAATTCTTCTGTTAGATCATTTTCTCTTTCTTTATAACCTCATTTTGCTTAATTGTATTGTGCAGAAACAACTTTTCTATTCGTAATCTTTTCCAAAAGTCTTCTTTACCTCATGGAATCTTCTGCTTTTAAAATTTTTAAAAATATAAGTTGTCTCAAGACATCTCTTCAAATTGGGAGAGAATCCCAAATTCCCTTTCTATCAGTTTTGGGGGTTAACATCAACCGTACTCCTGAGTTATCTCACCCACCAGGTTAGTCTGTCTTAAACATAAGTCGGCAATAAGATATATTTTCTTTAATAAATTGATAGTTTTTAGAATATTTAGTTTTGGCCTAAAAATAAATAAATAAAAAACAAAAAATCTAATCACCTTATTTTCTTCTTCCCTTCTGATTTTGACTAATCCCCTGTCCCGCAAAAGCGAGCTCATCCTGCACAGATGGAGGAAGAAAATCAGGTAAGTAACAAAACACACTCTCAACTATTGAATTAGTTACAATTCAAACTTTAAAATAATTTTGAAAATAACTAAAATATCAAACTATAGTAAATGAAAAAAGCAAACCTCATAGTTACATTTTTCGTTAAAAATTTAAATTTTTTAAAATAATCTACCAAATATTCGTTACATAAAATTTATTTTTTATAGAAAAAATGATATTTTTCGTAGCAGAAAGGGTAATTTTCTCAGCACAACTCGAAGGTGAAGTACAAACCCAACCTAAAGCACAACATTAACCTCAACCTCAAGCACGACGAGTATCTCAATTGGTTCGTTTCTAATTTATATCAAGTTGGTGAATGATATTTATAGAGCTGATATTAAAAATCGTTAGATTATTGTATCTGAAAGAGTATATTTTGATACATTGATTGATATGAGGTTGTACTTCAGATTGAGATAATGCTTCACACTCGAGTTGTGCTGAGGAAATTACTCTTTCTGCTGCTGAAGGCAAATATCCGTTGTAGAAAATATCATTTTTGCAGTTGATACTTGATAGATTATTTTAAAATTTTAGAATTTTAATGGAAAACGTGATAGCGAGATTTGTTTTCTCTATTTCTAGATTTTAGTTATTATTGAAATTACTTTAATGTTTGGCTTATCACTGACCCAATTGTTTATGAATTGTATTGTTAATTTTTCAAAAAAAGAAAAAGGACTTGGATGATGATCATGATTTTACTTAGAATAAAGTTATTGACAAAGAGCAGATATTCTAGGGAGTACAATTCTTCTTTTTCTTTTAATTTGGGTGTGCAATTATATTTGATTTTATTCAAGCACATTTATGGTAATGTTTATTAAAAGTATGAAGGTGGAGCAATTTGTTAGGTTGCTAATCTAGGTTATCGGTTTTTCGCGAAAAGCATTTTAGTAGTCCTGAGTTATAGTGAGTTAAGTTGATTGATAGCTGATGATAGTACCTAGGTTGTCATAGTTGAAATTTATAATAATTGATAAATAGGTAAGCTTGCAAACCCTCAGGCTTGATAAGCGGGATTACCTTCTCTCGAGACCTCATTTAGTACGCATAGTCTATTTAATTATTGGAAAAATGATAAAACAATTATCTTTTATTGTTAGTGACAAAACAATCATCTTTTTTTCGTTAATAATTTAATCACTGAACTATAAAAAAATATCGCAGCAACTATCGTTGTTACGTTTATCGTTAATGTCCGTCGACGATCTCGCAGTCACGTTTCCCAACAACATTATCTTCATAGTCATCTTCGCAATTACGTTTCCCAGCAACATTATTGGTGAACTTTTGATTCTGATTATGATTTCGTTGACGGACATTGACGGTAACCGAGAAGATGATATTGGGAAGCTCCGGCATAGTTCGATCCACAATTTTCACGTTTTTAGTTTTCCGATCATCTTCTCATCGTCAAAAGCAGTTTTCATCGTCGTCGTCGGCATCCAGTATCTCAATTCTGCCGCAGAATGCTTGTCCCTGTGACTACATCGTTATGGGCAGAACGACGTACTCGCAACACCGATGCAGTCTGTGAAAGACCGCCGAGGTCTGAGAAAGACCATCGCGGTCTGAGGATGATCTGCCGCTGATCATCGTGTGTCGGTCTGCCTATATAAGAATCGACTGTATGCTCCTGCGAGTACCTCAAAATACAAAATCCTCGGCGAACTAAGTTCAATGAATTATAAGGACGTTCGTTTTATGTTCGAGGGGCATCCTTCACGATTATAGGCAGATTTATCGTTCAGAGAAGTCCGGCGAACATACAACGGACGTCCCTCGGCCAAAGACGGACGTCCATTTTAGCCTAAACGACATAGTCTTTAGTCAAGGGATGTCCATTGTGAGATTACGGACGTCTGTCATCGCCATTTGGAAAATGACAAACTCCATTCTAGCCATCCATTCCGATCAAGGGACGTCCATTCGCAATTCAACGCTCATGAGCCATTGTTCCAACGGGCACGACGGGCGTCCCTCGATAATCGATGTAACGTTTAGAGAAGTCCAGCGAACATACAACAAACTTCTATCGGCAAAAGACGGACGTCCGTTACTGCCAGAACGACGTAGTCTTAAGTCGAGGAACGTCTGTTGTAAGACTAGGGACGTTCCTCATCGCCATTTGGAAAATTAAAAACTCCATCCTAGCTGTCCATTCCGATCGAAGGACGTCAGTTCTCGATCCAACGGCTATGAACCATCGTTCCAACGAGCACAACAGACGTCCCCCGATAATTGATGTCCTTCATCAGTCTGTTGAATTATTGTTCGACAGTTCTTAGCTGACGAAGTTTTACTGACGTCTCCCGTTGTTGTTGCCTTGGACGTCTCCGTTCGATGGTCCTTGGCTGACAAATTTTGATGCCGCGGTTTGTCGTCATTAAGCCTCTGCGGTTTGTCGTCAAGATTCCGCAATTTGTCATCATTAACGGTAAACGTAACATCGATGGTTGTCATGACGTTTTTTCATAGTTCAGTGGTTAAATTATCAGCAAAAAAAGGATGATAGTTGTTTTGCCACTAACAATAAATGATGATAGTTGTTTTGTTATTTTCCCTTTATATCATAAATAAAATGATCGTTATTTTAGGTATTTTGAATATTTCCATACTTTAACTAATAGAGACACCTTAAATGATATCTAGAACCTAAGTATTATTTTGTTTATCTAAGGGAAATGACAAATCAACCATCATGGTTTCTGGTCAATGACAAGTCAACCACTGTGGTATATTTGCTAACAAGTTAACCACTAACGTATGAGAAATTGACAAATCCAACATCGCACTCAAGTTAACCCAGGCATACAAACCTGGACGCCACGAGTCCAGGCAAAAAGGCCTGGACACCGCGGCATCTCTGGAACTCTCTATTTTTCATGCATGGCGTTCTCGATCAATTGTGTTTTATGGTTACTTCGAATTCGTTATGTATATGTTTTATGAATGCAATGTTTTTATTAGTTTTTTGACCTCTGCACTTTTAAACTAGCATAACTTTTGCTACAAGTATCAGAATTGAACGCAGGAGGTATCAAATCGAAGCTCTCTCAAAGCTCTATAATCATGGGGCTTGCACTATGCCTGCCTTTCTCAGCCCCAAAATCAATCGTTTAGGCCCTCAAATTTGCGATCAACAAATGCTTGGTCTGGAAAAATGTTTGATCGCAAATTTGATGGCTTAAACGAATGATTTTGGGGCTGAGAAAGGCATTTATGGGGTAAACCCCATGACGATTATAAGCTCTGAGAGAACTTCGATTTGATACCTCCTGCGTTCAATTCTGATACTTGTAGCAAAAGTTATGCTAGTTTGAAGGTGCAGAGGTCAAAAAACCAATAAAAACATTGCATTCGTAAAACATATACATAACGAATTCGAAGTAACCATGAAACACAATCGATCGAGAACGCCATGCATGACAAATAGAGAGTTCCAAAGACGTCGCATTGTCCAGGCCTTTTTGCCTGGACGCCGCGGCATCCAAGCTTGTATGCCTATTTGCTTGGACGGCTCGGCGTCCAGGTTTGTATGCCTGGACGCCGCGACGTCCAGGCTTGTATGGCGTCCAGGCACTTGTTTGCCTGGACGCCGCGGCGTCTAGGCAGTTTTGCCTGGGTTAACTTAAGTGCGATATTGGATTTGTCAATTTTTCATACGTTAGTAGTTAACTTGTTAGCAAATATACCACAGTGGTTGACTTATCATTGATCAAAAACCACGATGGTTGATTTGTCATTTTTCCTTTATTTAAAGAAATGGCTTATCAATTCCCTACTCTAGTGAACTTTTTGAATACACAATAAGTAGAAATAATTAAATGAATAAGAGATTCTATTACAATCTAAAACTTTTGTAGTTTCTTGTTTCACTTTTAATTTGAGTAAACCTTTTGAATGCTCAATATGTGAAAAGTATGTATTATAAAAAGAACAGTGGTACGAACTACCGTAAAGGTAAAAACATGAGAATGAAAAATTTTGAGGTATGGCATAGTTTAGGTGAGTAGAGCTGGATTTGTTGGCATATCTTTAAATTCTTAGAAGGCTTGTTATTAGAAATAGTAATATATTTGTGATGTATAAAAAATATATGAATAAAAAAAGAGGTTTTCAATAAATGATTCTGCGCACACACTCTTAATCAATAAAAAGTATGACAAATTTAGAGATTAGGAGCTTATATGTTTGCGTATTTAAAAATTATTGTAAGTTATTAATTATGTTGATATTTTGAGGTTTAAGTTATTCACGATTTAGTATTATATTTTATTTCTAATTTAATGAAGAACTAGCTTTTATGTTTGTGTGTATTTGATAAGTGAATATTTACCATGAATTTAAATGTTAAATTAATTTAGAAAAATTAATAAAATAATTACTGTACTATGATATCAATGACAATTCAACGATTGAACAATTTTTGCTAACAATTTAAACACTAAACTGTGAAAAATAAACAGAGCAAACAATGTTGTTACATTTTTTTGTTAAAAAATATTGTCGTTCTTCTGCGGAATGTTGTCTTTCCGCTGCGGAACGTTGGCTTTCCACCGTGAAACGTTGTCTTTTCGCTACAGAAAGTGAGACTTTGAAATAAAACTCAAGAAAGACAACTTTCTGCTGCCGAAAGACAATGTTTCGCAGAGGAAAGTTGTCTTTTCACAGAAGAAAATTGACTTTCATCTCCATCTATTCATTGTCTTCTTTGTAGAAAAACATAAACAAGTTGAGATTTTTCAATAGCAGTAAAACAATTCTAAAGCATCCGAAATCTAAAACATTATATATTATTTTACAAAATTTTCTAAATTATAAAACTAAAAGAAATTAAAATCAACTTATAAAATATTTTTTCAAATTCATTGTCCATGAATATTAACTTTATTCTACTGAAAGTTACTAAAATAATGAGTTATTGCAGTTTTTTCTATGGGTATCAGCTCTTTTTCATTATAAGTTCTCAAAAAGTTAACGATGATATTTTTTCCATTAATTTCTCATAGTTCAGTGTTGAAGTTATTTATAACCATTGTTTTTCACTTGTTTTGTGTTTTACACAAAGTTTGAAGTTAAACACAAAATTGGAGATATCATACAAACATAATGAAGGAAAAACGAAGAAACAACTGGGCCTGAATTTCAGAAGAGTAGACTTCCTTAAAAAGGGAATGAGCCTAGGCTCCTATGGAGGAAACCTAGGCTTCCAAATATGCATTGAAACCTAGGCTTCCAAGTTTCAAAGCCTAGCCACTAATCAAATCAAACCCTAGGCTTCCAATCATGCATCAAGGCTTAGTTCTTTCTAACTACCTTAAATTTTATTGAAAAATTATCAAATCAACTATCATTTTTTATTGTTACTTACAAACAAACTCTTATTCTTTTTTTTTTTTTAACAATTTAACTATTAAACTTTAAAAAATTATCATCATAAATGTCACTATTAACTTTCTGAAAGTCACAGTGCAAAAAAACAAATATCCATGAAAAAAGGGAAAGAACGCGTGATTTTATAATAAATTTTCAATAGAAAAAGAGTTAATATCCATGAAAAATATATTTAGAAGATTTTGAATTGGATTTTGTAAAAGAATTGATTCAAAAGATTTTGGATTTTATAATTTAGAAGATTTTGTAAAATAATGTCAATATTTATAGTTTTTGGATGATTTACAATTATTTTACAATCCATGAGAGAATTACAGTTTGTCTGAGTTTTTATACGAAGAAGAAGAAGACAATAAATTTTTTTTTCATTTGCAGACGAACCGCGGCGATTTGTCATGAGACTGCTGCGGTTCGTGGTGAGACCGCCGCAATTCGTCGTGAAACCACCGTAGTTCGTCGTCAAGGCGCTGCGATCTCATGACAAATCGCTACGGTGTTAGAATTGGTGAAACGCCGTGGTTCGTAGAGTCTTTTGTCCTCTTCAACTTCAAAGGACCATAACTTTGGCTACGGGTGTCAAAATTGGCTCCATAATATATCAAATCGAAATTCTTTTAGAGATCTATAATTTTTCACTGGGTTTGCCTTGTAACCCACATTTCTTGTGCCTAAAATCGTGAGTTTAAGCCCTCAAATTTGTGATCAAAGATTTTAGACAAACTGCGAGTTAAAAGACCGTGGAGGTTTAACGACAAACCACGGCGGTTTCACCACAAACTCCGGTGGTTTCACGACAAACCGCCGCAGTCTCATAACAAACTGCTGTAGTTTGTCGTCAATCCACCGCGGTCTCATGAAAAACCGCTGCAATTCATCGTCAAACCGTCGCAGTCTCATGACAACCGCGGCTGTTCGTCGTCAAAGCATTTAACGGAAAACGTGATAGTGATGTTAGCGGCGTCATTTTTCTATGGTTCAGTGGTTAATTTGTTAGCAAAAAAGGATGATGGTTGGGT
Source organism: Begonia loranthoides (assembly GCA_022433065.1). Classification (NCBI taxonomy): domain Eukaryota; kingdom Viridiplantae; phylum Streptophyta; class Magnoliopsida; order Cucurbitales; family Begoniaceae; genus Begonia; species Begonia loranthoides. The sequence goes on from CM039469.1 coordinate 14,969,979, forward strand.
TGTCACTAATTATAAAGGATGATGGTTGATTTGTCATTTTCCCAAAAAAATTTTTAATTCCATTAGTTTAATTTTATGAATTTATTTAACATGTTCATTTATTATTTAATAATCAGTCATAAATAACTTAAGCCTCAAGGGATCAACACAACTAATATCTTATAAAAATGCAAGCATGAAAAATCCCTTATCTCAACATTGGTCTTATCTTTTATTGATTTTTGAGTGTCTCTGAGCATAGTCATTTATTGGAAAACCCTCACTTTTTTTATTTTTTTAATGCATCACAAATATATCACAATTTCTATTGAAAGCATTTTAAGAATTTAGGATAAGTCAACAAATTACTCTCTAGTAGTGTAATACCCCGAATTTGAGTTATATTAAGCTTTGGATAATTATGATGAAAGTTGATAATAATTGAAGCTATATGGGACTATATTAGTTTTGGTATATGAATTGTAGTACAATGTGGTAATGTTATGATAAGATTATGGATGAGTAAAGATGTAGGTGGTTAAAGAACTTATAAAGGAGAAAGTGGTCGATCAAGTGAAGCAATTGATCGACCAAGAGTTGTGTACAATGAGGAATTGAGTCCTCTGTTGTATTGTGGTCGATCAAGAGTTGGGTGTGGTCAAGCACAGTCTAAGCAAAATATTACATAGACGAAATAAGGATTAAGCGGTCAATTGTGTGTGTGTTGGTGATTGACCGTGTAATACCCGGGATTAAGCTTAGATTAAGAATGATGATAATGTTAATATTGATGAATAATTAGCGTTATGTTGGGTAATTATAATAATTAGTTTATAATTGATGGATTATTAGTTAGGAGATTGTTGAATTGTAAGGAAGAAAAAGGGTTAAGTGAGAATTACAGAGACAAATATATGATAGTGGCAAAATAGGCAGGTTGGCGTGTGAAGTGGGTCGATCAATGATCAACCGTTGGCGAGCAGCGTTGGTCCGGTTGATTTAGTGACCGACCAGTTGAATGTGGTGAAATTTATAGAGGCAAAACAATGGTGGGCGAAGAAATGGACGTTGGATTGGTTGATCAAGTGATCGACTGGCTCCACGTGAATTCCAAGAAATTGAAAATCCTGAGGCTGAGTCTTCTGGGATTTCCTCTACGTTTCCTCCTTTACACATGACAATGTCTAGATGGAGTTAGGTGAGATATTATGGGAATAAATGAACCGTATGAGGGAAACCTTCTGTCAAGATAGAAAAGAGACAGAGTAAGAGGGAGAAGCTCTCTAGAGAAAGTAGGAGCTTTAGGGGGAAATAGAAAAGAGGAGAAGAGAGAAAAAGGAGTGAGCTGCGAATGAAACAGAGGAGAGAAAGGGAGAAACAGAGGAAAGAGAAAGGAGAGAGAGCTTTTGGGCAAAAGGTGAGCTTCTATCTTCAGGTAATGCATAGTTTCTTTTTAGTTTTAAGTATTTTAGGTAAATGTTTGAAGTATACTCTTTGTTCCTTTGAGATTAATGCAATGTTGTTGAATAATGTGCCCTATTGTTTATAGCTTATTGGTTTTGTGGAGCGATGCATGTTAGTGGTTGGATGTTTTGATGCTCTCTGTTATTTATGAGCACTTTGGTAGATGTATTCTATTGCGTGAGGTTACTTTCTTGATGATAAATTCTGTGATAAGTGATCATGATGTCTCCCTGTTGTTATTGATTTTGGATCTAAAGGGAAGTATTCTTTATCAAAATACTATTTTGAGAAACTGTGTAGTTTATAGAAAATGTTAATGATGTTTAGACTCGGTTGAGCTGGAGATATTAAGTTCTGTTAAGTTAGTATGTTTTGACAGAGTACTGCTAGGCTCCACGGTTGTTATTGTAACTATTAAGTGATTAGTTGAATTTGGGTTATGGATTTCTATTAAGAGAAATAATGGTATCTAAATTTTTAAGGATAATGAACTCTAGAAATGAAGTTAATAATCTGTGATTATTAATGATTGTTTATTTAATTATTTTTGAAGGTATTTAAGAAGAAAAAGAAACAGGTAAACTCCCTAAAGCTTCTAAGTAAGTGATATTGCATGTGTTTTGTCCGAAAGAGCTTACATCGCAAGAGTTAGGATTTGTATCATGCTTGCTTTTACTAGATGTAATAAGTTGTGATTGTGTTTCGAGGATGTATTACTGCTTGTTGTTTGATGCTGTGTTTATTAGAATTAGGTTCTATATGTTAAAGATATTGATCATGCTGTGCAGATTAAATTGAAGATATAGAATTGTATGCATTCATATGCATTTATGCATCATGGTTTTTAAATGTTACGAAAATGGTTTTAAGCATAATTTTTTAAATGAAACGGATATTTTAAGCATAATAAATTAATGTAAATAGGAATTGGAGGTTGGGGAGTTTAGTGACGGTGATACTTGGGAAAACTGCGAGATGATGTATCTCTTCCCACGTAGGGATTGAGTGATATGTTCTGCCCAAGCTAGAACCCGAGAATGTATCTATTCTCTTTGTCTTCAATATCCTAGATTAATATAACGAATTAAATAAATGTAAATAGGAATTGGTCGTTGAGGAGTTTAGTGACAGTGATGCTTGGGAGAACTGCGAGATGTTGTATCTCTTCCCACGTAGGGATTGAGTAACTTGTTTTGCCCAGGCCAGATCCTGAGGATGTATCTATTCTCCTTATCTCCAATGTCCTAGATTAATATTATGTGATTGTGATTAAAGAACAAAAACGATGGATTCTTTTCTGACAATAAAGACATGAGCAAAAGACTAATATGTAAAGGAAAACGAAAATAGAAAAGAGACTAATATGTAAAGGAAAATGAAAACAGAAAACTGCATACGGATTTATAAAAGTTGCATGGCATGTGCACTTTATATTTTATATTGCTTACTAAGTCTTAGCCTTATAGTTTAAGTCTTGTGATGTAGGTCCGTGAAAGATCGAGTTAAGAAACAGTTGATGAAGGATTTGTATGCGTAGACCTTGTGGCTGGCTGGGCTAAAGATCAAGAGAAAATGTAAAGATTATGTAAACTAATTGTTAAATGTATAGAGTGATTTATGTTTTAAGTTAAGCAAAGTTTTTCAAGTTGTAAAGGTTTTAAGAAAAAGATTTTATTTATCGTCTATAAATGGTTTTAAGGACAAAAAATCTTCTGCTACACAAAAGTTTTAATCACATGCGATTTCCAAAGAAAAAATGTCACGTTTTAAGAAAGGAAAAGCGGGTCATTACAGATCGGCTTCACCTAGAATAATGAAATTTATGGGTTTGCAGTGGATCATAAAGAATGTAGCGGTCGGTCTTGGCCTTTGTAGATTGCAAAGTTGAGTTTTGCGGTCGATCGACCTCATGTAATACCCCGACTTTTTATGGCAAAGTTTAATAAGTATAATTGGAATGTAAATTGGGGATATTCGGATTTATTGGATAATTATCGAGGTATTACCAATGACGTACTCATTAAGCCATTATTTTGGATAAAATACCCCGACACTATTTTCCCCATATACGCGAGGTAATACAACTTGGAGAAATGTTTATGCCACATTTCATATCTATACATGTCAAATTGTGACGTTTAATTACGAAAAAATATTGTGGGGTGGAAGTTCAGTGGGAAAACGCAAAGAAAAATTTGTAAAGTGGAGTTTCGGACGCATGCGAATGACCTGCGGATGGGAGATGACATCGTAAGTGGATTGTGTAGGGTCCCCAGTGCTTTGGGACGCATCAGGACGAGAATTAGCGTCCCAATGCATCTTATAGTGGACTTCGGACGACATGCGTACAAGAAGTGTTGTCCGCAAATGCATTGCATGTCGCCCCTGAACCTTGGGATGACTCAGGACGCGATTCCGCGTCCTAACTTTGTTTGAGTCGTGAATTTGTGGACGAGCCCGGACGAGTGTGGACACGGGCGGATTTGTCCGATTTGAATCTGTCCAATTTCTGGACACTTTTGGACCCGTGCAGACGCGTTATACGGACGCCATATCTCGTCGGAATAACGTATTCGGACGATAAGCAGATGAGTGAGAAATAGTGCAGACACGACTGATTTGAATCTGTCCAATTTTTGGACACTTTCGAATGAATGGGAACGCAGTATGAGGACGCCACATTGCGTCCGAATGTCCAAATCTGCCTGGAAATTTTACACATGTGGACTAATGCGGACGAGCCATCACGTCCGCACTCATCCGAATCATCGCAGTTCTGTGACGAAAAATAATTTAAAATTAGAGCAAATCAACAATTAACCAATAGAAACGAGGCTCCTCGACACAAATCCTCCTCCACCACGATCCGACCAGTAGGAACTTTCTTCTGCACCCTTCCTGCTGGACGTATGGACTGTCTCCAAGAGAGGTGAGTCGTCTCCCCCTATTAACCTCCAGCCATTCCCCCTCCCATTTCTTTAGTTTTAGTCCCTCCCCTGCCTTCGTCGAGCGGTTAAGTGACAAAGCTCTCCCCTATGAGCTCGTGAGAGTTATATGTTGAGTGATCCTCCTAGGTGGTACGTGAGGAAGGAGTGAACGTGAAGCTAAAGAGTGAGCTGTGGAGCTACTCAGTTGCTGTAGAGTTGCTATCCCTATTGGTTTCCTTCACAGCGGTAAGGATTGGGGTAGTCTTTTGCCATTTGGAGGCCCTACACCCAAGTAAAGTGTGCGTGAGTGAATGTTCTTACCATAAACTTTCTGTAGTTCCTTTAGTTGTTCTTGATGTTTTGTAAATCTTCTAGTGGTACTCTAATAGCTAACTTGCTTGCAGTATTCTTTAAATACTCTATACTGTGAATTTCATTTCAATGTTTGACTTACTCACACCAAGAATAAGATTACTTCGTTGAGAATGAAGGTGAGTGAAAAATAGATAAAGTGTATGAACCAAAGGATCAGTTAAGGGTAAACATGAATGAACGTAGGAATAAGTGACTCTATTGTGCTATGTATTCGTATTGTTGTTTTGTTTATGGGATCACTTTGTTTTATTTCCCTGTCTTGCTATCCATTCAAATATGTGAATCACAAGTTCAATGTTGAATATGTGCTTATTTAATTCTCCTTATTCCATTCTACCATTATCTTCATTCGGATGATAAGAGCATGATTAACATTTATTTCGCTGCTAATATGGTGTTGTTATATATGTTCTATAAGAGCATGTTCTATTGTTAGTTTTATTGGATGTTAAAATCATGATTAACTTTTATTTTGCTGTTAAACGCTGTTGTTATCTTTGTTGTATAAAAGCATGTTCTATTATTGGTTTTATTGGACATTGAGAGCATGATTAACTTTTATTTCACTGCTAAACGCTGCTGTTATCTTTGTTGTATAAAAGCATGTTCTATTATTCGTTTTATTGGGCATTAAGAGCATGATTAACTTTTATTTTGTTGCTATATGCTACTGTTATATCTATTGTATAAGAGCACGGTAATACGGTGCTGTTATATCTGTTATATAAGAGAATGTTCTATTGTTCGTTTTATTGGATATTAAGAGCATGATTAACTTTTATTTCGCTGCTAAACGCTACTGTTATCTTTGTTGTATAAAGGCATATTCTATTATTCGTTTTATTGGACGTTAAGAGCATGATTAACTTTTATTTCGCTGCTAAACGCCGCTATTATCTTTGTTGTATAAAAGCATGTTCTATTATTCTTTTTATTGGGCATTAAGAGCATGATTAACTTTTATTTCATTGTTATATGCTGCTGTTATATCTGTTGTATAAGAGCATGTTCTATTGTTTGTTTTATTGGATGTTAAGAGTATGGTTAACTCTTATTTCATTCGTCGTATGCTGCTATCGTATTCATCATTTAAAAGCATGCTTTGTTGCTTGATTTAACGAGTTTGGACATGTTTAGAGGTTGATTGTAACTAAGGACATCGTTCTAAATCCTGTTTTCGTTGCATATTGTCTAGTTATTGCCGTCATGTGAAACATGCACTAATTGCTTGAATAACTAGTTGAATTATAATCTTATTTATTTACTCGAGCATGAAATAACTATTCTAACTCTGTGATGCCTGCTTAACTTGTTATTATGATTAGTTATAAATTGAGATCTAATCCCCGATAGTAGCCTGCTCAACTTCCGAAGTCATGTGTTTCTTTTATAGTTGCCCTATATTTATTCAGCTATGTCTTCGTTCTCCTTATTTGTTTTAAACTCTGCCTTTTAATTATTGAATTATCAATCTTCAATTACCGTCATTTACGTTTCGTGTATGCGCTATTTAATTTGAAAGTGTCATTCTTCATTCACATTAATAGAAACCAAGTAGGGGGGGTACCACCTTGGTAGTGATACCCATACATGCATGAATGAGAAAAAATGTTAAGAAATATAGAAGTAGAAAACGTTCAGGATGGGCGGGATACGTTTATCACTAAGAAAAAGCCTAGAGGGCGGGATACGTTTGAAGGGAAAAGAAAATGCTCAGGATGAGCGAGATATGCTTGAAGGGAAAAGAAAATACTCAGGATGGGCGGGATACAACTATCATTGAGAAAAAGCCTCAGGGCGGGATAGGAAAAAGAAAAGAAAATGAAGTTGGGGTAGATTGGTAGTTCGGATCTAGCTTAACAGCTAGGATACACCCTCACCTGGTTGGGAAAGGGACTAGTGTGCACAGAAGACGTTAGAAGCCGATAGAAACTAAGTCATCTCAAAGGACAACCTCCAATCTCCAGCTCGATGTACGAATAAAGAACCAAAGAACCAACGACTTAAGGAAAAGATTGGTTTGGGTGGCCCCCATTCCAAAAAAGACTAAAGAGAGGCATTTCATACTGCATAAACCCTTTTCCTTACTGGGCCATTAGGCTCACGTATTACTTGTGGTGTAGGTGTAGGTACTTATACAAGGAGACGACTAACATATCAAAAAGCAGGGATGAAGGATTTTTACGAGTAAGACTCATGGCTGGCTAGGCTAAAGAGAGTAAAAGAGAAAACAGTTGTAATTAAATGTTTAGTTTCTTTCATTAAATTATTTATGCTTTCGCAATGCTTTAAACAAATGATTTTATAACGCTTCTGCATTTTATTAATTGGATTTTCAATACGAGTTTAGCGAAAGGTTAGTAGCGGGCTAGTTCACCGACGCACTCTGATCCGTTTTAAAAGCGATTTCAATGGTTTTATAAAAGTTTCAAATTTTTACGCATTTTAAAAGATTTATGAATTTTCAAAAGGAAAAGAAAATCCAGGTCATTACACTTCATGATGGTGATCGACTGGCTTTCTCTGAAAATATATAGAGTCATTTTTATGTTGTTTGCGGTCGATCACCCGAAGGGTTTGATCAACTAGTAAGTCAAACCGTCGTCTGAAATTATAAGTGATGTTGTATTCTGATTGGAGAAAAAATTGGTGGGAGCTTCAGGGATGGACATGTGTTCTTCCACATCCATATGGCTGCTGGAGAAGTGTAAGTTGTGGATTATAAGTGCAGCAGGAGTCAGTGGGTTTTTGGAAGGAAGAATATTTCTTGAACTCTAAAGTTTCTCTCCTCTCTCTCGGGTTCTTTAGAGATTCAGATTGAAGGTTGCGTTAAAAGAAGAAGATAATGGAGGAAGGTACTAGGTGAGTGTTGTTCTACATGTGTTTGCTGCTTGATGGATTTTGATAAAGTTTATGCTCTGTTGATTTAACGTCGTTCATCATCTTGGTTGTTACCCTATAGAAATGAGTTTGTTTTGTTGTTCATTCAGTTACTGCTTACTAGACATTGTCGAAAATTGTTGTTCTGTTGACTGAGTTTATTCTACATTTTTGGGTTACTGCTGGATAGACACCATGGAGGAATATATATGCTCAACATGAGTTGTTGTTTTACTTCGGTTATTGCCTAAAAGGCATATGAGAATTGTTGCCCAGTATAATTGGTTCTGTTCTTATTAGGTTATGCCCATTAGGCATTATGGAGAGCTATTATTTTGTGGGTTAAAGTTCTATTATGCATCCTGGCTACTGTTTTTGGATAGTATGGGATATCTATGCTAGGGTGATTGGGTTTTAGTTTCCGTACTGTTTTGATGGACATCATAAAGGTCATGTTCTGTTATTTGAATTTTTGGTGTTCTACTTTGGTTGCTGGCTTAAAAGATATTATTGAGCATGGTGGAATAAGTATGCTCTATTAATTGCGTTTAGTTCTCTATTGCATGTACTACCTTGATAGGTGTTATAAAAGATAGTGTTTGAATGAAAGCCCTAATATGCATGTTTGAAAAAGTGCATTTCTATCATTTGTTATTGATGATTATGTATTGGTTTTGAAGGTATTATGAAGAGATAATCCTAAAGCAAGTTTATACTAAGGATACAAGGTAAGTGATATTGTATGTTTTTTGCCTTTTTGGCCTACATCACAAAAGATTAGGAATTGTTTGATTATTGTGTTTAATAGATGATTAGGTTCTTGATCTTGCTATTGGTCGAGGAAGTATTGTTTTATGATTATTTGATGTTGTGTTTAATAGAATTTAAGTTAATAATTTTGATCATGCTTTGAGGTCGTATTGATGATATAATATCCCGACTTTCTATATTAGAATTTAATAAGGATAATTGAAAAGTAATTGAGGGTATTTGGAGTAATTGGATAATTATCAGAGTATTACTAAAGACCTAATCGACAATCATTATCATCGAGCGATATTTTGAATAAATCGGGAATTGGAATTGAGTTGAGAATAATTTAATTAGATGAAATATTTAATTAAATTATTAAAGAAGAATTTAATTGGGTAAAAAGATGAATTAAATTAAAAAGAAATTTAAATGGATTAGTGGGAATTGAAGGAATAAATGAAAATTTAATTAAAAAGGGAGAAAAGAAATAAGGGATTAATTAGTATTAAAATGTAAGGATAATTAATTAAGTGAGTTTAAATGAATAAATTAAATTGGAGAATGTAATTAAAATGGAGGTTTGATGGAGGTAAGAACCTATTCAGGATGTGGCCGGTTTGGGTTGGTTCATGATGACTTATGGTCTGGTTCAGAAAACAAATGAAGAAATGGGATTTGGTTTTTATTTTGAAGGCCATTTGGTTGAGAAAGAGAGGGAGATAGATCGAGAGAGAGCAGGGAGACGCAAGAGGGGGACCAAGAGCGTGAGGGGGAGCGAATCGAGAAGATCGGCGACGCGGCTAGGTCTCGATAGGTGAGTGGACGGATCGGCGGTGCCGTTCGCGGCTAGGTCTCGACTTCGGCACCCCCTCGGGTGGTGTTTTTCGGCGACGATTCGTGGTAAGACAACTGACTCCTCCTCCTTCTTTGCTTTCTGTTGTTGGGTCGTTGGCTGGTGGTTCGTTGCAGGGGCTTATAGGCGTTGTTCGCGATGGCCAGTGAGGATTTTCGCGATGGCAGGGCTGGCGGTTCGCAAAGGGAACAGCTGGAATGGGTTCGGTTCTGTTAGTTCTACACCGAATTGGTATATTCGGGCCAACCACGATTTTGTTCTGTCGAAACCTTGCTGGAATTGGTTGAAGAATTTAAGAGGAGACAGCCCTCATCAAGAGGCTGTCGACGAGGCTGTCGGGAGGAAGAGAAAGAAAGGGGCTTATTTGGTCAGTTAAGAATGATGAAGAAGAAGAAGAAGCAGGAGAAAGAAGAGTTGCTGCCTCGGGTCTTCATGGTGAGAAGGATTTCTTCTCTGTATTCTGGATTTCTGAATGTGGGTATTGTGTTTTTGAGTGTTGTCTGGATGTTGTTTTTGAGGGTTGTTTGGATGTTGGCCGATTACAGTTCAATTTTGTCTATGATTCTGAAATGGTGAATGTTGATATGCTGATGATATCCTCTAGTGGTGTGCGTGTACGTTGGTTGTACACTATTGGGTGATTACTAATGCATGAAAATACTCTGTTGGTTGTAGTGTTTGAACTCTTGTTTCTGTGCTACTTCTAGAATTTGTGCTTGGATGCATTGTTATGTGCAGGAACAATATATTGGTCAAGATTGAGTTGGATTCTGCATTATTCTTTTATTTGGAAAAGTTACATTTTGTTTCTTATATAAGTGAGGAAGAAAGATAAGTAATGTGGTTCTCTAATACTTTGTTGGTTACTGTCTTTGTATTCGGTGAAGCATAAATTTATAGGATGAGATAATCTATTAACTCGAAGTGTCTATTAAGTGGATCTGTTCACTATTATAATTATCAGAAATGCTAAAAGAGAATGTGCTAACCTGTTGTTGGGTGTTTAATCTGTTATTGAATGATGTTTCTCTGCTTGCTTTATATATGGCTCTACATAGAATGAAGTAGAAATTGTTAGTCGGTTGTTGGACATTAATGAATGTTGGAAGTGTTATATTGTTGGTTATTGTCTGGACGAATATATATGGTTAAGGGATTTGGATATAACCTGTTAAATTATAGCTTTGGTAATATGCTTGGTTTAGATTTGAAATATTAATTTGGACGAATGTATGACGGTAATTGGAAATGAATGTGAGGATTGATTCAAAAGCTAAGTAGTAATTAACGACGCGATCTCATTTAGAAGATTTTATCAAGTAACGAGAAATTAAGATAGAAAGACGTTAAGATGTAATAAGTAAGATTAAATGATTTTATTAATGAATGAATGTTTTTAATTATGAAGGTACAAAAGAGAAGAAAAGAATAACGGTCAAGCGTCAAATGCTTTAAGCGAGTGAGGTAAGTGATATGCATATGTCTTGGTCTTCGGGCCTTACATCGCAAGAATAGGAAATGCATGTTTCGTTGCTTATAGTATTTAATAGTACGTTGCGATGTTTACAGTTTTTAATAGCATGTTTCATTGTTTATAGCATTTAATAGCACGTTTCGACGCTTATAGTTTTTAATAACATGTTTTGTTGTTTACAGTACTTAAATGCACGTTTCGTTGTTTACTGTTTTTATAGCATGTTCTGTGAATTACACGTTAACTGTTTATTTACGCTTTCACATGAATTGTTATATGCATTCACGAGCATCATGCATCATGATTTTCAAAAGAGTATGAAAATGGTTTTTATGCACAATTTTGAAAAGGACAGACAGAAAACGAAAAGAACTACGAATGAACATGAAACGAAAACGAAAAGAAAGTACATAGAACGATTAAGAAAGATGAAAGATAAAGATTTTTTGTAGTCCAGTATGTCACGCCCAGTACAAGAACAAAAGATAAAGAAAAGATAAGGTTTCTATGGTTCGGTATGTCACGCGGTATGTCACGCCTAGCATAGAGACAAAAGACAAAAGAAACAAAATAAAAGATAAGATAAGTAAAAAGAGAAACAGATACGGAAATAGAAACAGAAACAGAAACGGAAATGGATACGAAAATGATATGAGCATAGATACGGAATAGGAAATGGGAACAGAAACTAAAACAGAAACAGAAACGAGTTTCTAGAAATGGAAACAGATGCAAACACGGATACAGATATAGATATGGAAACAGATACAAAAACACGTACTATCACGGATACTGAAACAGATACATATACAGGAACAGAAACAGAAATAGAAAGAAAATTGCAAGCAAGAAAAGATAAAAGATGAAAGAAAGAAAATGTATACGGTTTAAAATGACACAAGATGTGCATGTAGCATATTAGATATTATCACTTACTGAGCCTTAGGCTCATAGTTTTCTACTTACGATATAGGTACAAGTACAAGAGAAAATGAAGAACAGATTAAAGAGCAGTTGACGAAGGATTTACATGGGCAAGTCTTGTGGGCTGGTTAGGCTAATGAAGTTAAAAAGGAAATTAAGTTTTGGTTTGTTTATTAATCTTATAATGAATGTTTTATGCTTCCGCTACATTTTAAAGAAAAATAATTTTTATAAATAAAGTCTTCCGCTGTAAATGGAGAAAAGAGATTTTATAATTAAGTCTTTCATTGTTTATAACGATTTAAGTAACAAGGTCAAGAAAAGAGTTTTAATGATTCAGTTTTTAGAAAAGAAATATGATATTAATTTAAAAGGTTTAAATAAGATTTTAGTTGTTTTATAAAAATTTTAAATTTAACGAATTTTTAAGGAAAAGAAAAACTGGGTCGTTACAGATGACATGCTAAAATGATAGAATTGTATGTGTTCATATGCATTTCATGCATCATGGTTTTGAAAACATTATGAAAATGATTTTATGCATATGTTTCAGAAATGAAACGGACATTATATTGAAATATATGTAATAGGTGTGAAGTAATGTGGGTTCTTGAGTTGGCTACCCCACATGGGCCATATGGTGCCACTCTACTTTGTACGGTGACATCTCTAACACCTGGATAGGTAACTAGAACTAAATAAAAATAGAAATAAACGTAAATAAATATTTTGATGTGTGAGTTCTTGAGTTGGCTTACCCCACGTGGGCCATATAGTGCGACTCTACCTTGTCAAGTTGACATCTCCAAAGCCTGTATGGGTAAGTGGAAATAAAGTTAAATTAACAATAAAGTTAAAGTTCAAGGTAAAGGAAAATGGAAACGAAAACTGCATATGTTTTTTAAAAGTTGCATAGCATGAACATTGCATAATTTATATCACTTACTGAGCCTTAGCTTATAGTTTAAGTCTTGTGATATAAGTAAGAAGCCTATGGTTTGATGAAAGCTTATGGAAGCCACATCTGATGGAGTATTGTGGTGTTGAGCCTTTTGTGCTAATTGGCGAACTAAACGGTGGGTTATGCCTTAATGTAGCAAGTTTTATAATATCATATTTTGGTAATTGTGCCAATGTTTTGTAATAGATCTTAAACAAAGCTTGTGAGTGCTTTCGGTACATGTGAACATTATGGTTTATAAACATGGTATGATTGGTATGGAACGTGTTTGAAATTAAAGATAAAGACTTTCGCTGCGCCACTTTGACAAAAATATTTGATTTAAAAAAGAAAATTTTTAAATTTTATGTATTTTATAAAGAAAAAGTGTTTCAAATTGCAACGTTTTAAGAAAAATGAAAAATGAGTCGCTACAACTTGACTAAATTCTACCATACCTCACAATTTTTCATACTTTTTTTTTATATTTTTACCTTTTTAGTGGAGTTCCTTCCATAATATATAATTGGAAAATTAATAGAATAATCACTGTACTATGATACCAATGACAAGCCAACCACTGAACAATTTTCACTAACTTAAACTCTAAACAATGAAAAATGAACGACACAAACATCGCCATTAACTTGAGAGAAATGACTCAACCATATCGTTTCAGAGAACTCATAGTAGAAGTGTGATTACCCGATTTTTCATAAGCTTTTAAAAATGCGTGAAATTTTAAAACTTTTGTAAGGCAACTAAAATCCTTCATAGTCAGAGTGCTAAAACAGAACCGTCAAAATCCATTCATTACATTCGTTATGAAAATCGTTTATCAAAACATAGCGGAAACAATAATAATTTATTTAAAACATAGCGGAAGCCTAACTGACTTACTTAAAACATGGCGGAAGTGAAAACATTCTATTTAAAAAATACTAAATAAATCGTTATGGTTTACAAAACATCTTTTTCCTCTTCTTTTAACCTGACCAACCACAAGTTCTGCTTGTGTAAATTCTTCATCAACACTTCATGGTTTTGTTCATCATTTTCCTCGTGCATATACATGTACCTACACCACAAGTAAATTGTAAGCCCAAAGGCTTAGTAAGGAAAGAGAATATGCAATATGATCATGCCTCTCTTTAGTTCACTTAGAATGGGTGCCGCCCCAAACCAATCTTTCATTACGTTCATTCATTCATAACTCATATATCGAGCTGGAAGTTGAAGGAACCCATGTGTGATGGTATAGTTTGATCAGCTTCTGGCCTCCTATGTGCAAACTAGTCCATTTCCCGACAAAGTAGGGGTGTAACCTAGCTGTCAGACTAGATCCGAACTATCCACCCGCCTCTCAACTTCCCATTACATCATCGTTCATTACGTTCGTTCATTCTTCCTCGCATAATGCATGTGAGTACCACCCCGAGATGGTACTCCCTACTTGTTTCTATTAACGTGATGCATGAGACATACCAATATGATGAAATAAAAATGCATAGCGAATACAACAAGTTGAAAGAAATTATAACAACAAACTACAATAGCAGCATTTATAACAAACAACTACAATTAAGATCACACAAAGAAGACAATAATAACGAATAATTAGCACAGCGAATAACATGCTTGGTTACACCTCCACTAGATTCAAATAATCTATTAACATACAAGGTATCTAAGCGAATTAAGATGCTTAACATTGTTATAAAGCTTAGATGTAAAAATTAATGATTAAACGATAACATGCTCAGTAATTTAGCAATTGGAAACGTATTTAACAAACTACTAATAGAACATGATTGATTCCCTAATTATAACTACGTTCATATGATTACCAAAACAATTCCACAAACTAAACTAACTAACATGCTCATATGAACAAACACTTATATGGAAATATAGTCAACCAAATAGACAACAGAACATGCTTGATAAACACTTATGGAAACGTACTCAATAATATGGTTAACAAATAACTAGGGGAAACATGCTTGCATTTTCATACTATGAGAAATATGCTCAAATGAGATATATGATTCTTATCTTAATTGAGTAAACATGCTCCTATTGGTTATTCAATTAATTAGACATACTTGGATTAATCCTCGATCAAACATGTTCGGAACTGTTGAATATGTTAAATATGCTCACATGATTATCATCCTAAATAATCTGTCAATACATGATTGATTAAATGGAAATGGGCATTAACTATTTAGGAAGTTACAACAACTAATATAAAGAATTGTACAGAACAATAATGAAGTAAACTTAAACAATTAATAAGCTACAGCAATGAACAAAATGAGTAGAATAAAAATGGATCCTTAATTCATTCTTAATCATCATTCTTAATCATACACGCGTACATTCTCCGCTATTTCGTCATTTTGTTCTTCAAACTTAACATCATTGATTATTCATTCATTCATCACATTTTTAATAAATTAAGTATTTGCAGTAAAAAATAAAAATTATAGTTCCTACCTAGTTTCACGATTCAACAATATTATATGCTAAATTTCTGATACTAAACTAGTTCTATCTACGCATGCTTATCAATAAAACAGAACATAAACATACTCAATAAATTGAATGAGTGATTAAGGGAATTAACCTTTTAGTTATCTATTTACTTAATTTGCATACTCGAGTTATAGGAGGAAATTACTAATTAACACAATGATTTTAATCATTAGCATTTTCGCAGGAAAATGGAACACAATTACAGCATACAATGGATATCTACAATAAGTAATTCGACAACGACGAGTATAGCAAGATAATTACAGCAAATCAAACACTTCACATGATCAAATCAAGGCTAGTGAAATTCATAACTCATTCATACCATCCTATAACTTTCCATTCATCATTCATTTCATTCTTAAGCATTTGATCTCAACATTTGTAGTAAAAAGCTAAACAACACAGTAAGGAAGTCTCTACATAAATTAATCATCTAATAAATTCAACAATTTGACACACAACTCACACACACACTTGTGGGTAGGGCTTGGGCGGCCAAGACACACCTAATCCTTACCTTTGTAGAAGAATTTATCTCATGGACAACAAGGTTGTGACAAAAATTGTCAATTCCTCAGCCTATCGAACATACACGATCACTCCACCTCCAAGAATCCTCCTAGGACGGACTTACCACTCTGGACTCTCACAACCCTTCAGGAGGTTTTGCTCTCTCCCTCGAATGGAATTTAATCTCGCAGGGGAAATCTGGAAAAACCCAGAAGGAGACCTAATCGGTGTTTAAAAGGATGAATTCTTAAATGGAGAAACCATTGTGCACCAACTGGAGGAGAGGAACGTGCGAAAATGGGGGCGATGTGATCCGATCGTGGGAGAATCGTCGTATCCCCAGAGCTGATTTCGTGGTTTCCATTCCGAGTTTTAATCCCCAAATTTTGTTATTTTAAATTTATTCTTCGCAAAACTAAGGACTTTCGGTAGAGACCTACATCCGCACTGCGTCCGATACAGTATTGTACAGACATAATTGAAGGTTGGGACGAGAGTTCGCGTCATGATCCCTTTTGAAAATCCGTCCGCAAGCTACATTTGGACTCAACATGGCATCCGCACCTAGCGTCTGCACTTGTCCGAAAGTACCTGAAATTGGTACATATTCATTTTGGATGCAAGCCGCACTCGTTCCCCATCGTCCGCTATCGTCCGAAGTGATCTAGGAATTGTACAGATTCAATTTAGACACGTCTTCATCTCGTCCGCACACGTCTGCAATCGCCCGCAAAGAGGCAATGCAAACCCAGGACGCAAGGAAGACGTTCTGACTTGTCCCAAAGTGCCTGGACACAACACTTAACGCCTGCGGATGCCATTCTTCGTCCTCATAGCGTCCGCATGCATCCTGAACAGTCCAGAAAAGTATTTTCTTAAGTTTTCCTTAATTAAATTTTGTCCCATAGTATTTTCCCGCTTCCAATTAAATCTTAACTATGCCCTAATAAATTTCTTAAATTATAGTCTACGATTACGTCCTTGGTAACACTCCGACAATTATCCAATAAATCCAATATTGCCAATTACCTTTCAATTTTATTTATTAATTTCCGACATATAAAAGGTTGTGGTGTCACAAGAAGAAAGTTAATACTCATGGAAAAAATTGCAAGAACTATTGATTTCAGAGAATATCAGTCAAAAAAGAGCTAATACCATGGACAATGGATTTGATAAAATACTGTATAAGTTATTTTTAATTCTTTTTTTATTTTATAATTTAGAAGATTTTTTAAAAGAATATATAATGTATTAGATTTCAGATGATTTAGAATTGTTTTACTGTCTATTGGTGATGCACGATCATAACCAAGCCTCGAATGTGTAGGCGTGGAGTGCAAATAAAATTGTCTGCAGCAGCGAACTCGTCCGCGGCAAAGTGCGTATCAAAGGGAATTGAAGAAACCATGTGGAAATCTTCGCGTCTGGCAGAAGACGATCTGGGCATTAGACGCACTAGGATGAAGAGCGTTGAGCGTCAGATGGGAATCTTCGCATCCGCGACTAGAAAGATTGCTAGCGGGAGCTCGGCTTGCGAAAGGAAAGATGCAGAAAGACAGAGGGCATGCAGGTGGCTAATAACACAGAACAGCAAGATTCGCGGCAGTGAAGCTTCCGTAGAAACCTGGCTATGCAGATTAGGAAACAAAATAGTTTCCAATCCTTGTTACACCAACTTACAAAATGCTCAAACTTTGCAACCCTACAACTCAGTCAATATGATACCTTTTCTCTCGATTTTTGAACAGTAACTCCTTCAATGGATGATGATCAACTCCTCGAAAAATTATATTGAAATTTGTCAAAAATAAGGAATTATGCTCCCTTGAATGAAATTGGCCGAAAATATCAAGAAATCACAACTTGATTCTGCGATAGGAAATTCTTCAAGAATCTTCCTCCAATTCGATTCTCCTTGATAATTGAATACCACTTCACACGTTCTTCCTCAAAGAGTGCAAGAACTCGGATGCAAATAAGAAAGACTACTCAACTATCAAAGTAGTCTTAATATGATATCACACCAAAATTTTGGATGAACACACCAAAGGGAGAAAAATAAATCACTCCAAATTCGAAAAGCAAAGCTTCAATAATCATTCAAAGTTAAAAGTTGGCTAACCAGCCAAGAAAAGGAAGCATAAATAGCTCCTCACAAATTAGGGTTTTGCATGAAAATAATAAAACACTAAAAAGGACATTCAACTATAGTACTAAATCAGCTAACACACTTGGCCGATTGTTACGCTAAACTACACTTAGCTTTGGCAACTTTTTTTTAAATAAATAACTTCAATATTTATTAAACCTTGAAGTTAGCAACTACACAACCATGATCTTCTTTGAAACCCTCTTTTCAAATTGGTTGTCTTTAACTCCAATTGAGAGAATTTGTGCTTCAAGTAGAAGTTTCTCTCTATTCAAGGAGCTTTTGGCATAACAAACAAATTCAAATTTTAACAAAACAACCCATTCTAGAAAGATTGAGAAGTCAAATACAATCCCCATGAAGCACATTGTTTGATATAAAATCTTCCAGGATGCCAAAAATGCCAATTACTAGTCAGAGGTCAGATTGTATGCAGATTTGTGAAGTCCACCAAATCTTCTACACTTGTATTTGAACTTCCACTTATGCTTGATCCTGAAAAACTCCATGATATTTTTGGATGCTTGATTAATGTAATTCATCATCTTTCCTTCTTGAATACCTACAAACTAAACACTCAAAATACAATTAGGGAATCTCTGTGCTCGATTGTAGATAGAGGGAATCTGTAGTGCATCAATGGGAGAATCACAATTTGTCTGTGTTTTTCTATGAAGAAGACACTGTATTTGTTTCTTATCTACAAAGGAAAGATTCAGAGAAATATCATCTTTCCTCTACAGAAAGTTGTCTTTGCTCTAGGGAAAGTTGACTTTCCCTTAAGGAAAGTTGTCTTTCCCCAGTGGAAAGTCATCTTTCCTCTGTGGAACATCATGTTTCCTCTAAAGAAAGTAATCTTTCCTGAGTCCTATATCAATTACTCACTTTCCTCTACGGAACGTCATCTTTCCTCTGAGGAAAGTAATTTTTTCTGAGTCCAATTTCAAGGATTCACTTTCTGCACTGGAAAGACCACATTCCACAGCAAAAAAAGATAACGTTTTTTAATGAAAAATGTAACTGCGATATTTACTTCCTTCTTTTCCCATAGTTGAGTATTTTATTTGTTAGCAAAAATTGTTCAGTGGTTGACTTATCATTGATCCAATAGTACAGTAGTGGAATTGTTTATTTTTCTATATAATTTTTACTTAGTGGATATATAAACAAGTCACACAAAATTAAAGTGAAACAAGGAATCACAAAAAATTTAAACTTGCAATGGAGATCTTCCTCATGTCCCTCCTTTATTTGATTATTTCCACCTATTCACTATCCAAAAGATTCACTCAACACTAAAAGTGGAGTAGGAAAATGCATAAGCTTGTTTTTTAAGAAATAAAATAATACTTATTTTTTAAGTATGATGTCATTTAAGATGTTGCTTTTAGTGAAAACATTGACATATTCAAAATTTCCAAGATGAACCATATTTTTTATTGATGATATAATTAAATAGGTTATGTGCACTAAATGAGGTCCTAAAATAAGGTAATTCCAATGACTAAACATAAGGGTTTACAAGCTGTCCTATTTATCAATCACGGCAAATTTCATTGTCGCGGTTAATCATGCTAGAATTACCTAGGTCACTATAGCTCGAGGCTACTAAAATACTTATGGGGAAAAAAATTATATGCATAAGAAGGTAGTGGAAATTCATGAGCTATATCCAATTTCAGTTTTGACTGCTCAAAAACAGTTTATACTTTAGGTGAGATCTGTACAGGACGCCATTCTACTTATTTTTGATTAAGTGGAATATTTTACCATGAATTTAAATGTTAAATTAATATATATTCGCTTACTCTGTCATGATAAAAGCATATTTCACTGGTGTTGTACTTCATGCATGCGGGGTCGGAATTAAATACAAAATTGGAGTCTAGGCTTGCATCAAAGGCTACAATTGTGAAAACATTCATTTCAGATCAAGAAATAGCAAACTATGTCGAAAAGTTGATTAACAATGATCAAGAAATAGTTCAACTATGCAATTTGAACCCGCTCTAGACCCATGATTGCAACATACAAAACACACGTTTTATTGAGGAACATACTAATATTATTGAAGTTCCTTTGTAGTGGGGTGGGGGCGGGCGTTCAAACAAGCAAGCAGAAGAAAAATTACACCGCACAAAGAGCTCTTCCAGGAAGGATGCTATACTACTCTGAGCAGAGGAAGAAGATCTAATTCAAGGATAGTGCAGTTGGTTGGGGATCATCAAGCTTAACCCCCGATCATCTCCCATCTCCATCTTCTTCAAGAAAGGAAACTGTAGAAATAGCCATATCTATCTTGTTTTCATGCCCATAACAAAATCAGTTTCCTCATTTCCTGTAACTCACCATGTTGGCCACAACTTGAGACGAGAAGCCATGCATTTATTTCTCTCTTGAAACATCAGTCCTCCCGTCCGCACCTTTCCCTCTCTAAAATCACCACTACCATTCAACTCTCTCTCGTAATCTAAGCGAGTCTAGCCTATTCAAGCAGCACAGACTTTTCTTCCCAACAGACAGTCAAAGTTTCCAATGGCAATTGATACATGCCAGATGCAACTCGTTGGAGGGTTACCTCATTGGCGCCGCCCCTCCAAACACAATGTCCTCGCAATCACAATTTTGTGATCTTGTCATCTTAAGCACTCAAATTATGAGTATTCAAGTTCTTTCTCTTCCATTTCATCCATCGGCCTATTTATAGGAAGGCAGTTTCGCGCACAAAAATGAGTACTCATAGCATATGATCTACCAAATGTCTCCACATGCACATCTACCTCCAATAAATCTATGGTATCTGTTTACATCTCTCACAATAATCTCCTTCTCCAGCAATTTACTCGAATATTTAAAAACCTCATGGCAATCTTTGCATATTTTCAAATTCTTCACAATTCTTAATGCCTTCCCTGGCGGTGCAGCTCCACTCAACAGCCCAAATGCTAATGCTAACTTCTCACTATGATACCAAAGTGCTTCCTTCTTTTCCTTCTCCCCAACTTCATGAAACATCTCATCCCAAATCGGCACATAACCCAGTTTTTCTATCTCTGCGAGCAACTCTGCAAGCTTTAAGTATATCTCCTCTGCCCTGTCGGAGTTTCTATCCCCGGCTAAAAACACATGGACTTTCCCTTTATCTTCAATCCAACTCCTTCCCACTTTCTTCTTCACCCCTCTATTCTTCATCATCTTCCTCACTTCTGCAACTTCATCCCATCTTCCTGCTCCTGATAAGGCGTTTGCGACGATTACAAAGGCTGAGTCATCATGTGGGTCGAATTCTAATAATTGTTTGGCCATTGACCAAGCCATGTCACCTTCACCATGCCTTGCAGAGTTTGACAGCATGGCCCGCCAAACAGCAGCATCTGGCTTGTGAGGCATAGTCATTAAAATCATTTCGGCATGTTTTAATTGACCAACTCTACCCATTGCATCTATCAAACATGTATAATGCTCCAGCATAGGAACCAACCCGTATTCAGACTTCATCCGGGTCAGCCACAGTTCAGTCTCAACAACCAAACCAGCGTTGCAATAGGCAGATAGGATGGCTAAGAAGCTATACTCATCTGGAGCATGCCCTCGACCTTTCATTGCATTGAAAAGATGAATGACTAAATTCTTATCTCCATGCTGGGCGTAAGCAGCCATCATCGCATTCCATCCTACAATATTCATTTGACGTAAATTTTCATCAAAAACCTGTCTTGCATCCAGAACAAGCCCTGATTTTCCATACCCATCAACTAATGCACTACCCACAATCGCACTTGAATCCAAACCAGTAACAACAGCATGAGCATGTACAATCCTACACTGCTCTGACGCAGACAGACGAGCTGAAGCACGCAAAACGCCGGAGATGCTGTGCACCGTGGACGCAATATCACGCATTCTCATGTCATTGAACAGCGACAACGCGTCTCTGGGCATATTATTTTGAGCCAAACCGACGATTGCAGCCGAGTAACAAACCTCATCCAGATGTCGAATTTCATCGAACACTTTGCGGGCATCGTTCGGCAAGCGACATTTGGAGTAGAAGTTGACGAGAGCAGACCCGGAAAAAGATTCTGCACAGAGGGAGAGCTTGTGAGCTAGAGAATGGAGGGCGAACCCGAAAGAGAAACAAGAGAGAGCAGCGCAAGTTTTGAAGAGGGAAGCCAAGGTTCTTTGGTTGGGCAAAGTTGGGCGGCGACGCATAGAAACAAAATGTTGGAGGGAGAGAAAAGTGTTGGCATGAGCAGAGATGAGGGTAGTCCATGAAACAACATCAGGAGATGAAATTTGGTGGAAGAGATGAAGAGAGTGGGAAAAGTGAGAGGATTTAGAATACAGGGTGATAAGTTGGTTGTAAAGGGAGACATCGGAGTTGGCGCTTACGATTGCTTGGGCGTGGATAAGACGTGGGTCGGATTTCATGGCAGCAGCCGACGATGGAGGGGTTGGTATTTGATCATCATGCTTTGAATCCACCAAGTCGTCCATGTCCCAGAGGCCAGGGGCTGGAAAAAAAATGGTGTCTTTGTTGCATGGCAACTAATTTGAAATCCTAAGTTAGGTCAAAACCTTGAGCAATTAAATATTATTTTTCATTAGTTTTTTATTTGAATAAAGTGTAATTTTTGGTAATGTACCAACAACAATCTAATATATGTTTTTCTACACAATTAGAATCTAAGATGTGCTGAGTAATTTCCTATCTGCTCTTAAATTTTTTGTTCAATAATAAATGTATATGTTTTCCCAAATGACTTCATCATTCTCTCTTATCCTATGATCTGGTATTGTTTGTTTGGCGTCTCCATCCTCTTCGATTTGCTTTCTTGGGCTCTTTTGGCTTCCTTCTTTGCCACCGAGAGATTGGGTTGGTTGTCTCCAATTCTGTCCTGAATTTGGTTGTAGCTTTTGTTCCATCTTTATAGATTTTTGGGAAAATGACAAACTAACCATCTTACTTTATAATCAATAACAACTCAACCACTAAACTTTTTTCGCTAACAAATTAACCACTGAACCATGGAAAAATGTCGCCACTAACATCGCTGTCACGTTTGCCATTAAACGTATTGATTTCGATCAACAGCGGCTCATCTACTAATCTGTCGCAACTCAATATTTTTAAAAATAACCTTATAACATTGATGGCCTACCGTGGATCATATACGACCTGCTGCGGGTTGACAATAAACCGTGGTGGATTAATACTGATCTGCCACGAGTTGACTCTAAACCACAACGGATTAATATTGATCTGTCGCAGTTCATCATGCCTCGTGTTGCGTTCCTAGGGCCTTAGTATATAAGAATAGCATGTGAGGTCCGGCAAGTTCACCGCGAACCACGGAATCCTCGGCGACAGATGGTACAATGTTGGAGTAGAGCTCAATGGCTGAAACCTAGCTTCCAAATCTAGCACTTCTTTACAGCTATCAAAACATCGAAAACTTTTGTCTTGCTTGCTCGGAAAACCATAGTACTTCACCCTCAGAATATTGCCGTTGAGCCCTACTCCAACATTGCTTCTAGCATCGTTGAGGACTTCGTGGTTTGCGGTCAACTTGCCAAAGCATCGGTTAAGGGATGCCTGTCAGGAAGGATGCATGCCTGAAAAATGCAAGGTGAAATGATGTTTCAAATAAAGTGCTATAACGAGTTCAAACTTGCTCGAGAAAGATGGAAAGTCGTTATGTCTCTGCCAAGCATCAAATAAGGAATATCAGATAATGGAATTGTGTGAGCAAACATGCAAGGATCAATAGTTGAACTGTGCGTTGAAACTAGATATACGTAATCTACAATAGTTTCTTTGAGGTAGACAGTTGGATGTTTCTCAAGAAACAATACTAATGTTGTATGTGGTTAGAGCACACAGATTCTTAGTGTACATGTACATGATATGGTTGTAATGGAATTTGATTTGTGTCTGTCATGTATATATGCACGATATGGTTGTAATGGAATTGGTAAATTGGTTCGCAGTTATAATGCACATGTACATGATATGGTTGCAATAGAATTGATAATTTGGTTGTTGATGATCAATGAAAATTGATTAGTAGGAAACTATAAAATTAGCAACATTTTCTCGAGCCAACATTTCACTTTTTTTTCGACTGCGTTTCAATTTGCTTGAATCTGTGAATGCTAGTTATGCACAGATTGCTTAAATTGTTGAACGAAGTAGGTGTTTTTCATTTATTATAGTCAACCCGCGGCAGATTAGTATTCATCCACTACGGTTTATAGTCAACCCATGACAAATCAGTATTAATCCACTGCGGTTTATTGTCAACTCGCAGCGGGTCGTATATGATCCGCGGTGGGCCATCAATGTTATAAGGTTATTTTTAAAAATATTGAGCCCCAATGGATTAGTAGACGAGCCGCCACAGATTGAAGTCAATGCGTTTAATGGCAAATGTGACAGTGATGTTAGTGGCGATTTTTTTTCATAGTTCAGTGGTTAATTTGTTAGCAAAAAAAGTTTAGTAGTTGACTTGTCATTGACCACAAAGTACGATGGTTGGTTTGTCATTTTCCCTAGATTTTTCAATTCAAGTACTGTAATATTGACATTTAATTATTATTAGGGAAATTAACAAAATAAACATTATAGTTTGGAGTCAGTAACACAGCAAACCTTAAAAAAAATTCGTGGACAACTAAAAATATGAACTATGGGAAAAGAATGATGCAAACTCCTAAGCACGTTTCCCATCAAAAGACTTCGATCTTAATGTCGCACTTTCGTTAATGTCAAGGACCGTCGAACATATACGTTCAAAACAGCAACAACGGACGTCCTTCAATCAAGGTTGATCCAACAAGCGAACAAAGGACATAATAATCAAGGGACATCCTTCATGCCCATTGGATCGAGGGACGGACGTCCCTCAACAAGGATGGACGGCCAGAATGGAGTTAGGCCATTTTCCAAAAATGCTTCGGACAATGGTTTATGGCCATTGAATCGAGGGACAAACGTCCCTCAATGAGAATGGATGGCCAGGATGGAGTTAGGTCATCCTGTAAAGGCGCTTGTGGACAATGATTCAATGCCATTGGATCAAACAAAGGAGGACCAGAATGGAGTTAGGCTATCCTCCAAAGGCCCTTACGGATGATGGTTCATGGCCATTGGATCGAATAAGAGACGGATGTCTCTCACCAGACGTCCCTCTACTTATAATGGACGTCACTTGTCCCACAATGGATGTCCCTCGACTTAAGACTACATCGTTCAACCCACAATGGATGTCTCTTAGCCAACAACGGACATCCGTTGTATATCCCACAATGCATGTTCCTCCACTTATGACGTCGTTTAGCATTGAGGGACGTGTGGATCCTAGAGGACGTCCATTGATGTTGAGAGACAACGATGCTTAGTATTGAGAGACATCCCCTAAACTTACCCAACCATGGTCGTCCTCAATGCTATGGATGTCCCTTATGCCATGGACGTCCATCATATCAAAACAACAATGTTGACCGATCTTCAACTCCATCTACATAAGTGGTAAGGACGTCCTCGAGAGCAAGCAGCAACCCTAAATCCCTAAACACAAGTGAACAACGAAGTTTTGGAGTGTTGCACATCAAATGACGTCGGGGAGTGTTGAACCATCAATTGATGAAGAATCCATTAACTATGGAATGGAGGTGGATCCTATTTTGGCAGTCGAGGTAGATGAGCAATGTGCATTCTATCACGAAGCTGGTATAGAGGTACATTCAATCTCGACATCTCTAGACTTGGAGCTTCGTTCAATAAGAGACTCAGAAGATGATGATTGGGCAAAGAGTGTGCCTTATTAATTGGAATGTTCTTCCTAGGATCTCTGTCTAGGGACAAAGTATAGTTCGTTGAACATAATTAGAGAAGAAGTGGTTGATTATGTGTTGAAGAATGAGCATGGGATAAAGTTTGTCAAAATCTAATCTCATTGGTTGACTGCCATGTGCAAGGATGGATGCAATTGGCGGCTTCATGCTTCAAAAATGCAAGGTGGACTTATGTTTCAAATTAAGAGCTAGAACGAGGTTCACACTTGTGCACGATAGATGGAAAGTCAACACGCTTTTTCCAAATGGGTGGCAAAAAAATATTTGGATAGGTTTAAAAGTTAGCCCAAGTGGGATATTCCTTCAATCATTGAGACAGTCAGGAAGGATTTTAATGTTAATATTACCCCGAGTTTTGCCAAAAGCGCTTGGAATGTAGCCTAAAAACTTAATGAAGGGGATGGTAACGAACAAAATAAACAACTGTGGTCATATGTAGAAGGGATTCGAAGATCCAATCTTGGCAGCACATTGTTGGTTATGGTAGATAGGAATTATCTTATGCCCTATCTAATATTTCAAAGGATGTTGTTGCAACTAGTTTTCCTTTACTTAAAACGTAAATGTTTCCTTATAAAACGCGTAGTGGAAGACTCTTATTAATAAAGCATTTAGAATTTATAACTTTTTCTTTCATAAAATCTTTAGAGTACGTAGCAGAAGACTTTACATTTTATTAAACATTACAATTAAGAAAACATTCATTCCATATCATAACATATCCCATTCATTCGTCTTTATCCCAAAGCATATTTTACATAGTGTAGAAAATAGTGATAAAATATTACTTAAAATCCGTTTGTAAAACCTTTATACAAGTATCAAAATATAGTATATAAAAACATACTATTGAGCCATAACCCACCGGTCATTTTGCCAACAACACAAAATGCTCAACATAGCATTACTCCATCACCTGCATTTTTTCTATCATCACTCCGTAAAGCTCTCATCCACAAATATGATCCTCACCTACATCACAAAACTTAAATTATGAGCTAGGCTTAGTAAGAGATAGAAATATGTTATGCTCATGCTATGAAACTTTACAAAACAAATGTAGTTTCTATTCCATAGCTTTCCTTTACTTTTACCTTTATCTTTACCTTTAACTTTACTTTCACTTAACCATCCAGGTGTTGGAGATATCACCGTAAAAGGGAGAGTGACACCTATTGACCCACATAGGACAGTCATCTCAACGTCTATTTACATTTATTTCCATCTTTCTTTAGTTTCACTTACTCATCCAGGCGCTAGAGGTATCACTATACAAGAGAGAGTAACACCTATTGACCCACACGGGCAGCTATCTCAAGAACCCATATCTCGTCGTGTCTATTTATATTTATTTCCATAAAATATGAGTTTCATTTTCAAAACATATGTATAAAACATTTACGTACATTTTTATTAAAACCATGATGCATGTGTATGCATATAATCAACACAATGCATCACTATCATCTACACAATTTATATCACAACAACATACTACATTTCTTCCATTTATCTTGTCATTAACAATCAACATTTTATTCTTTCAAATGGATCAATACTAACCTCATATATTTTCTAGTATAACAATTACATGACAACATACAACTATACACATTCAATTATAATACTATCCTCATATACACAACAAATCAAACAATTTACTAAATTCTTGTGATGTAGGCTAAAGGGCCAAGAACACACAATATCTCTTACCTTGGTCCTTATACGGTTCAAACACATAGGGTATCCTCTTGAACAAAAAACACCTTCATAAACAATAACATTCTCATCAATGACTATTTGACATTCCTTGCACAAAAGTACATATAAGCACAATCCATTATGCATACTATTTAGGGGTTTTCATTCATTTTTAATTATCCATAACTTTCTACATTCTTGCCCAAATTTATTATTTCCAAAACCTATTTCCTCCTTAAGGTGTCCTAATTAACATATCCATTTTGTATAACACAAAATTTCCAAGAAGATAGACAATAAACATTATAACAACTCAATTTATCACTTTCTTCATTTTACACTTTTTTCTTTCATTTCAACTACTTATACTTTATGAAAATTACAAAGGAAACCTTTGTTACCTTTAAATTCCTATGAGAAGAGATGGGAGAACTTCCATGAGAGCTCCTACGTCTTCTTCCTTTTTTCCTTCTTGTTTTCTCAATCTTCGACACATACACTTAAATATAGCAGCCTTCTCCAGCCTTAAGTTGGAGGTGCACTTAGGACAAGGCAGAGTGATGAA
The DNA here is from genome assembly GCA_022433065.1 of Begonia loranthoides. Taxonomy (NCBI): domain Eukaryota; kingdom Viridiplantae; phylum Streptophyta; class Magnoliopsida; order Cucurbitales; family Begoniaceae; genus Begonia; species Begonia loranthoides. The sequence continues at coordinate 14,997,874 of CM039469.1, forward strand.
AACTCATCATGAGTTTTCCAATAAAAAAAATGGCATTACAACTTAATTTAGGTGACTTTTTGTATTCTGGTTGACCACTTTCTCAAAGTCGGTTGACAACAAACCTTCCCGAGGCTTAATTTTTGCATTCTGCTAGATTTGTGGATGACCATTCCTTCACTGATCGACCACAATTCTACCCTAGAGATTCCTTTTTGAAATCTATTAAAATTTTGGTTGACCACTCCTTTAGTGGTCGACCACTTTGCTCTTCAAGAGTAATTATACTTAATTTCTCATTTTTAACTTTCATTTCCATCTTACCATCAATCCCTTCTTAACAACCGACATCCTATCAAACTATAATCTCCATCAAACTAACATCCAATCACCAAACATTGTTATGACAAAATCTTATACTTACCATGACAAAATTTGGGGTATTAGAGATGCACATGTGTTTGATTGCATACAAGAGAAGTTCGATGGAGTGTAGTAGACTTGTCATTTGCCTGGATGGCTATCACTTGAAGGGGTTGTGCTTAGGCCAACTGCTCATAGCTATCAACATTGATAGAAATGATGGAATGTATCTAGTTGTTGTGGCAATTGTCGAATCAGAATGTAGAGACTCTTGGTTCTGGTGTTTGAGTTGCTTCCTTTTGGACGTAAATAGTGATACAGGTAAGAGATGTACATTTATTTTATATTTGTAGAAAGGGTTGGTGCCTGCTATCGAACAATATGCACCAAAAAATAAGTTTCATTTTTGCTTCAGACACTTGTATACCAATTTAAAAAAATAATTTCTAGACAATTTGTAGAAGGAGGTCATGTGGAAGGTAGCTAAAGCCACAACATCATCACAGTTTGACAATTAGATAGATGTTGTGCAGCCGACGTGGATAGTGTGTCAGTGCCTTGAATACCCATTTCCCTCTTACTTTGTTCATCCCCATTTGAGCTAATGTCACCAGATTATAGACGTCAAGTTCCTTTTCATTGGTTCTTTGCTCTTTGGGAGCAAGCTCCAGCCCGTTGTTGTGAACAATCTTCTGAATAAGCTAGTTATAGGGGAAATTCTTTCTTGGATTCTTCAGGATTATCTTCATTAGATTGATAATCACGTATGTAACGTTGAATTTCTTCCCATCGTAAAGCTTCTCCATCACATAGAGATCCATGCAACTGACATGGTCTCTATGTCCATCATGCAGCAGAACTATGTGGGTTATCATGCGATGAATGAATCTGGCTTTGGCGTTTAGGTCTTTGGATTTGGGCCTATAGAAAGATTCAACGTGAGGATTATGATGCAACTACTTTAGCAATGCCATACCTTCTCATTGTTTTACAAAGTCTAGGTCATTGGATATGTGAAAATACTTCTTTATTGGCTCCCCCGTGGAGCATTCAATAGTTCATTTAACTCCTTCAGAGTTAGCTTAATCTCCTACCCAAATAGATAAGTCCTCAACTCATTTGGCTGGTTACCGCCTAGCTCCAGATTAGCGTAAAATAATTTCATCACCTTCTCATAATAATACACTACTCTCACCCCTAGCTTGCACAACCTAGCCAGTTCAATGTGCTCGAACATTTCTTGTAACGACCCGAATTTTTAAAATCCTTAGTTATAAATTTTTTTGTTTTATTATGCTTAAAACGTGTTCAATTAAAACCCATCAGAGTAAATAAGCGGAAACATTTAAAAATACATGTTTTTAAATCATTTAGGAAGTTCATGATTAATTACAAAACATTACTGAAAACTTTTATTTAAACAACCCATTTTATTTCTTTGAGCCATAACACCTCATGTCCACTTAGATGATAACCCTAGAGTCCATCCTGAAATGTCTCCTCTTCCGAATCATATTTCAAACACTTGCATCACAGGCAATATAGTGAGCCTAACGCACAGCAAGAAATAGAATATAATGTGTATGCTTATGCAATGCTTATGTAATGCTTATGCAATCATTTTATATATTGTCTGCTTTGGCCCGGAGCTCAATCCCCACCCCAAGGCTTTTAGCCTGTAGCCTAAGGATTGGCCCCACCCCAAAGTTTTTGGGCTTCATGGTTTGTTCTTGGTATGTTGTATGCTTTGGCCCGGAGCTCAATCCCCACCTCGAGGCTTTTAGGCCATAGCCTGAGGATTGGCCCCACCCCAAGGCTTTTGAGCCTTAATGTAACACCCTGATATCATTTTCCCCATATATACGATGTAATAAATAGTCAGGATAATTAACATATTACATTGCATATCTATATGTGTTAAATTGTGATGTATATTTGTGGGAAAAATATGTTGGGATGAATGTTAAGTAGGAAAATGTCAAGGGAAGGCTATTCTGACGAATTTGGATGAATGCGGACGACTTGAGGATGAGAGATGTCATCTGCAAACGTATGGGACGTCGTCCCTGAGTCTTGGGACGACTTAGGACATGATTTTGCCTCCTAAGTTCGCCTATGTCGTGAAGTTTCAGACGAACCCAGACGCAGGCGAACGCGGGCATTTTGAATCTGTCCAATTTCTGGACACTTTTAGACAAGTATGAATACCTAAATGCGGATGCCATTCTTCTTCCGAATGATGGATTCAGACGATGCAGATGAAGGCAAGGACGACATCCTTCGTCCGGAAGTGCAATTTTGCCTTAGGAATAGTGACTTTCGGATGCACGTGGACAAGCCAAGGACAAATCCTCGCGTCCAAAACATCCCAGACCTGCTAATAAATTAGGGTTAAAAATAGAAACCATTGTCGTTTAGTCATTTATTTTCCACTCAAGAGACACAAAATCGTCTCCTCCCATGCCGAAGGCCACGTCGACGCCATGCCCCCCTCTCCATTTCAAAGTACTTTGGCTTCCCTAGGTATGGCTTGTGAATTAAGCCATTTCTCTCCCATTTTCTTTAGTTTAGTTTCCCTTTATGTGAGAGTCTAGTTCTCTCCCCCCTGCGTGAGAGTTCCTTCGAGCGAGAGAGAGAGTTCCAGCGTGTGAGCTTCCTCTGTGAGCTCGTGTGGGTTCTGTTGGTGTGAGTTGTGAGAGTCCTTTAGTGATACATGAGTGAAGCTAGGTCCTATAGGCTGAGGTGGAAGCTGCTGGAGCAATTGTCCGAGAAGCCAAGGAGGAAGCTTGGAGTTGCTGTCCATGTTAATTTTCCTCAACTAGGGTAAGGATTTGGGTGTGTCTTGGCCAGTGGTGACCCTACCCACAAGTAATGTGCGTGAGTTTGTGTTTAGTTCCTTATAATTTCCTTTGCTAGACTCTTTACTTGCTGTTAATGTCCTGAAATTTCCTTAGGTGGATGAATGTTTATTGCTGGGATGAATGAGTTAAGCTTGTAGGATAGAATGATGAGCTGAAGCATGAATGAGTTAAGAGCTATGTCATTGAGGATGGTTCTATTCTTTATTGTTTAGTTTAAATCTCTCTTTGTTCATTATAAGTGTTAAATAAACTATCATTTCCTTCAATGCATATATTCTTCTGCCGTTACCATTGTTTGATATCTATGTGTTACCTAACCCTTAACCAAGTATGTTTAAGTAACTAATGGTAGCATGTTTAATCAACTAGATTAATAATTGGAACTAAGAATTCTGAGTATGTTTGTTAGCACTTTTGATTAACTTGTTGAGCATGTTTAACCAATTAATCAATTAATCGGTGTATGTTAACTAACTAGTTATAATTACTTCCTTCATCATGTTGATTAACTAGGATAACAATTGTAGATATCAATTGTAACAATGATCCATAATCGAGCATGTTTAACTAACTAAAATAATAATAGTATTCTTAATCTAAGCATGTTGTTTCTGTTTCCGTCAATTGTTGATGTTCTGTGTATTGTCTTTTACATTCTACAATTTGATGCTTTACTTTGTTAGAGAATAATAGAGAAGATGAAAGTAGTAGAAAGATTAGAAAGATTTAAGAGTAGTAGAAAGATTAGATTGTGATAAGCACGAACGAACTAAGAGTTTCATTGACGAAGATTCTACTCTATGAATACATGTTTTTATCTTACCTTCTGTAGTGATAGTTTTCATACTGCTTCCTAAATCTGAGCATGCGTAATTAGATAAAATCATATCTTTCTTGAGCATGTTAATTGACTAGGATAACTAGAACTTGAACATGTTAATTGATTTGGATAACTAACTAGAATAATGATCGTAATCTTTCTTAAGCATGTGAATTAACTAGGATAACAAATCGTAATTCTCCTTGAGCATGTTTAATTAGAATAATAATTGTAACTTGGAGCAGGTTTAATTAACTGCATGTTTAATTAACTAGACCATTAGTTGTAATTACTCAATTAGGCAAAGCATGCTTAATTACCTAGAGTAAGAATTGTAAGTTCTCCTTTGAGCATGTTTAAGTATTATGCTTTATCCAAGTTTAATTTGTTATATTTAATTGTTATCCATGTCTGTTCAATGTCATTGTACGCATGTGTTGTGAAGCATGTTTATTCGTATGAGTAGTTATGAGTAGTTAGTTGTAATTTAACTTGAAGTATGTTTAACTTATGACCTTAGTTTAATAGCATAGTCTGATCGCTGTTCCTTTTAAGGTTGTGTTCTGTAAAGTCAAGGATGCCATTCGTTGTTTTAGTTCACTACTATGATTTCTTCCCTTTTATGTGCCTCAATTTCTGTTATTCATTTATTTGTGCAGTTCAATTATTGTTTACTTTCATTTCAATGTGTTATTCAATTATTTACTTTCATTCCAAGCGTTATTCAATTATTTACTTTCATTCCAAGCGTTATTCAATTATTGTCATTTACTTTCTTTCATATGTGCAATTCAATTGTTACGTTATATTGCATCATGCATAATGCTAATAGAAACAAATAGGGAGTGCCACCCTGAGGGTAGTCTCACACATGCATTATGTGAGGGAAAAATATTAAGAAAATGAAGGAAAATAAGAAAAGGGAGTTGGGGGCCGGATGGGTAGCAGATCTAGTATGTTAGCTAGGCAAAGCCCCCACCTTGTCAGGGAACGGGAACCTAGTTGCCCACAGAAGGTTAGATTTCATCAAATATACAATTCCATATGGGTCCTTCAATCTTCCACTCAACGTACGAGTAAAGAACAAACGAATGAACGAAACAAAAAGATTGGTTTGGGGCGGTAGCCATTCAAAAAGAACTAAAGAGAGGCATACTATATTGCATAAACTCAATTCCTTAATGGGACATTAGGCTCACGTCCTTACTTGCGGTGTAGGTACATACACAAGGAAATAATGAGCAGATCAAAAAGTAGGGATGAAGGATTTGCAAGCACGGGATTTGTGGCTGGCAAGGCTAAAGAAAGTGAAGAGAGCACTTTTGTAATTAATACAACTCGCTTTAAATGAATAATTTCGCTTCCACTATATTTTGATAGATTCTGATATTTATAGCTTTCCAATAGTTTATTTCGATTTTTATAACATGTATAACGAAAATGTTTTGGCAGTCCGACTTTTCAAAGAACACTATGATTATGTTTCTAACAAAAAGGTTTTCCCCTATTTATAAATGAAAAGTTTTAAATTTAATGCATTTTAAAAAGAGTTATATAAAGTCGGGTCGTTACACTAAAATTCTTTATTCATTTTGTCTCGATTCATTTATTCATTTTCTTTCATTTATCGTGTCATACATATGTCTCATTTTCATAAGCCCTATCATGATGTATGAATGACCGTTCATATTTATCTCATAACAGTTTTCGAAGCATACAAGTCAAAACAACTATTTCATAATAAACCTTAAACTATTTAATGTAATACAATAAAATTAGTCCCGTGATGCAGAGCCTCCACTGGCCACCACATCCTATTTCTTACCTTGTAAAGCATTCCTTTGTTCCTTAGCATTTTTATCTTTTCCCTTGTTATTGTCAATACCTTTACAATAATTTCCACTAATTAAAATCTATTATTTATTTTTTTTATTTTTTCGTTAATCGTGGATAGTACTGATCTGGAATATTCCTAGGAAAGAGTTCTCTTAGCAATTCTCCTTAGACAGAATATCCTTTCCAAGTAAGTTCATAGGAAAGACTGGAGGGTCACAAATGTAAGATTAAATACCAGTTTCCTTAGACATAACTTACTTACACAATACAATTACACCACTAATAATATTTCCAATTATGATAATATTAATTAATATTTATCAACTAAATTAACCAATAAACTCAAGAGAGAAAAGATCGTTACCGGAATTCAAGAGGCAATCCTGTAAATTCCTCCCGTTGAAGTTCTCGAATTCTTCGGGGTAACTTTCTTTCCCACAATTTCTCACTCAAATTTCCTCTCCCAAATTCATCACCATTTCCCCCTTCTTTCTTTCTCCCTTTCCTCCTCTCTTTCTCTCCTTCCTTCTCTCCTTTCTCCTTCTCTTGGTGTGATTCTCCCTCAGCAATTCACTACCTATTTATAGGTGTTTCCCCTCCCTTCTTCTTCCATTCTGCAGGTGCCAGTGAGGAGAAGATTTAGGTAGAAGTTAGGCGATCATTTAATAGCAAAAATTTGTCGGTAAGCCATGAGTCAGGTTGCATTTCATGCAACCGGACTTGGGATTGCAACTGCAACCACGTTATTTCCTTGCATCCAATCCTTTGGTAAAACTTGATTCTCGCAAAATATAGTGGGTCCGATCGAATGCCATGCGACTGAAGTTGACGTTCTGATCAGAACCACGCCAATGTGACGCGACCAGACCAATGTGCATAGCAGCCCTTCGTTTTCTCCAAAACGTCGCCGTTTTCCAATCCAATTTCTCCTTTTTTTAAATTTCTTTATATATAAATTCTCCAAATAACTTCTCAATCCATTCTTCCACTTAACTACTTCCAATTAATTTCCATAAATTCTCCACTTAACCAATTCTAATAATTTATAGTTTATGAATCTTAAATAAATATCCAAAAATCCCTTATCCAAATTATACCCAATTATACTTGTCAATTAATCCAAAAAGCTCTATTTATTAAATTCTAATTTTCATCAATTAATTCTTCAATAAATGTCCCATACTCCAATTTTCTTTACTTAATTCCGTTTACGGAAAATCAAATAATATATCTCAACTAAAATCATCGAAATTTCCCAAAATATTAATATTCTTAAGTCCGATAAAATTTCAAGGTATTACATTTCTTCTATTCCAAAGTTTGCGAACACGTTGAACTCTACCCTTCTTTATATAATTATAGAATGGTGTATGATGTCACTATTGCACATTTCCTTGGACGACGTCATGCTGAACATAAGTGCAGATTGTTCCTTTGCAGATAGGTAGGGATGAGTTTTATCACCCTATGATCTTCCTTCATCATCGAAGGGAGCTTCTTTACACTTTTTTGTGACTTGTCCAGCCTTCGATACCCTTTTCTAGTTCTAGAAATGTGAGGAGAGATTTTGAAAAGTAGAAATGATCAGAGGAAATTGAAATGTCGCTCGACAATAACTAGGGCTCAGCAAACATCATTCTAGATGAGGGACATCTGTTTTGGGTTGATGGATGTTCAAGATGAGATGATGGGCATCCAAGGCCACTGTCGGCCATAGGATATGATTATTGAGAAACGATGTCATTTAGCATTTAGAGACGTCCTACAATGCCCTCAACATAAAATAGACGTCCCTCAACTTCAACGGACGTACCTTAAACCATAACGAACACCCCTTTTGGGCTAAACAACTTAGTCTTAAGTTGAGAGATTTCCATTATTGAACAAGGGATGTCCATTATAAGTAGAGGGACATCCATCTTAAGTGAAAGGAGTCTACACCCTTTTAAAAAAGCGTGTGTCTTGCACGTGACCCACTTCAACATAACGTCTTTAGAGTCCATCCCGGTCGTTTATTCTCATTCAGGGTCATCCATCCCTCGATGCAATGGTCATGAACCATCATCCACGAGCTCCTTTGGAAAATGACCTAACTCCATCCTGATTGTTCATTCTCGTTGAGGGATGTCCGTTACCAGATCCAACGAGCATAAACCTTTGTCCGCCCATGCCTCTCCTCCCATCTTGAATGTCTATCCTCATTAAAGGACATCCATTGCAATGGCCTAGAGGATGTAATAACTATTGGATCAGCCTTGTACATCCCTCATCATTTAAGGACATCAATTGTTGTTGCCTTGGACGTTTCCGTTCGATAGTTCTTGACATTAACAAAACTACGGCATTAACATCATAGTCTTTTGACAGGAAACGTGACTACGAGGCTTACGTTGTTCTTTTTTCATAGTAATATTTGGTTGAGTAATTTGCTAAATTGGTAAACTTAATAATGTTTTTGAGTTATTCTTCTGCAAATGCAGGTTGACGTAGATAGCAAGAATGAGAACTTCGTCCATATATGTTGGAGGGAGAAACCATATACCCTGAAAGCACCCTCATTACATTTTCTTTTCTTCCCTCTCCCTATCTCTCATTTTCCTTTTCTTCTCTTCTTCCCCCTCTTACTGTTTTTTCTCTCTCCCTTCGAATGTAGTGAGAGGTAAAAATGAGCCCTAATTTCATCATTTTCTTGAAAAAATTCGTTGCTTTGCTGCAAAAAAAATTTCATCTCTTTCCATTTCCTTCATTAACATCTTTTTCTGCATTTTGGTTTTATTTCTTTAACTCTAATAACATTTAGTTCAAACTTTTTTGTGTTGTTTTGAAGTTTCCAAGTGTACGCATTCATGGCTAAGTCGGCTACAATCTGTTGAATCAATCGCCTTTCTCTCTAACATTTATGTTTATTTTCCTTGTAGTTTCCATGGATATTGTTATACAATCTATTTAAGTTGTTCTCTTCAATCTATCATGAACTAAATCCCTTTTCTGGGAATAGAATTTGAATTCTACATATAATCTAATTATCTATTTTTTCAGTTTTATTCTTTCATACTGGGTTTGTTTACTTTGTTGTGGATATACTATGATCTAATTAACTAGCCACTAGTTTGGTTAATATTATTCAATGTAAAGAATTTAGAAAAATGACTTATATGTTAGATACCAATAGAATAACGTACGATTATTATGTGGAAAACTTGAGTTTTATGTAGGATATGAATATACATGCATAATGTGTGTAACCTATTTTAGAACATGACCTTAATGAATTATTGTTAATTTCTATTCACATGGAGATATGGTGAATTGAATTATAACTGTGTTTATAATTGATCATTAGAAGAGAATTTAAAAATTTAAAGTGTAACATCTCATAACTTTTTTCGTATAAAAAATTTCTTTTCTTTTAAAACCATTACATAATAGAACTCCCGAGTAATAAACACGAAAGTCTTAATCATATAAAACATACAGCGGAAGTCTTTTACAATTTAATACCACAAATCCATTGTTTAAATAAACACATTAACTTAAAACATTTATTTGAAATCATAAAACACTTAAAAGTCTTTAAAACATTTATTTCATTTTCGTGAGCCATAACCACAGGTCAATGTCGCCAACAACACAAACATCCACACAATAATACTTCATCAGGTACGTCCATTTACAAATTTATCCATCCATTTGCTCCTTATCTGCATGAACGAGACCTAACTATGAACCTAATGCTCAGTAAGTAGTATAAACGTAAAACATGAAATTCACATACAATTTCTATAATATCGTATACTGTTTTCTGTTTTGTTTCTCTATTACTCTTCATGTCTTTATTGTTATTTCATTTGTTTATGTGTTAGGCGTATCAAACCGGTCCATACAAACACCCGTTTGCTGTTTTTGTCTTTTAATGTTTATATGTCGGGTGTATCAAACCGACCATACAAATATTTGTGCCGGGCGTAACTAACTAGACCATAGTTGGTTTACTTATCTTTGGTTTCTGTGCTGGGTATATCTAACTGGTCCATAAAAACAACTATTTACGTTTCTTACTATTTAATTCTATTGTCTCATACTGTTTTAGTCTTTTACTGTTTATGTGCTCGGCGTATCAAAATGAACCATAGTTGTTTACTTATTCTTTATTTCTGTGCCGGGCGTAACAAATCGAACCATAGCTGTGTACGTATATTCCATTTTTGTGTACTTTAGAACTCCAAGTCTTAACATTGTCGTGCACATACATTCCTATCTAATGTATTCCTCAATTGTATCCTTAAAACGTGATTCATTCTTAACTACGGAACTGAACTTATTCTATAAACATACAATTCATAACAATCAACAATACAAATAATAAACATAAACACCCTTTAATTCTCGTGATGTAGGCCCTTTTAGACAAAACACATGCAATACTATGTACCTGCAGTCCTTAGCTATACAAAGGTTTAGCACTTAGAGTTTCTTCTCAAAACCTATTTATCATAATACACTTTATCAATAATAATTTTTCAATGGTTAACCCTAACTCCAACAAATCGTTTTATCTTCTTAATAATTTGTCTTACAATCACAATTCCAATCTAACAGTGTATTCCAACTTCATTAGCATAAATGCATGTATATACGGTACACCCATTTGCATACAACGACCGATATTAATTCCAACCTTATCCTACAACTCACCTGAACAACTAATACCACATAATAATCACCAACTTCATGAATAACACCCTAATACATCAATTCTAGCTATTAAACATGCAGTGGCATAATCCATTTTCCATCTAATAGCCAACCCTAATCCATACTATATCCATTATGACTTAAACTTCAATCCACAACAATCACTATTCAAATTCCAGAATTCATTTATCAAATAATAATCACAGAGGGTGTACACATGAATAATTCCCCAACAAAACGTAAGCGAAGATTGCTTACCACATCCAATAATTGGAATCCGAAGAGAACTCCTCTTCACACTCCAGCACCTCACAACTTCTGTAAAATTCACAACACTCTTCTCAAAAACTCTTCTCCTTCTTCGAGAAACCCTCATAGTTTCCATTTCTCAGATTGCCTCTTCTCACATAAAATCGCCAAAATCCTCACAGTTCTTTCAACATCATTGCACTCACAGAGTTCTCACGATAATTTGGAAGAGATTTCCCACTCTTCCTTCTCTCTCAAACTTCACACCCTTCACCCTCTATTTATACGCTACAAAACTTGACCCATCATTAACTCTTTAAAGACAGAAAGCCAAAGGTCTTACAGTCCATCAATGCCCATTAATGCGAAGATGGAAAGCCAAAGGACATGAAACCCATCAATGTCCAACAACTCTTTAACGTCCAGACGTTACAAAACTCTTCATCATCCAATAACTCTTCGACTTCCATACGTTACAAAACTCTTCATCATCCAACAACTCTTCAACTTCCAAACGATCAAGGAGACGACGCTTCCTTTCATCTTGATAAATGCTGGTGGTCGATCACACCGATCGTTCTTCTCCATGGCAATCGACCACCATTAATTCTTCAGAAATTATCCATCTTCACGTCGGTTGATCGATGCCGGTCGATCGTACCTTGTCGATCGACAATCCCGATTGATCGCTGCTTCCAAGTAGTTTTCATTCGATTAAATCTCCATATTATTCTCTTAGCGTGACACCTATCAATGTATATACCATATATATACCATATATATATATACCCTTAATGAACCATAATTCACTCTTTCAAATTATTCAAACCTTCAACATGTATCAAATATTTCACCATTCCTTCTTCACATATTGATGTGCCCAAAAAATGTACAAAGACAATACAAGGCTATTGGGCTATCGGTTAACTTCAATCGATGTGTTTCCAAATGGGGGTTCTGAAGAGTGCGGAAGCAAACAAAGGAACAAGGGAGACCCGAGGGGGGAGGGGGTGGTCGGACTTATTCTTGATGGAATGGACTTAGCTCACCTTGCTTAGTTAATCGAGAGAGAATTAACTTGAGAGATCAAGTTAATTGATGTACACTCACACTTCACTTGGATATGACTCACCAAGAAAATGGAGGCTAGCTTGGACATGACTTACCAAGCTATGGTTTGGATATGACTCACCAAACCTACTAACACTCAATTTGGATATGACTCACAAAAATAAGGGATAGGAAAAAGAGAGTGAAAGAATTTCACAAACTAAACATAAGAGTTTTTGATTCAAAGTTGACTGGTTTTGGAATTACAAAGGGGGGTATCTATAACCCATCTTGAACACAAGTTATAATGCAAGTAATAAGGTACATGCTAATAATCAACCACCTAGGAAGAGGAAAGGTCATTAGCAAACCAAGACAAACATTAATTACTTAGAAGAAAGGGGATCAAAAAGAGGGAAGATTCACCCCCTAGGAAAATGAAAAGAGTCTAGAAAACCACAAGAGCATCTTAGAATATGAGTTGCCATTTCTAGATCCTTCTTTAGTGAGACAAGGCTTACCTAGGAAGATGTAAAGTTCTTTTAGTAATTCCAAGGTCATCTAATACATTTAAGGAGAGCAATTGGGCCGAGGATATAGACTTGGAATTCAGATTTCAAGTGTGGGCTTTCTCTTCTTCTCCAATTGGACTTGGTCCACTTGCGTTGTTAAAATCACCAATAAGTTTTTGACTCTGTTACCAGGGAACTGTTTTACTTTTAAATTTTTAATATTACTAAAATTCTTCATTAAATCCAATATGTCCTAAAATATTATGAATCCTATATCTTCAATCTTATAATATCTAATTGCGTCCAAATATGTTTTCTCTAACAATTTCCACTGACTATCAAACTAATTGATATCATTTAATCTAACTCCAATACCATCAAACAGTTCTTCAATTAACCTCAATCCTTCCCTTAATCCAACTATGAACATAACGGGGTATTATTATTCACTTATTCCAAATACTCATAATATCCCCAAAATTAACACTTAAGCTATACTTTCAGCTCAACGAAGATTTGAGATATTACATAGAGTTTCTTGATTAGCAATCTCATTCAATTAAATTAATTGAAAAGGGTAAAAAATTTAATGAATTGTTATAGTTTCTATTCACATAGAGATATAGTGAATTAATTTGGTGAAATGCAGATAGATGATTGTAATCCTAGTTTTTATTTCATAGAAAGTTAATCACTTTTATATTTCTCTTTTTATTTTTTTAGTTGTTCAATCACCAAAAATCAAAACTTCGGTGATTGCTATGAGAATATACTAGTAATTACAAATTTATTAATAACAACTCCTCGTAGATTTGACCCTCTATTTTTCACTACATTAGTTGAAGTGATATGTCCACTTGCGTTGTTAAAATCACCAATACATTTTTGACCCTGTTACCAGAGAATTCTTTTACTTTTAAATTTTTAATATTACTAAAAATAATTTTTAGTTTAAACTTTTTACTTCAGTTTACTTTATTTTTTAGGTGTTGGAGCAATTGGATGCGAAGTGATAAAGGTGCTTAATTGTTACCTCTTAATTTTGAACTTGATAAAACGTGTAAAAGAAATTTAAAAGAAAGAAGACAATGTTTATTAGCTCAACGTGAAATGACAAAAGCATTTGAAGAGGATCCACCAAAATCATTAAGGGATTATGCAATTCCTCAGGTGGATATTATTAGACAAGTTTCATCAGGCCACCAATCTAAGCCAATATGTTTGAATTAAAGTCGGCTATTACTGAGTGATGATCCAAATGTTCATATATCTAACTTCCTGGAAAATCTATGACACTTTCTAATTCAATGGACTCCTTAAGACAAATCCAATTTCCCTCATTTTGGCCACTAGCGAGAGAAGGAGAGAAAGTGAAGAAATCGAGTTAGAGAAGAATGTTAATCTAATGTTGGATTCGTATTCCGAGCGTTCGGTTTTTTATTGTTGTTAAGAGACTTTGGGGGTAAGTCATTTCTTTCTCTTAGTTTTTATGTTTAAGGCTTGGGTTATATGTTGGTTTAAAATTCGAGCTTGAAAACTTTAATCCATAGATTTATCTCTACAATATTGAGAAGATTTAGAGTCTATTAAAAGGTTAAAGCCTTTAAGGGTGAAAAATTGGCAAAAAAAGGGAATAATCACTCGCGGTACCCTCTGCATCCACTATAACAGTTGACATCCTATGCTGTCATATTTGAACCAAGGAAACTACATTTTGTACACTAAAAAAAGTTTTCCAAGATTAATGCAGTATTTAATAGTTAAATCATTGAGTAATAATTAATATTAAAAACTCTAATTAGTATAGCCTTATATGTCTCTTATTTATATTCCAATAAATATTAGTTTTTCTTTTAAATAAAAGGTAAGATATTTTACTCCTGGACTTCTTAGCAGTGTAGTAAATCAAACTTTGGGTTAAATATTCTGTTAAAATTAGTATGAAACACACACCGAGTCTAATATTCTTATTTTATACACAAGAAGAGTGGCTTGTTTTAGAGGGTCTGATATTTTGGGCTCAACAGTCCAACGTCTTTCCATATTTTTTCAACAATGAAGGATTATAATGAAATTTCTATAGGAGCATATAAAATATCATCCTACATGATAACAAACACTGTTGTTTTTTTTCCTTTTTTGTATTCTAGAACTTTATTGTGTTCCCTCCGTGCTTGCTAGCTCGCAGGACTCAATCCTTCAATTGAAACTTTCACTTTCTTCGCCTTGGTCGTCTGATTCATCATTCTAATGGATAGCTCTCTTGTTGTCTCAGTGCAATTTCTCAAGAATTCGTGGCAAGAAATTCTCTGGCATTGTTCTTGGTGCTTTCTTTATGTTTTCAAGCAACTTTATCCCCAAAAAACTTGCCAAAATAGTGAATTTTTATGCATTATGCTTCTCCTTACAAATACCCTTTGGATTGTGTTACAAACATGAATATTTTAATAAAATACAAAAAATAATTACAAACAATCACAAACATTCCGGAGGTCTGCTAGCCCTCCCCTTAGATAATTTTCCCAAATTAATCGATACCCCTAACCCTTTATAACGGCTTCCTTCAATAAAGACAACAACAAAAAACCAAAAGACTTGAACATAAATATCTAGAAATACTAAGAGACTTTTCTAAGAATACTAATAGACAGTTTAGAAATAGCCTCTCCCTCCAACTCTGAAAGGGTTGTCTTCCGTCCTCCTATTGATACCAAAGAATAGCCTCTCCCTCGAAGTATACAGGCACGACACCATTTTTTCAGCTTCTGAAAATCGATGAAGAGCGAAAAAAATGCTCAACTCGAAGTACCCAATCCTCAAGGTTGCCCTTATCAAACACGGGCATTTCCAAATTTTTAATCTTGTTGTTTCCTGTCCCAGATAGGGTCAACTCATAAGAATTAGGTCTGTTTCCTAAGCTAAAGATTATAGGTTCAATCCCTACCTAGGCACCAGATTCACCAACAAAAGGGTTGAACTTGGCAGTCGATCCCTGGCGAGGATTTTGGTGTTCACCCTTGCTAAAAAACTCCTCCTCCATAAGCTAGAGAGAAACTCGCTCCTAGTCAAAGGGAGGAACTCACTCCTAAGCAAACCTCGTCACGCGCCAACCATGCTCAAACATCGTTGCTCCTCACCCCTGCATGAACCTTGTCGCGTGTCGTCATCAACAACGCCAAAGCCTCCATCACCGAAGCAAAATCAGCCTTCATGGTTTGGAGCAAAGAAACGTCGACCTTCAGCTTTTCCAAATCCTTAGAAACTTTGTTGCTAAAAGTTTCTAGCTCTGACCAAAATTCCTCACTAATGTGGCTGATTCTGTCTTCTCCTACCGATTCTTTTCCTACAAATTCTTTTCCTTCTCCCCTTCTTCCTAACATGATCCCTGTGTCTGTCAACAGCTTGTAAGCTTCTATCTTTCCACAGCTTAGAAGCTTTGCTTATGACTTTGAAGCTTTTGTCAACAACCTTTTGCAACAGCTTCTCTATCCCACATAAGTGCTCTAATACTAATGTTACGAATTCGAATATTTTAATAAAATACAAAATCAAATTACAAACCATCATAGACATTTGAGAGGTCTGCTAGCTCTCCCCTTAGATAATTTTCCCAAATTAATGGATACCCCAATTCTGTACAACTGCTTCGTTAAATAAAGAAAACATTGAAAAACCAAAAAAACTTGAACAAAAATATCTAGAAATACTAAGAGACTTTTCTAGGAATACTAACAAATGGTTTAGAAGTCCTAAAAGACAATATAATTTAATTTGCCATTTTTGTAGAGGTGGTGATGTATCTGATAATTTGATCTAAAGAGAATTGGAGAAACAAAGATTCTTCTATCAGCTTGGAAAAAAATTAAAGAAAAAATTGCTTTTTTTATTCTGTATTTATGATTAATGAAGTTTTAATATAGGGTATACTAAAAAAATAGAAAATTGGGTACTAAGTAGAATGTGCATATAGGTAACAAATCTTGCAACTAAACTTCTATAGATTAGGACAACTTTGAACTTATTTTAGCTAATTTACTGACATCTAAACAATTTATCACAACACACCCTTTAAACTAATGTTTATAACATAATCTATATGATACATGATTTCATAGCACCATTCCTGGCATAGATTCTTCCATACTGCATACTCCAAGCAAACTTTTGAGCTTCTTAAATGCAATAAATTTGAGGGATTGCTAGCAACTTTATCGTCAATTCTATAGTAAATGACATCAACTTTTTTGTCCATTATTATGTCACACAAGAAGTGGTATCTTACATCAATGTGTTTGTTTCTTCAATGTAAAACTTAATTTCTTAGGATAGTTTGATACTTGAGCTATTTTCATAGTAATTAGAGTTGAACCTTATTGATTGAAATGAAGTTCAAGAATATTTTTTAGCCAAATTGCATGACAAGCACACATTGCTGTTGTTACAGACATGGCTTCAGTAGTTGAAAAATTGAAAATAAATTAGATTTAATGGACTACTAGGTCCATCCATAAAAACAATGGCCCAAGGTCTCATTAACTCATAGCCTTCCAACCATTTGGAAGGTAACTCACCAAAGGCTAAGAAAGAAAAGTTATCAACCCAAGGAAGTCAAAGAGGGCCCACGCCCCTAATGCTATGGAAAGAAGCCCAATAAGACATACTTGAAGGGCAAGAAAGACAAAAAAAAAAGAGATAAGGAAACCTTCCTTAATCGACCAAAGACAAGTGGACATTGAAGAGCCGATTATGCTTTGTTTTGGAAACCTTCCATATGGAAAAATTGAAAGAGGAAGAAGCTGCCAAAAAGTCACCATTTCATGGAGCCAAAGCCAACAAGGAGTTACTAAAATGTTAGCTTTAGAAAGTTACTAAATTCATAGTTTACTAATCGACTAATTATGATAGAATGCCTAGTGTGTTTCCTATTTTGTTGTTTTGTATTTTATACTTGGTAATTAGATATTTCCTATATCATCTGCATCCCTACTCCTTGGAGGAAGGTTGTGTGAAGAGGTGTCCAACCATCAAGAACGTTTCCATCTGCAAAGTCATCCAAAAGAGAGTGCAAGCTACACTACTTTCTATTTCCAACCACTTCAATATACTATTTACCTCAATTTAAAGTAAGGGTCTTCCCACAAGGTTAGAGTGCACAATCTCCAATGATTCTCTTGCTCTTTGAGTTGTTCCTTTGGGAATTGATCTCTTTGTTGTTTCACGATAACATATTCTTCATATACTTTTGTTGGAGATGAGAATGTTGAAATGACAACCACCATTTCCTTTTGTTAGAGTATCTTCAAATCACTTAAATTCAAATAATTATATCAAAAGTGCCACAACCAAGCATTGTCTTGGAGTCTTGTCGAGGGACAAGTTTGTGAAACATTATACAAATGAAGAAGAAACATTTATTTGCAATCATTTTAATCTAGCAATGAAGCACAATATTCCAGACTCAACTGCTAGGATCCATAGTTAGGATCCTATAGACCAAGATTGTTAGTCCAGTCAACTTTCAATTCTAATTCCTTATACCTCATATTCCTAATGATATTAGCTCTATCATTTCCTTTGAATTCTAAACTTAACACTTTGATACCAATTTGTCAAGACCTTTTATTCAAGAACACCGAATTCTAGATTCTCTATTTAAGAGGCAAGTGACCTCAGTTAATCTTTACAATCACACTAGAATGCACAACACTAAAGCTTACAAGGAATCTTATTCTTGAATCTAATGATCCCAAGCCAAATCAAGCATTTTACAAGGTATAATAAATTATAAAAGTTAAACATGTTACTAACTAAACTAGATGACCATTAAAACATTGAATCATTTCATTATATACAAACACCTACATATAAAACACAAGTCTTTCTACAATGAAAGATTTAATAAAGTTGTACCAAATTAGTTTACGAACATATACCATACTATATAAAGATACATAAAAGAGAAAATAACATATACTATTCCTAGGTGCCAGTTTTTGACTTAACTAGTTTGCAACTATACCACAAAGATTAAAGAAAATCATAAAATGAGCTTTATATGTCCAATCCGAATCATAATCTAATAGTTAATTATGTAATAACTCTTTACATGATTAGTCCTCTTAACCTTAATCTCCATTATCATGTTAAACAATCAATCTTGTACACACATTCTGAATTTCAAGTGTTCATGACAACCTAGGCCCCTTTAAATCATGTCGAATACCAAATAATGCATTTGTAATATCCCGATAATATTTTTTCCCGTACACGTGATGTAATCAAGAGTTGGGATGTGTAGGATATTACATTTTGTATCTATACGAGTTAAGTCGTGACGTGTATTTATGGGGACAACATTATGGGATGAAAGTTAAGTGGGAAAATATGAAGAAAAGTTGGACTTTTGGAGATTCGGACGCATGCGAATGACACAAGGACGAGAAATGTCATCCACAAATGCATGGAATGCAGTCCATACACTTTGGGATGATGCAGGACAGAAGCCTCGTGTCCTAATTTGTCCCTTGTTTCTCACTGTACATTTTCGGACGCTCGTGGACAACTGCATACGCTGGTAGACAAGGTCGTTTTGAATCTATCCAATTTGTGGACACTTTCGGATGCATGCAAACGCTACATGCAGATACCATATCTCGTCCGAATGTCGCATTCGAACGGTACGGATGGGGCAAGGATGCCATTTCTCGTCTGTAAACCCAAATCTGCCTAAGGGATTTTACACATGCGACGAATATGGACAGACCAGAGCGTTCGCACTGGTCTAAAATAGCCCAAACTTCTGATAAATTAGGCTTCAAATAATAGAAATCTTGTCATGTAGCCATTTATTACGCATTTTGGGAGACATTGGAGACGACCCCCATGCTGGACACCGCTCCCTCCCCACGCTGGATGCCCTTCCTCTCTCTACCCCTAGGCATACGTCTGTCTCTAGGTATACTCAAGTTATCCTTTCTCCATTTTCTGCCCAACCATTTCATTTCCTGTGTGTGCTCTTCTTACCTTGCGAGAGAGTTCTTCTAGAGTGTGTGAAACTAAGAGTGAATATGAGTTAAAGGAGTGGTTGTGAGAGTCCTCTAGTACTACTCATGCGTGTGAGCTGAGGAGTGAGCTACTGTGAGCTGAGAAGTGAAGTCAAGGAGGGAGCTGTGGAGTGTTGTCCGTGAGTGTTAGTTTCCTTCATAACTGGTAAGGATTTGTGTGTGTCTTGGCCATCTAAGCCCTACCCACAAGTAGTGTGCATGTCTAGTGTCAAGTCTTTCATTGATAATTTCCTGCAATTGATTCTTTGGATATTATCTTCCTACTTTGTTACTTTCCTACAAATTACTTTACTGCAAATGATGAAATGAAATGCTTAGAGAAGAGAAGTGATGAATGCCTAATGAATGTTTTGATGATAATCTTCGATGAATGAGTTAACTAGTTTAAATATCTATGTGTTATTGACATTTCTATTGTTCTATGCACATATCGTTCTTCCCTTCCATTGTTTAATATCTTAGTGTTAACTAGAAGTTATAGTTTCATTAATCTGAGTATGTGCAGTTAACTAGGATAACAGTTGTATGAGCATGTTTAATTAACAAGCTTAACTAGAATAATAACAGTAAAAATGACTAATCTAAGCATGTTGTTATCCATGTCTATTTTCATCATACTCTTGTGAAGCATGTTTTATTTGTTTGACTTATGATTCAGTTTAATAGCATGTTCTGTAAGTTGAAGCATGTCATTCATTGTTTTAATTCATAAGCATGTCATTCGTTGTTTTGTTATGTGTGTTTAATTTCTGTTATTCTTTCATGATTCACTGTTTACTATTCAATATTATAATTGTTCTTTGTTATGCGCTTTAAATTTCTGCCCTTCAATTTTATGCGTTATTCAATTATTGTATTGTTATGTCATTCATGCATCATGCCAATAGAAGCCCATAGTGTAACGACCCAAATTTCTTAACCATTTTAAAAATACATTATTAATTACTAAAGTAACAAGTTTCGGTGTTAAATCTTTCTTTAAAAACAAACCTTTTCATAAAAGCATTATCAGAGTGTGAAAATCCAATCGTTACCAAAAGCTCATTTTATCATTCATTAAATAGTGAAGAACTATTATTTACGATTTGTGGAAGCGATATAAAGATTCATTCATAAAAGTTACTGAAGCATAACTAAACAGAAACCCAACTTACGAAAACTATAGTTTTGTTAAGGAAAACTATGACTAACAATTTTAGGGAAATGCAATATAAAGCATAAGGTAAAGGGATAATTTAACTTTAAATGTTTGAGTTTCCAAGGATAAATCCAAGTACTATTCCGGATAACATCCAATAAGGGTAAAAGGGAAAATTAACGTTCACAAAATAAGTCTTGATGTTAGCCTTTACAGAAAGTTTCTTCTTCTTCATTACTTAGTTCCGTAGTACTACTCTACTGGCGCCTCCATCGGATTTACCATAAGCACCACGGGTGTGGCCACCTCTGCTCCCAGAAGAACCACCTTGTTAGCTACACAACAAGTAAGGACGTGATCTTACACTTAGTAAGGAAATGGGGAATACAAATGCTTATGACTCTCTTTAGTTTATCTTAGAATGGGGGCCACCCAGACCAATCTTTTCTTACGTATTTCGTTCGTTACTCGTGCATCGAGCTGAAGATTGGAATAATTTGTGGCGGGAGAGTAGATCTTTGTCAACTTTAGTTACCTAGGGTAGACAGTCTCGCAGTCCCGACAAGGGAAAGGTAACGTCATTTTTAATTCCTATCTATCTAACCAATCCGTACTTAACCCACCCCCCATCTCCCAACTCCCTTAATTCCTCTTTGTCTTCTTTTACATCTTTTCCTCACACAAGGCGTATGGGTACCATCCCAAAGTGATACCCCTAGTTGTTCCTATTATCATAAATGTATGAGGACACTTCTACTTTGCGTAGCACATATATAGAGATATGAAACAACAACACCTTAAGAAATTTTCAATAAAATAGCATAACATAACAGATGGGGAAGTACCAAACATAATTATCCAGACACACTAAGCTTAACCATGCTTAAGAAATGATGGAAATCTAAGACATACTTAATCATTGATCTCAATAAGGTAGCTAACAATCTATGAACTATTAAACATAATGAAATCATGTAACAACAAATTAACAGTGGAAGGAATCCTAACAACACAAAGCAGCGTGCAAATTATCGAATCAACTTGAGAAATGAAATAACGTAACATGCTTTTAATCCAAGAGAACAGCAGTATGCAAGGTCAATTGATGATAACGAACATGCTTTAAATGGATAGTATTCAATGGGAAAATGTCGAACAAGAGCAGCAAAATGTGCATTTTCAACTACTAATTTACAACAGCAAATTTATGGAAGACAGAACGATTAAACATGTTCTTGACAGTAAAGAAAATAGCAGTGAAACGAATTTCTAAACATGCGTTTAAACAACTAATACGGGAGCATTTTTATGGAAGACAGAACGATTAAACATGCTCTTGACAGTAAAGAAAATAGCACCGAAACGAATCTCTAAACATGCGTTTAAATAACTAATACGGCAGCATTTTTTTGGAAGACAGAACTATTAAACATGCTCTTGACAGTAAAGAAAATAGTAGCGAAACGAATCTCTAAACATGTGTTTAAACAACTAATACGGAAACATTTTTATGGAAGAAAGAACGATTAAACATGGTCTTGACAGTAAAGAAAATAGGAGCGAAACATCGAAGGTAGAACAGCGGGACGTGCTTATCACTTTACTGATGTACAATAGGAGATAATGATGAAATGAACATGCTTTTAAGCATTTAAAATAGTGGCTAGTATAAATCGAGATGGCGAACATGCTTCCCAATCGACTAATGTAGAACAAAAAAAATAAAACATGCTTTTAGACATCTAATCCAGCAATAAACAATAACGAACTCCACGATGACTAGAGACAGCAGTAAACGAAGTCAAAATGGACTTAGTGAAATCATGCTTTATATCTACAACAGTATCTAGGAGTTATGATAGCAGAATAACAGTAAAACATGCTCATATGATGAGGAAGTAAAACTACAGAACATGTTTATAGCAGAAATGTGATGTACGAGAAATAAACCTAAGTGGGCTGAACACTTTAACATAACACTATAACCTGTACCCAGATCAGTCATTTAAACCACATCATGAGCAATAAGTCTTTAGACGACAAAAATAGAACCCCTACCATTACTAGAAATCTATCAAGGACTTATTCATGGTTCTCATTCATTTAGGCATCATCTCTTTACTTCCTTTCAGCTTATCACAGTAAGTACCGTTCAGCTTGTCACAGTAAATATCATGAATATTTAAGCAGTAAAGAATGTACATAACATAAAAGAAAACAAATGAAAAAGTAAGGAAAACTTAGCCTCCAGTAGAAACGCAACAACCATCATAGTGTTTAAGGAAAAGCATGGAAGTGTAGGATGGATAATAGTGTACAGAAGGCAAACCAAGTATGAATTCTTGAGACAAAAGCAGAAAACTACATAGACCAACTGACTCAAGCGATGCACACTCACACACTCTCTATTACTTCGGTTTAAGGCCTCCAAATGGCGAAGACAACCCATTCCTTATCCTTGAAGACTCTCCTTCCTCGGACAACAGCTCCTCAACTCTTCAGCTCCACACCCTCCACACATCAAACACACCAGCAGCAAGGAACCCAGTGAGGAGAAGGAAAAATACGGGAAGGGAAGGCTGGATCTAAATAGAAGGCTTGGGGACCATCTGTACTTGAGGGAGGAGCAGGGAGCAAATCCTTTGCTGGTCGGGATCGTGGGTGTGTGACCGAGTCTGTCTGTATTTTCATTGGTTCCCGTCATTTTTGTTCTGACTTAATTTTTATTCTCTCGCTAAACTGCTGCAATTCAGATGAGTGCAGATGACTTAGTCTCGTCCGTGTGTCATCCGCAAGGCCAAATTCCTTAGGCAAGTTCATGGTTTCGGATGAGAAACGGCGTCCCCCTCTCGTTCGTACTGTCCAGATAACCATTTGGACGCCGTTTGGCGTCAGCACGCCATCCGCATGCATCGTTCAAATGTGTCCAAAAATTGGACAGATTCAAATAGGACGATGTTCCACCTCGTCCGTAGGCGTCCAGGTTCGTCCGAAAGTCCCCAGACATAAACAGATTGAATGCGGACTCGTCCTGCTCTCGTCTGCACCTTTGTCCTAAAGTCTCTAGACTTAAACATATTCGATGCGGACACATTCTTCCTCCTCCGCAAGGTCGTCCAAAAGTCCACATTAAGCAGAAGTTTGGACGCGTCATCTCATCCCCGAAGTTATCCCAAGTTGGGGCGACATTCCAAGCGTGTTGCGGACGATACCTCGCATCTGCATGCATCCTAACAGACTAAAAGTCCATTCCCTACGCATCTTTGACTATGTTTCCATCTGAAATTAATCCCCATGAATTATAAATCATGACTTAACGTGTATGGGGACGTTGTAAATATATATTACGCCAATTCTTTTCTCCAAAGTTTGATTACATCGTTTAACAAAAAAGATTTAGGATTGGGTTGTTACACATAGGTACATGCATTGTGTGAGGAAAATGTTAAAAGAATGAATGAAAGGAAAGGAACGAATGAACGAATGAATGAATGAAATTAAAGAAATGAGCGAACAAACGAATGAACAAATGAATGAATGAAAGGAAAGAAAGGAATGAATGAATGAATGCACAAACGAACGTAATGAAAGAGAACTAAAGAGAGGCATAGCATATTGCATAAACTCAATTTCTTAATGGGCCTTTAGGCTCACGTTTTACTTGTGGTGTAAGTAAAAATGATGAATAGATCCCGAAGTGAGGATGAAGGATTTGCACGCGTGAGACTCGTGGTTGGCCAGGCTAGAAGGAGTAAAAGTGATAACAGTTGTGATTAAATAGTATTTCATGGTTTAGTTTTCATTTCTCAAACACATTATTTACGCTTCCGCTATGTTTTGAATAAACCCATTATGTTCCTTGATTTGACTTCCGCTGTATTTTCACAAAAGATTTACAATTGTTTTCGCTATGTTTTGACAGTCTGATTTTGTACTCTGATATTATCTTAGAAAAGTTTTAATTAAAAGTTACGTATTTTAGTGAATTTTGATAAGGGTTACAAAAAACCTGGTCGTTACAGCATTACACTTCTTATTATGTCATAAATATATTTTTTCTTACATATGATATGGGAAGTCATAGCCTAAATATCATGATGAAAGAAATGAATGGATGTTCTAACCTTATGCGTAACTAACCTCATGCACTTCTAACCTAAAGTATAACTATTCTTATTCACTTAATTTCCAACATCAAGTGTAAACATCATCATGTACTTAAGTCATATTGTGTTTAATTAGTTAATACAATTCATAAAATTGACTCAATACATTTATCTCAATCCCAATTGTACTATTTCTAAGGTAGTACTATTGTGCATCTACCTGTGTGTATAATGATAATTACATACAATAAATCCCATAAATTTCATATTTATTGTGAATTCATTAACTATGTCTTATATTAATATTTATCTATCCATGTTAACATGAATATATAATGTGCAAGTAATCACACATGTAACACCCAAAACTTTTTAATGTTCATAGTCTGATTAGTTGATGTACTCTTATATATAAATTTATGATATTAATATTATTGATCATGTTGAATGAATATATTTAGAAATATATATTTGTGGAATGCAAGAAATGGTTAGGTGGTTTGTGTTTGAGGAGCAGGTGAAATTAAGGTTCATTTTGCACTTCTAGAAGTTTTTCGATCGACCAGACTTTGGTATTGGTGGACCGAACTTGTATGAAACTTTGGGTTTTCCCTCTAGAAGTTTTTAAGTCGATCAGGCATGGTGGTGCTTGACCAGAATGGTAAGAATTAAGTTAGAACGTCTCTAGAAGTATTTCGGTCAACTAGATTTGGAAAAATGGTCTACCAACAGACGAAAAATTGATGTTTCATGCTTGTTGCCCATAAAATAGTTGGCAAGTCAAAGAAAGTGGTCAATCAAGCTAAGGAAAAAGTGAAATTTTGATGCTGAAAAGCTCTTGGTTGATGGGGTGGTCAACCAAAACTTAAAATGCAGTTGATCATATGCGTTTGATTGGGAATTTAAAAAGGAAAATTGGCCGAAACCCCTATCATATTTTCATAGGAGTCGTGAGACCGTGCCATTTTCTCTCAAACTCCCTTGAGAAAATTGAAGAGCCTTGGAATTTAAAGAGATTGGAAGTTGATTCGAAGCAATAAAAATAACAATTTTAAGGACGATATTGTGCTAAGACCCTAAGGTAAGTGATCTTTGCATGTTTGTTGGCCTATTGCCTACATCACAATGAAACTAAAATTATTTTGATGTTACTAGCTATCATGTTGTGATTATATTGACTGATAATATGTTACTTGAGGATATGTTACATTGCTTTGATAGATTGTTTGATAATATGTTGCCCTATTTGTGATTTCTGAGGATATACTATATTGTTAGATGATATGTTATGTTTCATTGACTCAAGGATGTGTTGTCATATTATGTTTACTTCAAGAATATGTTATAATGTGTTATGTTTCATTGTCTCAAGGATGTGTTATGATGTTGTGGCATAGTCATATGATAGGTTAAGATACACGTATGTTGTATTTAGTTTCATGCATCATATTTTCAGGAAAAGAACGAAAAAGGTCTTCATGCATAATTTTCATTCAAAAAGAATGAAATGGAAATAAATGTAAAGAAGCTTTGTGTGGGCGAGGCTGGAGGACAAGTTATCCTAAAGGTTGGACCTATGTGGCAAAAGCCTATTAGTGAAGGATTTCAAGGGCTTCGCCAAAGGTTGCGAGGACATCATGTATAAGGGCCTCAACAAAGATCACGAGGTAGTCGTGTACAAGGATCTCGATAGAGGTCGCGAAGTTGTTGTACATTGATGTATGTGAATGCTAATAGAGGTCGCCAATGTTGATGGTCTCGACAAAGGTCTCGAGACGTAAGTAGTCTGTCACCTATAGTCGTGCCTACTCTTTCCTAGATAGTTGTCCCACAATGATAAATGGTAAAAAGAAATAAGTGAAAAAAAGAATGAAACAAATGTTTTTACAAAAATCACATATCATGTTATTTATGCATCTCTTACTAAGTGTTAAGCTCATACTTTAACTTTGTAATGTGTGTGAAGATAATATTGAAGATATACCTGACGATAGAAACAAATAAAAGTTACAATTGAAAAGGAATTCTCTTGGGCGAGATTGCGCCGTTGTCAAAGAGATATTGACCTCTGGGCAATTAGCTTGTAAAAGAATTTTATGAACTGGCAAACTTTTATTTTAGTATGCATTTAACTTGGTTTTTAGCAAAATGTTTATTTCTTTTAAGAATATGTATGTTGGATTTTAACTTTGGTTTTATCAAAGATTTTAAGAAAGATTTCTACTATTATTTTCAAAGAATTGTTACTATTTTAAAAAAATTACATGAAAGAGGGTTTACGTTTGCGGGGCGTTACAGTTATGGTATTAGAGCAACCCGAGTTAAATTCATTTATGCTGACTGCTTGACAATGGAAACTTCAACATGAGAGTGCTTACTCAACTATAAGTATGTTTAATTTAATTATAAGATTTATTACTAATTCACTTTCTTAATTGGTTGTATTAGGATCCCCTAAGATATAGTAAGAGAAACTCGGAAGACTATGGACCCTGGAGATTAAACTATTGGACAGTTGTCTGAACTAGTAGACTGTCAGTTCCAATACCTGGAGTGAATGGCGAAAAGAGAGAAACAAGGAAGAACACGAGCAACTGACCATATGGTAACTCGGTGGGAAAGGTTTCATAGGCTAAAACCTTTGAGCTTTGATGGAAACTCCTCTGATCTACCCAAAGCTTAAGAATTGATCCGATCACTAGAAGACATGTTCAAATATGTAAAGGTAGAGGAGGTAGAAAGAGTTCCATGTCCTGCCTATTTATTGATTCATGATGTAAGATTCTGGAGGGACTCAATTCAGACCACCCGCGATGTAAAGACAATGACGTGGGAAAAATTCAAAGAGATATTCAATGATAATTACTCCAGTCACGCCGCGAAAACATGAACGTTGAGGGAGTTTTGTAACGACCCATTTTTAAAACCTTAACTTTTCCTTAACCACATAAAATTTTTCTTTAATTTATTGAAAATGTACAAGAGGAAAACAGATCAAAGTAACTAAGGCAAAACCTAATAACAATTTCAAAACATGGTTTTAATATTTTAAACAAAAGTACATTGTATCACAAAGCATTTATCTTAATTTAAAACCATCATTAACTATTCCAAAACAACCAGTATTACTTTCCATGAACCATAACCCTCAGGTCAAACCCGACTGATAACCCAAGTGCTCATCAGGAAATGTCTCCTCCTCCACAGGTATATCATTGATATCATGACAGTCACCTACATCATAGGAAAAAACAATGAGCCTAATGCTCAACAAGGAATAGAATGAAATGCAATGCTCAATGCGTGCTTATGAAGTCTGTCTCAAAGAAGAACCCATCTTCTCTTTCTTTCTATATACATTTTGCTTACCAGTCCAAACATTGGGGATTTCTGGTACAAGAGAAGGGATACATCTATTGGTCCCTATGGGCTTAACCATGACTCAATCCCTATGTGGGACAAGCTATCCATCTACGGTGTTACCACCAAGGACCCTCACACTATCTCCCGAACCCCACATGCCTATTTATGTTCATTCATTCATTTCATTAAACATCTCGTGCATATGTCAACATTTTCATAAATCCTAATCATGATGCATGTGTATCATACAATATTCAGTCCACAACAATATATAGAATATATTGTAAAAGAAAACATAGCATTACAACAGTAAGATAACAATTCATAGCTCAAGCTAAATAAACTCATTTCTGTCATTTAATAGTTTATTAATGATTTATAAAGAACAATTCAGAAGACTATTATATTGGAAAATGACTGTCTAGTAAACTTTATATTTATTATCAAAGAGCAACTCACTCAGCATCAGGGAATAACTCTCACCAGCAAAGTAAAGCCAACTAACTACTAAAGCAGTAATCCAAAAGAGCAGAGTAACACTTCTCCTCAGTAACCAACACTTCTCGGTCAATAATGAATTATAGAGTAATATCAAACTATGCATGACAGTAGCTATCCAGTTTCTCAATCAAACATATATATGAATGACAGTAGCTAAAATCTTCTAATGGTAAAGCATCATTTCATAGCAGTTAACTAAGGCAGTATTGAAACAAACATACATTTCTGTGACGTAGCCCTCCATTGGCCAAACATATTCCATTCCTTACATCACTTGAAGATTTCTTACTGGCAAACTCCCTCATTCACTCCAACAGTAGCGCACACCCAGGAGTTAAGCACAGCAAGCACACTCCATAAAATTCCTACCAATTTGGTCACACCCAGGAGTTAAACACAGCAGCTATATATGGCATGTGCTGCTATATGGTGAAATACTCTAAAACGGTACATTTCAAGTTACTTAAACACAAGTTAATCAATTTAGTTTATTTACAACAAGTTATTATAACATGGACTTTTGAGTAGCGTTTTTAAGCATAATCATAATACCATTCAAAATCTTAGATATGCTCGGCAATTAAAGGAAACAATAACCATATTTAACATCCTAAACATCCTTAACAAATAAAAGGAAAACAACATCAATATATATGTCGTTCTAAATATTCATAGTAATGAGAGGGTAAACAGCAGTGATATATTCAACATCCTAAACATTCCCAGCAATTAAAGGAAAACAATGGCAGTATATTCGACGTCCTAAGTATTCACAGTAGTTAAAGGAAAACAACAGCAATATATTCGAAACGGTAAACATGCTTGATTATAATTTAATGACGTGAAACGAACATAGACATAACGAATGGAGGTAGCGTAATATCTGACAAACGAAAACTGCAGTGTATGGTATAACAGGGCATTATAAATTGACAGTAGAAACTTAAAGCAATAGCTGTCGAAGAAACCAAAATCCTGTAGAAAACTAGCAATGCAACGTCACATTCAGAGAAGCAGAAGAATACCCAAGAGAACTAACAAAGAACTCATAATAGGGTGACAAAACGTGCTTGACAGATTAAAGAAACTATGAAAACATTTATCGAGCATTAGTGAAATGGAATTAAAGCAAGCAACAGTAGAACCCATTAGAGCAACAAGTATTTGAGCAGTAATTGAGACAGGATAACATTAAGCATTTCAAGACTAATAACAGAAAATCATACTAGTAACTAGCAACAAGGAATTAAACTAAGCAATCACTAACATGGGCTAATCATCAACAAAGAACCAAGAGCTAACAAAGGATCCAAGCTACACAATTTACAGCAACTACCCAATTTACAACGACAAAAATAATCAGTCTAACACAAAGCATTCAGCTTGTGGTGTAAGGCCTACACTGGCCACGACTTACTCATTTTCTTACCTCACAATTACCAACAGTCGAAAACTTCCAACACAGGACAAGTACAACAACAAGGAGTCCAAAACAAGTAACTAAATCCCATGCCTACACTCACACAATCCACCGAATATGACAGAGTGTACACTCACCTCACACACTTTCTTTTCCTCACACTCAGTAGCAGCTCATAGCCAGGAGAAAAGTATACAACCCGACACAACCACCCCTCCATTTAAGTAGAGAAATTGCCAGTAGACGTGAGGGATTTGATGGACAATCATCCATATCAAGGGAGGGTGGTCCAGTCCAAGTCTGCCACGTGGAAAGCTCGCTATCACCTCGGGAGAGGAGGAAAATATAGGGAGAAGACAAGGAAAAATGGTGGCAACAGAAGCTGCAATTTTGTTAAAATCAGACTTTTTCGATCGAGGAAGTCGATCGAACAGTAGACCGCATGGCGATCGAAAACTCAATTTCCCCTATTTTTTGTGTTTTTGGTTAGACCTTGCGACCCCGTCTTGACCAATGATTCGATCATAAAATCGACAAATTTGACAAATTCAAAGCCTGTTGTTTTTCGGTCACACATCACATCTGCACCTTTGACTGCGTTGTGTCCAAAAACCACAAAATGTAATCTAGAATGCATTTGGAACATAAACCTTGACTGTGTTTTCGACCGCAGTGTGACCAAAAACCCAAAATGCACTCTGTAATGCATATTGGACGAGAAGCTCGACAACGACCCGGAGTGCCTAGTGACCGAAAACCCGAAATGCACTTTTTCCTTTAAAAATTTATACTTTAATCACTCCACAATATTTTCCAAACATTTACACGGTATTATTTCGACCACAAAATACTGTCTCGCAATTAAATATATTTATTTCATGAAATTCTTCATATTACATAAACGGAGAAATTTATTGGGGTATTACATAAAGAGGTCCAATGACATGCCACCATCTATAAAGTCATCTTATCAATTTGGGAGAGGCAAAGGAAAACTATCATGATAATAACAAAAATAGCCACTGAAGAAAAACCCCATTTTGAAAATTCAAGAAGCTCTGATCGACATCTCGGTCGACATGCACAATCGAACGGTATGTTGACCGGTTCAGAGGGAATTTTGCCCTGCATTAAAATGTCCCGTTTATGCTCTCCACTTTTTCTTTTAATCTATTTATTCAATTCCAATTCAAATAATTTCCATCAATTAAATTTTCAATAATTACCCAAATAATCTCTTATACAAATAATCTCATTATACCAATTAATTTCTCAATTATCTTTACTTAATTTCATTATGAGAAATCAGGGTATTACATTCCATAATAAAATCATCAGCAAAATCTTCAAAATTCATAAATATTATTATTCTTAGTCCTAGCCTAATTCCAAGTATTACTGTAACGACCCAGTTTTTAAAATCACGTGAAATAAAAATTTTTTTTTATAAAATCAGAGTAATATTTTTATTTTAAAACTGAGTGATAAATCCTTTACCTAAACTCATTTCCAATTTATTGAATTAAGAAATAATCATTTAAAACATTTTTGCAGCGGAATAACTTTTCTTGAAAACCTTTTATAAATTCTTTTATGAAAAGTAGTGGAATTAAAAGAAGCATTTAAAGACTATTAATTTACAAAACCTTTTACAAATAATTTTTATTTACTCTCTTAGCCCAGCCAGCCACAAGATCCACCCATGCAAATCCTTCATCAACTGTCTTTGACCTGTTCTCCTGTTTCTTGTACATACCTACATCATAAGACTTAGCTAATGAGCCTAATGCTCAGTAAGTGAAATAAAATAAAATAAACATGCTATGCATTTTTGAAATCCCTTTTGTTTTCTGTTTCCGTTTCTTTTCCTTATCTTTTTGTCTTCGTTTCACATTTCATTTCCTTTTCTTTTCCCGTCTTCTTAATCTTTACTTTACTTTATCTTTCTGTTTTATGATTTGTTATTATTTAATTTCACTTTCTGAAAGAGAATGGATACATCATATAGTCATGTAGCTATCCGTCACCCATTCATGGGGATACATCATATGGTCTTACTACCATGACCTTCACCATTCTCTTTTTGTTTTTCATTTCTCTTTTAATTTCATTTTCTGGAAGGGACCCTATCCATTCTATATACTGAGGGAATGGATACATCATATAGTCATGTAGCTATCCGTCACCCCTACATGGGGATACATCATATGGCCTCACTACCCTGACCGTCACCACTCTCTTTTGTTTGAGACGTTGGAGATTTCTGGAACAAGAGAGATGATGAACACTATAGGCCACATGGTTAACCATCACCCCGATGAGGGGATACATCATATGGTGTCCCCACCGATGGACCATCAACACACTCCTGAAGCCCCACATGCCCATTTACATTTATTCAGTGACACGATGGATATTCCTACAGCTAAGTGATGGTTGTTCGCTCTGGTGATTAGCCCTTGAGAACGCCGTTCACTTAGTATGCATGAGCATCCATTTCACCACTTTTCGTTTTCCTTTTCAAAACCATATGCATTTTTGTTTTCTATTTTTGTGTTCCTTTATCTTTTAGTTTTCTGTTTTCGTTCTCTTTTCATTTTAGGTGGCACGTGGGATGAGAGCATAATGCTAGTGAATGCATACAATTCTATCATATTATTCAAATAATCTCTAAACATGCTCATCTATCAAACATATCATTAAAAGAACCTGAATCTAGTAAACAATCATCAAACAATAGCACAATATACGGAACATGCTCAATTTGGGGTAAAGTAGTAAAAAATTTAAATATTCTATGAAAGCGGTAAACATTCAGCATACAACCCCTAATTCTTGCGATGTAGGGTCCGAAGACCAAAGCACAGTAAATATCAACTTACCTGTCATCTTCACTGCAATATAGCACTCAGAGTTTTCCCCCCATTCAATACCTTTAAAATAATAATAATATTTAATTATCAACTCACATTCCATTAATCTCAACATAATCTTTACTCCCTATTTAATAGAGTTCTTGACCCAGTTGAAAAGACACTTAACAATTTCTTAATTAAACTTCATAACCATTCCCATTAACAAAATTTTCATCATCCAAGCAGAATCCGAAACAATTTCAACTACAATCCTCTATAGTTATTAACAAACATGAGCCAATTATCAAAGAGAGTCCAACATTAAAACAGTGAGCAACATCTCCTTAACAGTTTTCACAACACACCATATCCTCAGACTATCCGACACAAAACAATCTCTACAACTATACCTTGTCATCCCCCGGCTCTCAACAGCTATACCTTGTCATCAAAGGTTGTCTAGTTTTGGGTCAAGGGATAGAAAATGGGGGCGTCGAAGGTGTTTTCTATCGTGAGAGATGCGATATATAGTGTACATGCCTCGTGGTGTCATATATAGAATAATTATTTTGATATATCCAAGCATTAAGGAAATGAAATGAGTACAAATTCCTATAAGTTTTCTCTTCGGATGTGAGAATACATAGATTAGAAAGGTGAATGGCTGGGTTAAGAGGTGTGTTAGGAACAATAAAGTGGCCATTTGGAAATTTTGTATTGAAGTGTGATACAAGAAGTTGTTGCGTATGTCTATGTGATGAACGCTAACGATTATTTTGGTTGTTAGAGCAATGAAGTGATTACGTTAAGCTAAATTTCGAGGATAAAATTTATATAAGGAGGAATGAATGTAATACCCCGATTTTCCGTAACATAATTAAGTGAGAATAATTGATAAATTAATTAGGTATAATTGGACAATTGAATATTTATTTGATGAGGAATTTAAATGAGAAATATTTGAATAATCAATGAGGATTTATTTGATGAAAAATTAATTGGGAAACCGAATCAAAGGATTTAAATTGGACGGATCATTATTATCATGAAATATTTAGAATAAATTGGGAATTGGAATTATGTCAAAAATAATTTAAAATTAAATGGGGAAAAATGAAATGGAGTATTTGGAATTAAGGAATTAAAAGAAAATTTTAAAAAGGACAAATGGGTGAATGTGAACTGGTCCAGTTCGGTTGTTTGGATTGTTGGTTTGGTTTTTTTGTTTTTAAAGAAACAAAAGGGAGGAAGATTTAGGTCAGAAATTGAGATGAGAAGGAGAAGAGTTCAAAGTCAGTTGATGAAGGATTTTCACGGGTGGGTCTTGTGGCTTGCTAGGCTAAAGAAGTAAACGAGAGTTTATTTGAAAAAAGAGTTTGTAAATTAATTAACGTTCTTTAAATGTTTTGTATTAATTCCGCTGCGTTTCATAAAAGAATTTATTATTTATATTTTCAAAAAAAGAATTATTCCGCTATTAAAAATATTTTAAATGATTATTATGGAAAATGATTCTAATTCCTTATTATCTATTTCCTCATAGTTAACAACAATCCATCGGTCATTTTTCCACTTCTCATCAGACTATAATCAACAGAAACTAAAACCAGTCATTAACAAAACAACACTTCACAGAGAGGGTATTTCACAACCAAGCAACATTTCATCAACAACAAAGCCTTGAGTACATTACAGTGCATTGTCCAATTTCTCATCCAATATACATGGCAATAGTTAATATTGTCTAAAAATAAGGCAACACTTCATGGCAAGAGGAGCATTTCACAACAATTATCAAGGATAGTGAGTGATCAATATATCATCATATGAGCATAATCATTCAAAGGGTAGAACCATTCTTCATCACCTAAGCCACAATTCACAGAACAACGATTCGAAAATGTTATCAAGCAATTAACAAGAGCATGCTAACACAACACAACAACTAACCAAGGCAGAGTTCAACAAACAATAAATTCCAGTGATGGAGGGTCTCCACTAGCCAACTACATCTCATTTCTTACATCAAGATTTTCCTTCTACACCACGGCAACTCACGGTTCTCAAACAATCCATTTAATCAATTCCAATTCTTAATTCATTTAATCAATTCCAATTCAAATAATTTCCATCAAATTAATTTTCAATAATTACCCAAATAATTTCTTATCCAAATAATCCCATTACACCAATTAATTTCCCAATTATCGTTACTTAATTATGTTATGGGAAATCAGAGTATTACATTCCATAATAAAATAATTTCCAAAATCTTCAAAATTTACAAATATTGTCATTTATAGTCCAAGCTTAATTTTTGGTTTTACAAAAACTATGAAACAAACAAAGCCAACAATCAAGCACCCGAGTGGCTACTATTGAAGGAAGCTGAATCAAGTATGCAAGGGCACATTGAGGAACTTAGAAACTTGGTTATTAGCATGAAGCAATAAATGTTAAACTTAATAAATCAGCATGAGAGAGCCCCTCAAACACCAAGACAAAGAGGAAGATTTAATAATACAAGAAGAAGGGATGTCCGATTCAAATGTAATGAAGAGGAGATTGATGTGGAGACTAATTTTGGAGAACCATCTAGTTTGAGAGCAAGAAATGGTTTTAGAGATGAGATGGGACATGTAAAGGTATCCATCCCTAACTTCAAGGATTCTAGCAATATTGATGAATTTTTTTGAATGGATTGATAAAGTGGACAAGGTGTTTGAGTGCTATGATTACTCAAAGAGAACTAAATTACAATTAGTCACTCTTGAACTTTTGAGATATGCTAATTTATGGTGGGAGAACTTCAAGGATTGTAGAAGACATGATAGAGAATATGATGTTCAGACTTGGAGGCTTATGAAATGACTAATGACACGGAGGCTTGTGTCGAATCATTACAAGCAAGAGTTGTTCTTGCAAATTCAAAATCATAAGCAAGGAACTTCTTTAGTTGAATGATACTTAACCAAATTCAAGACCCTTAAAATTTTGTGTGGTTTGAAGGAACCAGAAAAGCAAACTATTGCAAAATTCATCAAAGGGCTAAACATAGAAATTTGAGATATAGTGGAGTTGTAACCTTTTGAAACATTGGATGATTCAACTAGCTTTAAAGGTTAAGAGACAAAGAAAGAGGAAGAGCGAAGATGTTAGTTTCCAGATTTCCCCAAAAGAAACCATTGAATACAAGCCACAACCAAAGTTTGAGGAGAAGAATTCAACCATGAAAGTTGCTGCCAATAAGGGAGTTGAAGGGAAGAAACTAATGATAGATGCTTCATAGCTGAAAGCAAGAGACATCAAGTGCTTTAAATGCCTTAGTTTGGTGCATATTGCATCCCAATTTCCTAATAAGTGTGTGGTGGTACTTAGAGAGGACACTAATGATATTGAAAGTTAAGATGATTACAAGGAGCAACCAAATACAGAGGAGAAATCACAAGAGGAGGTCCTTTATCCTCAAGAAGGTCCACTTCTCATGATCATCCAAAGTGCTTTAACAACACAAATCCAAAAGGATGAATGTCAAAGTGAGAATATATTTCATAGTCGTTGCATGATCAAAGAAAAAGTATGCTATCTAATCATTAATGGGGGAAGTTGTGCCAGTGTACCATTGTAACAACCTCTTTTATTTGTAACAACCTATTTTTCCTTATTATTTTTCATATATATATAACGCGTGAGAGGTAGAATTGAATACGTAGCGGAAACATTTCTATATACTATTCAAACCATTTCAAAGATACTTTGTTATTCAAAATATTCAAAAGCTATTTTACGCAACATTATTCAAAGCACTTTCTAAGACCATTTAAATAGTTTACATAAGGTAGTGAGTCATAACCCATCGGTCAAAAGCACCAGGTGACATAAGTGATCGATGTAGCTACACTCCTTCAGCTGTAGTCTGTGCTATCAATCTACATTTTCTTTAATGTAATCATACTCCACACCTATATCACAAGATTTATCTATTAGTTTAATGCTCAGTAAGAGATAAATCATATAGACAATGTGATGCTCATATTGTACAATTTCATTAAAACATATGTTTCATTTTAGTTTTTTATTCTCTTTTTTTTCCTTTTCCTTTTCAGTCACATAATAGTCCAGATGTTGGAGATTCACAGTTCAAAGGAAAAAATATATCATCTAGTTCTTTTAGGTAGAACCTTCACTCAATCCCTCTAAGGATGAGATACATTGTAAAACCCATGAAATTTTTAATTATAAATTCCACATATAAATTTTTTACGTAATAATTGGTCATAGATTTGAAAATTTGACCTAATTTTTCTCATAGCGACGACATGTAAATTTTTGGTCAAATGGTCAAAATGGATAAAATTAGGTATTTCCGAGCAGTAAGTAAGTGAAGAAATAAATTTGGTAAATTATTTGGGAAAAGGTGATGTTGAACCGTAGAGTGGATTGATAGAGGTCCATTGTGAAAGGAACGACATTGTTGGATGGCTTGACACGTTAGAGGAAAGGCTAGAAGTGGCAGACAAGCTATCAGCTGTTAGATGAGAGATCGGGTGGTGGGTCATCTATCAAATTAGAGGAGAAGATGCTCCCACGAAAGGAAAGATTCATTGGGGAGAATGATTGATTGTTGGATTGAAGAGGAGAAGAGCGGATGAAGCCTTAGCCATTGGATGAAGTTCACGAAATGAAATACATCCGCATAAATGATTTTACGGAGCAGATTGGATGTCAACTGTCAGATGGAGGAGCATGATTAAGTGTGGACCATAGGATGTAGAGAAAGATGCTTTAGCAGCGTCAAAAGATTCCTCTCGGGAGGGAATTGTGGCTACGTAATAAATTGAAAGACATCATTTGACTAAAGAAAATGCATGGGCTAGGTGGAACGTCGTCATTTGGCTTGCAAATTTGAAGGAAATGATGCTGTTTATACTCGGATTGCATGGAAAACCTTGATCGTGTGGTAATGAATATGTTTGTGGAAGCGAATGTTTTTGTGAACGGCAATTTTTGTGCCCTAACCCATGAGTATAAAAGCTAGAATTTGGCAGAGATTGATAACTATTGATTTTTGGCAATTGTGTAGGTTTTTAAGAGGCAAACCAGCCTAGATGACGGAGGGCAGAGCTAAGGGAAAGACTTTCTTCCACTTTTTTGATTTATGTAAGTAATGTTTGCTTGTGGGTGGCCTCTAGGCATACAATGCAAGGTATTAGGTTGTGCTCTGTTGGCTGTGTTTATTTTTATGCTATGGTTTTTAATGATGAGACTTGAGGATTATATATTGGTTTACTTTTTGCTGATTTTTCTTGAAGATATATTATTTTATCATTGTATTGACTGCTAGGTTGTCCCCTATTTTGATGTTGGGTTTTGAGGACTTATTACTTTGTTAGTTGTGTATAGTTTTTGTTCATTGTTTTACTGATGCTTTTTGAGGATATGCTACCTAGTTGCCATGCTTATTTTTATGTGTAGCAAGAAGAGAATGTGAGGCCCTGTTGAGTGTGATAAAAGCAATTTTGGGTTCTGTTTTGATGTAGTTATGTGGAAACTCTTGATGGCTTGATGACTTGCTTGCAGTTCAATGTATGCTTTTAGGATATGTTGTTTACTTGTTTTTGATGAATTCTTGAGGGTAGGCTTCCTTGTTTTACCGTATTGTTAATTTTATGAGCCGAGGAAAGGATTATAAATGCCAGGCCATTTATAGTTCACATGAATATACCGAGGATATGTTATTTTATTGATCGATGTTATGTCAATTCGCTAATATTCATGAGGTTGAGGTTTAGTTTATAGCTAATGGGTGAGGTTCTATCCTTGAGAATCATTAATGAGTATGTTTGTCCTCTGACAAGTTTTAGGCTTAGATGAGCTCAAGGACTCTGAGCCAATACCTGAAGTTGCTGCTCCTTTGAATAAAAGGAGAGACCCGTTTTATAATTAGTTTCTTCGCATTGCATTGCATTGTTTTCTAAAACTATATTTTGTGAGTTGCCACATATGAAAACTTTACGGGGACTATTCGACAACACTTCAGTTTTTATACTACGTATGTACGGGAGTTTTACACGTTTATTTCATCTGCATGATATCTCATGATATGGTTTGATTCTATTGTGTGGGTGATGAATCTTCTTGATATTTTGGATGGTCTGATGTGCCATGGACCCTGACTAGCTTTTTTTTGTTTTTATCTTTTTTCATTTTATTTTACTTTGCAATAATTTAAAAACAATTTGTAGGAATTGTGTGTTGTTGTGTGTGTCTTGTTAATGGGTATTAATTTTGTAATTTAGTCATTTGGGCTTAACCCTAATTAGTGTGGTATTCAAACACCACTAAGTGACTTTTGTAAGGAGGTTGGTTGAAAATGAAAAGTTAATAGTCGTTGCTATTTTCCCCCTTGTGAGTTGCAAGAAATCGCTCCTCTCTTGGAATGTTAACAATTCAATTTGAGTTGTGTTTGAAGTGTTTGATTCTTTGTAAGAGTTAGATCAAACACCCTATTGCTGTAGTTTTCTCTCCTTTTTCCTTATAGGGAGAATACCTAGGCAAAGCTGTAGAAACTTCTAGGTTCGAGTACACCCTTGTTCTTAGAGTTGCCAAGCAGTTGAAACTGTAAACTAGGCAGTTCTAGACCAACTTGTGATCTTTTTCTTTATATCATCCCCATTTCACCACTCCATCCATCCATTATCATTTAAAGGTTGAAGCTTTAATTTTGATCACTGTTCTTGTACAGTAGCCATCGACAAAAGGAGCAGCAAAGTGCCCAGTTTTTAGTTGTTCTTTGTGTTTGTTTTTATCTACAATTTCATCTTGCCATCATTTTGTCTTTTGAGTGTTGTTCAATTGTTGGGTCAGAATTTACAGTTTTCGTGGTCGTCAATCCTTGGAGAACAGAGTATCCCACTCAGGAAAAAGCTTATATCTTTTGTTGTCTTCTGTGGAAGCATCGGCTGTCATAGATACCTAGGCCTGCATCTTTAGCTATCCACGTGTCTTCTTCCTTCCACTCCATCAACATCCTTCCACTCCAACTGTAAAAGCCGTGAAATTTTTAAATAAGAAATTCCACGTGTAAATTTTTCGCGTTGAAAATTGGTCATAGCGTTGAGAAATTGAGTGAATTGTCGTGTAGCGGCCACATACGGAAATTTGGTCAATCGGTCAAAGTTGGTAAAATTAGAATTTTTTGAACTAAATAAAATTTAGAGAATTAAATTGGGCTGATAATTGTTGTTTGGCGACGTTCAGGATACGTCTGAAGTGGGATACGAAAGGATTAAAAATGTGGTATACATAATTAAGATGTATGTGTGACATTAAGTAAATAAGTGGGATTTAAATTAAATGAAGTGGGTTAAATTGTAGAATTTAGAATGAAGACAAAAATAAAGTTAAATGGAGAAAAAAGATTTAAAGGGATTGAGTCGAGGGGGAAAAATCCGGCCAAATATTTTGGAGTAGCAAAGTACAGGGTTTAAGTTGTAAAAAAAAAATTAAAAGAAAAATCGGAGAAGAGGAATAGGGTTCCTCTTCCCTGATTTTCTTCCCCCATTTTCTCCCCCTGCATACAGCCGAGAGGGGGAGAGTGACGGCGAGAGGGGAATCGCTCTAGTGACCGGTGAGCGCAGATGGTGACTTGATGACGACTGTCGACGTCGTCTGTGGCATTCAAGCGGACAAGGAACTCCGTGAGTTGGAGGCGATTTTGAGCGAGCGACGTCGGCCGAGGCAGGGACGAACGATCCTGACGTTTGTGAGCTTCGTTTAGAGGCGGAGCGTCTTCGTCTAAGGCGATTCGGACAGTCACCGACGACACCCTCCGCGACGGAGTGTTGGCCGGAGTAAAGTTCTGATTCTGGCAAGTGAAAATGGAACTCCAACCTTGTTCTGTTGGTGAGGAAACTTTCAATTGGATGGTTTATTTTGATTTTGCATTCTGGAATCGTTGCTGGTTGGTTAGTTTGGTGTTGTCTCGTTGTTTGGATTAAAAAACTCCTGCGTTTCAGTTTTTTTTTTTGATGGACCTGTCGATATGTTGCTTCTGTTATAGTTGATAAAAATTGGTCTCTGCATGAAGATTCTGATTTCTGATAATGTGATGTTCTGGGTTAACATTTTCTGCTAGTTGGATGTGGAATTTTGCTTCGGTTGTGTGTTACAAATGTTGTCAGCTGAATGAGAAAAATGCCGAGGACTATGCCTTGTTTGTCACAAATTTTACAGTATAAAAACTTGGGTTAAATGTAAAGGATATTTAGAACTTTCAAGTTTGTTATTTGTTGTAAGGATTGGTTCCTTTTTTAGATTACAATTCGGCCAAATGAATAAATGTTCCATGTGTTACTTGGTTTTTTGTTTGAGACGACCATTTAGAAACTGTACAGATTTATTGGAGGGTTGAGAATGAAAAGTTGATGATTGGGAGACTTTTAATTGGTTCTTTAATTGCTTGTTGGACAATATCGAGGTTGATAGTTTGTTTTGTTTTTGCTATTGTTTATCGTTTGTGGACTTGGAGATCCTAACTTGGGTTGCTATCTTGAAAAATGGATTAAATCGTTATTGGAGATTGTAATTGGAGATAGATATTGAGTTTGTGTCTATTGTGAAATAATGAATTGGGTTGAGATTCTGTTATAGTTATTCATGTTGTAAAGTTGATCCTATTTAAGTTTGAGAGATATTTTGTGACATTGTTAACTGTTCAAGTATTGTACAATATGTTAAGGATTAAGTGTTGTTTGGATGGTGATCCATTTAATTACCAAAGGATAAAGTTGGAGATCTGATTGGGCTTATTAAATGAGTCGTTTACACATATGTTGGGTTTTATCCCTGGTATAAGACTTCTCGTTTATTTCTTGGGATTTGTTTATGAGAATTCCCATGTTTTATACATTTGCCAGGCTTGGATGATTTCAGCAAGAGTGATACGATTCTTGCGTAGTTGGTTGCTCCGGTCGGTAAGGCAGACCGTCATCGAGGTTGGGATTTCTATACCTCTTGCGTTATATTGCATCCCCACCCGTTTTAAAAATAATTATTTTGTGGACTACCACACTTGGAAAATGACGGGGACTGTTCGACAGCACGTCCGTTTTTATTAGTAGTAAGTTTTCTCAAGTTTAATTCCGTACATGGTTTGAGATTTATTGTGCACATGTTGAGGGATGGATCCGCCATCCCCTTTGATACCTTCTGCTGCGTGAAGGTTGATTGTTTGACATGCGAAAAATATAGGTGGGGCATTGGTGACGTGTCCTCAGGTTGAAACTCCTAAAAGTCGTAAACCTCGTATGGGAGGGTGATGACGCCTCCTTGGGTCGCAAGCCCCTAAACCTGGCCAAGATTTGTCCCACTGATCAGATGGTTGTCAATCGCTGAGACTTGTTTATCCTAAGTCCACATGTAGCGAGCAACTGTATCCGTTTTATTTGATTATACGATTATACGAGTTGTGTCGTGCAGCCAGGTGCGCCGGCAACTCAGGTGACGTACGGAATCTTCGGATCGTCGTCATTATTCCTGCCTCATAAGGTGTTGTCATCGACGGGTGACCACCTCTTTTATGTTGTGTGGCAGGTGAGTCCATGAGTGACCACCCCTTTTCACTAACGACGTTTTCAAATTGGAAAACGATGGTGGCCTATTTTACGAGGTATAGTTGTCTATGTATACAGTAAGATTTTTAATAAAAGCTTCATCGATGGCCCTTGGGTCGGTTTGGTAAAATGATAAAGAGTTTGAAGTGATTTTAAAAATCCATGTA
Source organism: Begonia loranthoides (assembly GCA_022433065.1). Taxonomy (NCBI): domain Eukaryota; kingdom Viridiplantae; phylum Streptophyta; class Magnoliopsida; order Cucurbitales; family Begoniaceae; genus Begonia; species Begonia loranthoides. Next base: position 15,040,467 of record CM039469.1, read on the forward strand.
CGGTAGAATGAAACATAACCTTGTTCTCGAAAAATGTACAAAACCAGTTTTGCATGAGGTGCATTTAGTATAGGCATATTTTACTGAGTTAGTCACTCACCCCAAACGACTCCTCCCCCAAAACTTCAGGTAAGGGCAAAGAGTAGTTGAGGATCAGGAGTTGAAGCATTTTATTATTTCTACTTGAGTGATTCATCGTTATTTGGTGAGGATATTTATGTTTCCATTTGGGTCTGTAAACCTTAAACATAGTTGGTTTTGGATTTGTTGCACAGTACTTGGATTTCATTTTAATTTATGCACTGTTATCTTCTCGTGATCCCTACTCGGACCTAGGCCCATATTATCTTGGGCCGAATTAAATATTATAAGTCTTCCGCAAAAACTCACGCCTTGGGCTGGGTGATCGGGTTCTCTATGAGGATCGGGTCGCCTGACCCGGCGGTTCTGTTAGGGCCGTCTTCGGGTCCTGACAGAATTTTATGGTATCAGAGCTCAAGGTTCCGAATTCCTAAGTAGCGATCACTCGAGAATATAATGGTGTAAAGTAAGGTTCTACATACTGTGCACAAATCAAGTTTCTAACTAAGTGGGATTTTCCTTACTCTGAATTTTGAAAATGCCATCGAGGGGGACATCTCATGGCTGGATAGAAGAGTGTGGTTTTGATCTCATTGTAGTAATCATAGATAGTTTGCAGAACTTGATTGGTAATAGTTCTTCACATGAATCTGGTATAAATATGATAATTGAGAAATCAATTGAGTGTAATTTTATTAATTGGATAGTCATTGAAGTTAAAATGTTAATTAGTAGAGGAAGCAGTTAGAGTATATTGGGACGGTAGAAGAGCACGTTAAAAGCAAGGCGAAGTTGTAATGTATATGTTTTGTTGGTAATAGATGTAGCAAATATGAAAAAGTAAGGTAAGTTAATTTACATTGTGCTGGATGACTGTATCTACGGTGAATAATTATATTTCTTCGATAAAATTGATTGATGGATGTAATAAATGATAGATTATACTGGAATTGTTTGGGATTTGATGCAGGATATATGACTGTAGCTTTTGGGGGAGTAAAGAAATAGGGGAGACTCTGCCCAAAGTTTTATAAATGGGAAAATTAAGAATGGTTAAAAGCAATTATGAACTCGTGTCTGAGGGTGTTGGAAACCCAATGGAAGCGTAGAATTGGTTCTAGAAAATGTAGAAGAATTTGAGGCACTTAAAATTTTTGGAAATGTTCTAAGTGGGGATTATTAGTCAATACTTTGAGAAATTGACATCCAGTTGGTGGAACGTCGTGAGGTTTAGTTATGATGTCCAGTTGATGGAGTGGAAAAATTTTGTCAAAGTATTTGGGGTATAGTAAAGTAGTCATAGCCATCATGAGTCTATGACATAAGCCTTTCATGAGTTGACCTTGGATTGGCGGTCAATGGAGGAGATGGAATCTCCGTTGATGTTTACTACTCCTATAGGTGTCTAGAGTGGAGTAGTTGTTGTGTGCAGAGCAGTCTGCGTGGTGATTGATGACTGCAATTTTTCTGAAGATTTGGTTGTTTTACCCATAAGTCAATTTGATGTGATTTCGGATATAGATTGGTTGAGAAAGTATAGGGCAACTGTGAAAGGCCATCTAAAGCGAGTTATAATTATTTCTAAACAAGGACATGTTGTCGTTGATTACAATGATACTAGTGCGGTGACAACCAATTCTATTTTGTGGACATGTCTAGGTAGTCGTAGTGGACTAAGACAATGCGAGACTCTTTGGGTTGTTAATATTGAGGTTGAGACCGCTGGTCAGGATTTGGACGACTCGATTGTGAGAGGGTTCCCAGATGTGTATCCTGATGAGTTACCAGGGTTGCCTCCAGACCATGAGATCGAGTTCTGTATTGATTTAGTTTCGGGCGCTACCTTAGTTTCTATACCTCCATGTAAAATGGCTCCTGTAGAGTTGAATGAGATAAGGGAGTAGTTGAATGGAGCAGTTGTATGAGTTGATAGATTAGAGATTTATTCAGGAGGGTATCTCTTCGTGGGGTGCTCCAGTTTTGTTTGCCAAGGACGCAAATGGTTCTTTGAGACTTTGTATTGACTATCGGAAAGTTGAATTTAGTTACCGTAAAGAATAAGTATCCTTTGCCCAGGATCGATAAGTTGTTTGATTAGCTTAGTGGATTATGGTACTTTTCCAATATTGATTTGAGGTCTAATTGTTATCAGATTAAGATTCGGGAGGAGGATATCCTGAAGATAGCCTTTTGGATGAGGTACAAACAATTTGAGTTTCTAGTTGACTAATGCCTTAGTTGCATTCATGGATCTCATGAACCAGGTTTAGTCCCTATTTAAATTGGTTCGTCGTGGTGTTTAACGATGATGTTTTGATTTGTTCTAAGTCTCAGAGTTAGCATTGAGAACATCTTCAGCTTGTGTTACAGACTTTGAGAGATCACCAGTTATATGCCAAGATGAGTAAATGTAACTTTTGGATGTTAAATGTTAAGTTTTTAGTGCATATTGTTCGAAAGATGGAATTTTGATAAATCTTGCGAAAATCGAGGTAGTTGTACAGTGACAGCCTTTGGAAAATGTGTTAGAGATTTACAATTTTCTTGGTCTTGTAGTTTCCATTAGTGGTTTGTGGAAAATTTTTCTTCGTTAGCAGCACCATTGACGAAGTTGATTAGAAAATGGGTACGATTTGAATGGAATGACCACTGTCAAAGTGCATTTGAGGGATTGAAGAACGAACTGATGAGTGCACCTATCTTGGCAGTACCTAACGGTGAGCAGCCTTATGCAGTTTTCATGGGTGCATCGGGAATTGGACTTAGATGTGTCTTGATGCAACAGAGTAAAGTGGTTGCTTACGCATTTCCATAGTTGAAATCTCATGAAAAGAATTATTCACATGACTTGGAATTAGTAGTTATAATTTTTATGTTAAAAATCTGGAAGTGTTATTTATATGGTTCAAACTTCTAGGTATTTTTGGATTACAAAAGTTGGAAGTATCTTTTCACTTAAAAGGATTTGAATTTAAGACAACATAGGTGGATGAAATACCAAGGGAACTATGATTTTAGTTTAGAGTATCATCTGGGAAAGACAAATGTAGTGGTCGATGCTCTGAGCTGAAATCCTAAGGGATCACTAGCTTCTTTGGTCATGGAGGAGTGAAAGCGATTTATGATTGTTGGAGACTATAGTCTGCAGTACTATGAGTCAGATAATACATCTTGTGCGTATAATGTGGTTGTCACACCATCTTTTCTCCAGAGGATAAAGCAGTTACATCCATGGGATGACTTGATCAAAGAGGAAGTTAATGGGATGATTTAGTAGTGTATGTGGTGTGAGTCATCATGAGTTATTTGATCAAATTTGCTTACTTTATTTCGATCTAATGTTTTGTCCACAGCCATTGATGAGATTGGTTTCTGATTTTTGGATTCCTATTTTTATGTTGGATTTTGGTTTGATAATGGAACTTGATTGGGGTTGTTGCTTGCCATTGTTAGCTGCGAAAATGATAAATTGTTGTTTGATGGAAAATTTTGGAGATTTATTAATTGTTGTCTGAGGTTCGATGAATAGTCTGTTATGCTTCGATTGCACATAGTGTTGTGCTAAATTGATTTTTAATTGTTGTTTTGGCTACAATTACACTAGTAAAACTATTGAGGATTCGTTGTTGTCTTCATTGGTGAGCTTGAGAATTTTAGTTTGGTTATTGGATAAGATTATAAGGATTATATTATTTAGACAATACCTATTGTACTCAATTTCTTGAGGAAGCTGAAAATTTTCAATATGCTCAGTATTGATTTGTTAGAACCCAAGAGGGGTAGTTTTGCTGCTATCGGTTGAGAAGTATTGCTCAATCTGATTGTGCTACAGTTTTTACAGAATAAATGTTTGGAATATGTTTCATGTTGATAAACTTGTTAAAGATCGATTATCATTGGAATGGTACATTGTTCTGTTCACTGTTGGTGTAGTGTTGAGGTTTGGTTTTGAAATTGTCTGTTTATGGTGGAGAGTGAGAATAAAGGTCTATTATTCCTGTTGGTGAGATTATTGCCCATTTTAATGATGACCTGATTTGGATGGGTTTACTTTTGTCGAGGTTGAGTAGCATCTACATTGAGAACGTTGTTCGTCTTCATGACGTCCCTTCTAGTATTGTTTGGGATCACGAATTGAGATTCACATATTAGTTTTGGAAGTCCTTGCAAAAGGCTTTGGGAACAGAGTTAAATCTCAACACCACCCATTATCCTTAGATGGATGGACACTCAGATAGAACTCTTTAAATTCGGGAGGATATGCTGCAATACTGTATTATGAATTTTGGTCATAGTTGGATAAATCATTTGTTGTTAGTAGAGTTTGTGTGCAACAACAGCTATAAGTCTAATATTAGCATGTCTATACGAGACATTGTAGGGGAGACCGTGTTGTTTTCCACTATGTTGGGCTGAGACAGAAGAAAGAGTGACTCTTGTGCTGGATAGGATCATAGAAATTACGGACGATATTCAAATGATTTGAAAGAGGCAAAAGGCGGTGCAAAAGAAACAAACAAGTTATGTTGATATAAAAAAAGAGAGGAACGACTTGGAAAGTTGAGTTGGACATGATACGCAAGTATCCGTATCTATTAGATATATAATGGATTTTATTTTAAATTTCGGGACGAAATTTCTTTTAAGGAGGTTAAGATGCAAAAGCCGTGAAATTTTTAAACAAGAAATTCCACGTGTAAATTTTTCGCGTTGAAAATTGGTCATAGCGTTGAGAAGTTGAGTGAATTGTCGTGTAGCGGCCACATACGCAAATTTGGTCAATCGGTCAAAGTTGGTAAAATTAGAATTTTTCGAACTAAATAAAATTTAGAGAATTAAATTAGGCTGATAATTGTTGTTTGGCGACGTTCAGGATACGTCTGAAGTGGGGTACGAAAGGATTAAAAATGTGGTATGCATAATTAAGATGTATGTGTGACATTAAGCAAATAAGTGGGATTTAAATTAAATGAAGTGGGTTAAATTGTAGAATTTAGAATGAAGACAAAAATAAAGTTAAATGGAGAAAAGAGATTTAAAGGGATTGAGAAGAGGGGGAAAAATCCGGCCAAATATTTTGGAGTAGCAAAGTACAGGGTTTAAGTTGTAAAAAAAATTAAAAGAAAAATCGGAGAAGAGGAATGGGGTTCCTCTTCCCCGATTTTCTTCCCCCATTTTCTCCCCCTGCATACAGCAGAGAGAGGGAGAGTGACGGCGAGAGGGGAATCACTCGAGTGACCGGTGAGCGCAGATGGTGACTGGACGACGATCGTCGACGTCGTTTGTGGCATTCAAGCGGACAAGGAACTCCGCGAGTTGGAGGCGATTTTGAGCGAGCGACGTCGGCCGAGGCAGGGACGAGCGATCCCGACGTTTGTGAGCGTCGTTGAGCGGCGGAGCGTCTCCATCTGAGGCGATTCGGACAGTCACCGAGGACACCCTCTGCAACGAAGTGTTGGCTGGAGCAGAGTTCCGATTCCGGCGAGTGAAAACGGAACTCCAACCTTGTTCTGTTGGTGAGGAAACTTTCAGTTGGATTGTTTATTTTGATTTTGCATTCTGGAATCGTTGCTGGTTGGTTAGTTTGGTGTTGTCTCATTGTTTGGATTAAAAAACTCCTGCATTTCAGTTTTTTTTTCATGGACCTGTCGATATGTTGGTTCTGTTATAGTTGATAAAAATTGGTCTCTGCATGAAGATTCGTATTTCTGATAATGTGATAATCTGGGTTAACATTTTCTGCTAGTTGGATGTGGAATTTTGCTTCGGTTGTGTGTTATAAATGTTGTCAGCTGAATGAGAAAAATGCCTAGGACTATGCCTTGTTTGTCACAAATTTTACAGGATAAAAACTTGGGTTAAATGTAAAGGATATTTAGAACTTTCAAGTTTGTTATTTGTTGTAAGGATTGGTTCCTTTTTGAGATTACAATTCGGCCAAATGAATAAATGTTCCATGTCTTACTTGGTTTTTTGTTTGAGACGACCATTTAGAAACTGTACAGATTTATTGGAGGTTGAGAATGAGAAGTTGATGATGGGGAGACTTTTAATTGGTTCTTTAATTGCTTTGTGGACAATATCGAGGTTGATAGTTTGTTTTGTTTTTGCTATTGTTTATCGTTTGTGGACTTGGAGATCCTAACTTGGGTTGCTATCTTGAAAAATGGATTAAATCGTTATTGGAGATTGTAATTGGAGATAGATATTGAGTTTGTGTCTATTGTGAAACAATGAATTGGGTTGAGATTCTGTTATAGTTATTCATGTGATAAAGTTGATCCTATTTAAGTTTGAGAGATATTTTGTGACATTGTTAACTGCTCAAGTGTTGCACAATATGTTAAGGATTAAGTGTTGTTTGGATGGTGATCCATTTAATTACAAAAGGATAAAGTTAGAGATCTGATTGGGCTTATTAAATGAGTCGTTTACACATATGTTGGGTTTTATCCCTGGTATAAGACTTCTCGTTTATTTCTTGGGATTTGTTTATGAGAATTCCCATGTTTTATACATTTGCCAGGCTTGGATGATTTCAGTAAGAGTGATACGATTCTTGCGTAGTTGGTTGCTCCGGTCGGTAAGGCAGACCGTCATCGAGGTTGGGATTTCTATACCTCTTGCGTTATATTGCATCCCCACCCATTTTAAAAATAATTATTTTGTGGACTACCACAATTGGAAAATGACGGGGACTGTTCGACAGCACGTCCGTTTTTATTAATAGTAAGTTTTCTCAAGTTTAATTCCGTACATTGTTTGAGATTTATTGTGCACATGTTGAGGGATGGATCTGCCATCCCCTTTGATACCTTCTGCTGCGTGAAGGTTGATTGTTTGACGTGCGAAAAATATAGGTGGGGCATTGGTGACGTGTCCTCAGGTTGAAACTCCTGAAAGTCGTAAACCTTGTATGGGAGGGTGATGACGCCTCCTTGGGTCATAAGCCCCTAAACCTGGCCAGGATTTGTCCCACGGATCAGACGGTTGTCAATCGCTGAGACTTGTTTATCCTAAGTCCACATGTAGCGAGCAACTGTATCCGTTTTATTTGATTATACGATTATACGATTATACGAGTTGTGTCGTGCAGCCAGGTGTGCCGGCAACTCAGGTGACGTACGAAATCTTCGGATCGTCGTCATTATTCCTGCCTCATAAGGTGTTGTCATCGACGGGTGACCACCTCTTTTATGTTGTGTGGCGGGTGAGTCCATGAGTGACCACCCCTTTTCACTAACGACGTTTTCAAATTGGAAAACGATGATGGCCTATTTTACGAGGTATAGCTGTCCATGTATACAGTAAGATTTTTAATAAAAGCCTCATCGATGGCCCTTGGGTCGGTTTGGTAAAATGATAAAGAGTTTGAAGTGATTTTAAAAATCCATGTACGGTAGAATGAAACATAACCTTGTTCTCGAAAAATGTACAAAACTAGTTTTGCATGAGGTGCATTTAGTATAGGCATATTTTACTGAGTTAGTCACTCACCCCAAGCGAATCCTCCCCCAAAACTTCAGGTAAGGGCAAAGAGTAGCTGAGGATCAGGAGTTGAAGCGTTTTATTATTTCTACTTGAGTGATTCATCGTTATTTGGTGAGGATATTTATACTTCCATTTGGGTCTGTAAACCTTAAACATAGTTGGTTTTGGATTTGTTGCACAGTACTTGGATTTCATTTTAATTTATGCACTGTTATCTTCTCGTGATCCCTACTCGGACCTAGGCCCATATTATCTTGGGCCGAATTAAATATTATAAGTCTTCCGCGAAAACTCACGCCTTGGGCTGGGTGATCGGGTTCTCTTTGAGGATCGGATCGCCTGACCCGGCGGTTCTATTAGGCCCGTGTTCGGGTCGTGACACCAACGACATCATTTGCTTCTGCTAGGAATCTTCTTCTCTGCAAATGCCAAAGATTCCCATCTTACGCTTAATCTCCTTTATGCTTGTTCCATCAAATGGTCGAGATGACTCACTGAAGTCGCGCATGCCGTTCACGTGATTTCTTCCTAGCCACAAATGTTCACCCTGCCGCAGACCCCAAGCGCATTCATCCCTACCTCCCACGTGTCACAGTCTTCCTCTCATGGACACTCTTAGCCCTTCGATCCTTTCTATGAAAGCCTACCTATCCATGGAAGCACTTTTCTTTCCTCACTGTAGAACGTCATCTTCACCTAATGATTTCTTTTCCTCATCCACCTTGATCCAACGGTCAGTGTCTTTTTCAGCCCTTCCCTTTTCTAGCCAAACCTCCAGTAGCTTTCCTCATTCCTTAGACCCATTTCCTTCATCCTATTTTCATCCCCAAACTCTCATCTCCTTATTTCTGCATCCCACCTCTGAGAGAGTCCCGTGGTGCATCACGGTATCTGTGTCAATGTATCACAAGGCTATTTCTTATATATCTCTTACTGCATGGAGATGGTTGATTGTGCTTGTGAAAAAGATGGGATTAGGAAGGCAATGACACTTCCTTGGGTTTCGAATCCCTAAAACTAATCAATTTATTTATGGTAATGGTTGTGTCATTGCAGAGCTTGCTCGCCGGCAACCTAGGTGATGCTACGGCTTTTTGGACCATGGTCATTTGTTTTCCTTCACGCCCATGAGGTGGTGCCTAAAAACGGTTGCCACTTTTATGTGTGATTGATGGGAGGAGCCCCTAAGTGTTCCTCCATTTTTACAGTCAATGCTTTTCCAGTATAAAATATGACAAGAATATTTTGATTATAATTGTCTATGTATATAACCATGTTTTCTTCGATCTCTCATCGGGGGCCCTTGAGGTCATTTTCCCTTAAAAGATAAAAAGGGTTTGAAATTTTTTTAAAAACTTGTGTGACTTCCCTCAATCCATGATTTTGATGAAAAGAGGTAAAACAAGTTTTACACGTGCAATGCATTTAGTCTAAGTTTCCCATTGATTTAGTCATTCACCCCAACAACCCCTCCCATCCAGGTAAAGACAAGAGTAATTAGGCTTGCGTGGGATCGAGTTGAAGACTTTACTTTTTAATCACTTTTGTTTACTTACTTGTATATTTATTTCTTGGTAAGCATATCATTGGATAATTTGTAATACTGTGGTTTTGGTTTCTAGACATCTGGATTGTATGCACAGTTTAATTTGAACCTTATTATTTTATATTACCGTATTATTAACTCTTGCGATAACTATGTGAATCATGGCCCATCTCAAGTGGGCCATGGTTAGAAATTTTATACAAGTCTTTCAAAATTTAAAACTAGCCTTGGGTTCAGTGATCAGATCCTCCCCAAGGATCAAGTCATTTGGCCCGATGTTTTTGTCAGGCCTACCTTCGAGTCGTGACATACATCCTTAGGTTCTCCTAAACAGAACTGTCACTTAACCCCCTTCTCATAACACCTATCTACGTTTATTCTATCCATTTCTAGTTTCCTTATTAACACATATGCATGTAAATGTTTTTCATTTCTTTTCTGGAAATCATTATGCATGACATGAGTTCATACCATTCAAAACATACTTTCTGTATAACTTCTATTACATTAAATATATGAGTGCATATCATTTATAATACCACAATATCCTAACATTCTACTACATCCAACAAAACAAACAATAACATCAAACAATACAACCCTAGCATCTTGTGACATAGGCTAAAAGGCCAAAGACATGCATATCTCTTACCTTAGGTCGATAATGTGGTTCCAACACTAAGAATATCTTCTTGAACAACAACACATTCATAGTTAAGAACACTTCCATCCACAACTATTCAATACTTAGAACATAAAAGGATGCATAGTTTCGAATTTACTAAATCTTCACCACAATCGTATACATTACTTAACCCTCTAATGCTCATCACATACACATACAAAACAACAACCTTTTAGAACTTAATCCAAACTATGCATCCATTCTAGAGTTTCCTTCCAAATTTTCACCTATCCATAACTTTCTCCACACTTAACCAAATTTACTAATTTTAGAACCATTCTCTTCCTTAAGGTACAATAACATACTCAATTGGTTTTGCTTAACAATTCCATTAAGATAGTCAACAACTATCAAACAATCAAGCTATCCAATTATGTAATACCCAAAACTTCTAGGCCTCGATAAATTTTGAATAAGGAGATATTAAATTATAAATTGTGGAAAACTAAATTAGGGAACGAGAATGGAGAATTTAAATTGGACATCTAATCATCGTTAATCAATATTTGAAATAAGACAAGAATTTGAACTGGGTCAATTAATATACGGTATGCATAATTAATACATATGTATTATATGCCAATTAGTTAAGTAAAGGGAATTAAAATGAAGATTAAAGAGTAAATAAAAATAAATGGAATTAGATTAAGTGAAAGAAATAATTAATTGAATAATGAAAAGAAAGGATTAATTAAATGGAGAAAGGATTAATTAAATGGAGAAAGAAAAGAAGAAATTAAATAAGGGGAGGAAGGAACCGGTTCAGTTTCTAAATGAATGAAAGGGAGTTAAAAAATTGTGGCAGAATGAAGAGAAGAAAAACAAAGAGTAGAGAGGAGATGGTGTGGGAGTGGTGACAGAAGGGAGAATGCGATTTGGGAGAAGGACTTAAGGATGCAGTGGAGATCTTTTCCCACGAAGCTACTTTTGGGCTATGAACTTCACAATGCGACGTAGGGTGACGACGTGAGGAGTGGAAAACTAGGGGAGCTAGGGCTCAAAATGGTGACGAGTTCTGCAGGAACAATGGGCAATGCAATAGTGAGATGCGAATTGTAGCGCCTAGCTCAGACGAATAGTAGTGTGGCTGCGGATTGGATTTTGGATTGCAGGGGTGGTCTTCTCTGGCGCCAACATGAGGTAAGCCCCTATGCTAATTCTCGGTCTCCATTGTCGAACATTGTTGGTTTCCTAAGGATGTTTTTGGAATGCTTGGTTCTATTGGGTGGTAGGAATCTTCCTCTATCTATTTTTCTATTGTTGGGAAGGTGCTGTGAGCTTGGTCGACATTTAGAGTTAGCATGGACGAAATGGCAGAGGCTAAATGGTTGCTAAAGACAGGGCAGCGAGCGAGTGTGCAGCTATGTGTTGATGGATGGCTATCGACCAGCTCCACTATTAAGGGAGTGAACATGGTCCTATGTTCTCCTGCTAGTGAGCAATCGTAAATCCCCAAGCAGTTAAGTTTAAAAGTCTTCCACGTTAACTCTCTTTACAGGTGGCAAATTCTAATGAGTGTTAGGTGAGATTGTCCAGTGGTCATGGAGAGCTTATACGAGAGTTCTCTGAAGGATGAAAATTGAAAGAATGGAAGGGAAAAGCTGAAAGTGGACCTCTGTTAAAGCCAGAAGAGAGGCTGAAGAGAATGTAACGACCTAGTTTTTTGTAACCTTTTAAGAATATGCTAAAATTTAAAACTTTTATTAACCACTAAAACCCTCTTTATTTAAAACTCTTTTGAAGAAATATCAGAGTGCGTCTAACCGGATCGCTAGTAAACCTTCGTTAAACTCATTATGAAAATCCAATTAATAAAATGCAGAAGTGTTATAAAATCTTTTATTTAAAACATAGTGGAAGCGTAAATAACTTTTCCTTTGAGCGGAAACGTATATAGTAATTTAATTGATAAAAATCCTTTTTAATTAAAAGCGTAGTGGAAGCACAATTAATTCATTTAAAACAATTAATAAAATGTTACTTTATATTTACAGCTTGTTCATCTTTACTTTGATTAGCCAACCAGTTGCAAGTCTCACCCACGCAAATCCTTCATCAGCTGCTCCTAAATCTGTTCGTAATTTTCCTACGTCACAAGAGTTAAGCTATGAGCCTAATGCTCTGTAAGTGATAATACCTATCATAATACTACATGCAGTTTCAGTTTTCATCTTTTTTCATATCTTCTTATCATTTATGTTTCAATCATCGTTTTCGTCGTTTTCTTCTCATCTTTTTATCCTTTGTGTTTTAGATCATCATTTTTGTCTTTTTCTTATTATCTTTTGTCTTTTGCGTTTTAATCGTTATCTTTCATTGGTCGTTCTTTTCATCTTTGACCTCCGATATAGTAGCGATGGCATAATCCAAAAGCCTACTAATCATTGGCCGTTTGTCCCGGCATAATCCAGGGACCTTGCAAACGATACGAGTAGTAATGGCATAATCCGAAAGGTTACTAGTGACGATGGCATAATCTGAAAGCTCACTTGCGACCATGTCCACGAAGGACTTAACAATCTCGCATCATATCGTTGCCGTTTTCTCTTCTTTAGTTTAATTGCATTAGTTATTTCTCATTTCTCTTTACTCTTTATAGCTTATTATTCATTCGTTATCTATTTCTTCATTCGCCATCTGTTTCTTGGTTTGTGATTTGTTCCTTCGTTATGCATTATTATTCGTTCGTTATTTGTATCTGTTTCGTATAATACTCGTGAATGCATACAATTTCTGAAAGCATAACTAAACATCGAAACGTGTTGTAAAAGTAATAAACAACGAAGAGTGCAATTAAAACTGTAAACAACGAAACATGCTAGGAAAGCAGCAAGCAACGAAACGTGCTATTACTAATTATAAGCATGTTGTAAAAGTATTAAACAACGGAACGTGAGATTAAAACTGTAAGCAACAAAACATGCTAGGAAAGCAGTAAGTAACGAAACATACATCTACTAATCTTGCAATGTAGGGTCCGAAGACCAAAACACATGCATATCACTTACCTCGTTTCTTATAGCGTTCAATGCTTAAAGTTAACTTTTCTTCCTTTTTAGTACCTTCACAATTTAGAAATGTCTAGTCATTACTAAAATCATTTAATCTACTTAATAACTCTTAACATCTTTTTTATTCTAATTCCTCGTTACTCATTAAAATCATCTGTACTTAGCTTAACTCAAATTCGATTCCCGATTTATTTCATATATCGCTTGATGATAATTGATGATTACATCTTTGGTAATACCCAATAATTATCCAATTAAATCCAAAATTCTCAATTTTTTTCCAATTATCCTTATTAAATTTTGACATAAAAGTTCGGGGTATTACAGAGAACAAGAAGAAGAAGTGAGGTAAGGATGAAGGACAAAAAGAAGAAACAAAGAAAGAAAAGGATAAGAAAAGGTTTCTCTCGTGTCTTTAGGTAAGGAGAATTCTCAAATGTGTTTCTTATGAATTTTAAGGGAATATACTGTAACAAATAAAATGCTGATGAATGTTGGATGTCCTGCCTTGTTGAAGTTATGTTTTTTATTAATGATGTGGGTGTTCTATCTCTGTAAATGCTTAATGAACAATAGGAGGTTGTATGTTTTAGGGTTAAGGTTATGTGCTGCAAGTGGGTTTTGTTCTTGTAGTGATTACTATCAAGAGTGGTGAACATGTTGGTTTATGGTAGTGTAAGGATCTATGTGTTATTCTGTAATTTGGACAAGTTATATTATGCTTATTAATTTAATTATGTTAAAAGTGTGGATGAAAGATGAAGAATGTGGTTCTCTATTAAGGCTTGAAATATTATGTTAAAAATATGCTCTGTTGGTTCCCATGGATTTTACCATTCAATAAGTATATGATTTGGGAATTGTGGAGAATTGTATATGTCAATTAGGAATGCTCTCTATTGTTATGAATGGTGGACATGAGAGGAAGTATTCTCTGTCTATTTTGATAAACTGTGTAGCTAATGGGAACGATGAAGAGGTTGATAGTTCTGTTTTAATAATAAGGCCTAATGGTATAGATGACATTAAGGTTAATAATCCATGATTTTTTTTATGGATATTTAATTTGGCTTTTGAAGGTACCGGGAAGAGTAAAGTTAAGTGTTGAATTTGCATTGAAGCCTGCCAGGTAAGTTGAAATTGTATGTGCTTCGGTCTTTGGGGCCTTACATCGCAAGAGTTATGAATTGTATGTTGATTGCTTACCGCTTTATAGTAACATATTGAGCATGTCTACTTTTTATTAAAATAGCCAGATATTGAGCATGTTTCACGTATTGTACTTTTGTTTGTTGGGTGTTTATTAGAATTATATTCTTTTAATGATGTGTTTAATAGATGAGCATGCTTAGAGATATATAGTAATAGTATGATAGACACTGTATGCATTCACGAGGATGACAGGTATCATGGTTTTGGGAAGATTACAAAAACGGTTTTCATGCATGGTTGGAAAATGAAACATATACTAAAGGGAAATGAACGTAAATGAATACGTTACAAGATGAGACTGTGTGTCAAAAGGCCTAGGAACGAATGCGTTACAAGATGAGGTTGGGTGTTAAAAGGCCTGGGGAACGTGGGCGTTACAGGATGGGGCCAGGGGTGCCAAAAGGCCTAGGAACGTAGGCGTTACAAGATGAGACAGTGTGCCACAAGGCCTGGGAACGTAGGCATTCTAGGATGAGACGGTGTGTCAAAAGGCCCAGGATCGTATGTAAACAGAAAAGAAAACAGAATGTATAAGATAAAAGAAAACAAAAATGGATAATGATACTTGATTTTAAAAGATGAATAACATGTTTACAATGTTCTTTTATATCACTTACTGAGCATTAGCCTCATTAGTTAAGTCTTGCGATGTAGGTACACGCACGAGAACAGGTGAAGGAGCAGTTGATGAGGAATTTGCACGTGCGGATCTTGTGGCTGGCTAAGCTAATGCGTAAAAGAAAGGAAAAGGTTTTGTAAAGGGTTTTGTAAAGTATTCGAATTATAAAAGAAAAGAAGTATATGTACATGATTTAATAAATGTTTTTAATTCGTAATGTGATTTATTCATTTAGTCTTCTGCTGTGTTTTACAAAGGGTTTGAAGAAAAGAATTTTAGTTTTGCCTTTTAAATGGTTTTAATAAAGAAAAGTCTTCCGTTGTTTCTATGAAAGGAAAAGTTTAAAATTTTACACATTTTCAAGGATAAAAAGTTATGAGTCGTTACAAATTATGTTTAGTGTCTCCATTTTCACATCTTTTTCCCATCAAAACTTTCATAAACTTTCTGCCATCTTCCTCCAATTATGTTTAGTTTCTCCATTTTCACATCTTTCTTCATACCTTTAAATTTTCAAGAGGTAGATAGAGAGAATATCTTGATAGCTTCCTTTGACTTTCCTCTTTATTTCCTAAGTTTTTCCAAGCTTTATCCCTTAAAACTCTTCCCTCCTGCCTCAATCTTGAGGTGTTCCTTAGGTCGGAGGCAGTGGTAATGATTCACCACTATCTTAGCCAATCAAAATATGTCAATGCACTTAAAGAAATGTGAATGTTCAAATTCCAGTCGTCCGCATTTTAACATCAAGGCAACCGTGTCCACACATTTTTCATTTTTTGTACAAAGTCTTCTTCTTGCGAACACCCTTTGCAGAAGTCTAATCTTTCGTAAAATAGCCATTTTGGATTACCGCTCTAGGTGACCACAATCTAATGAGTGAAAACTTTAAAATTTCTTTACAATCAGGTCATCCGGACCATATTGCAATTTTGCCTTGCGGTCGTCCACACTAGAAGCGTGTTTACACATGCGGACGCTTGCCTCCATTATTGAAGCCATTTTGCATTTTTTTCTGAAATTCCAACAAGCCCAAACGACCACTCCCGATGCATGTTTACACATGTGGGCATCCACACCCTGTAAAACAAATTCTAATTCAAAGCACAAGTATATCCACAATTCATCAACCATAATACAACTTAATTCATTACAAAATTCCATTCCACAATCATTATTTCCATTCATAACAACCACAGAATCATATCAGTAATAAATATATTTATACATAATTGTATTTAATAAACTAAAATTTTCCAATTATTACAAGCATCCTTGGATTTGGTGGAGAAATGTATATTAGAAACCACCTTGCATCCAACCCCATACAAGTTGAGTTGGTTGAATGACCGAGAAGGGGAGAAAGTGTCAAAGCAAACTTGCATAACATTTTCAATTGAAAGCTATATTGATGAGGTGCTATGTCATATGGTACCTATGAGTGCAAGCCATTTGTTATTGGGGAGACCGTGGCAATATGATAGAAGGATCTCACATGATGGCTACTCTAACGACTACTCATTCAAGTTTGGAGGAAATATCATCAAGGTAGCTCCTCTCCAACTGGAGCAAGTTGCGAAAGACTATGAAGGGATGAAGAAAGAGAAGCTAAAATCTACTTTATTTATGTCCAAAAATGGAGTTGCTAGAATGTTATCCTTATATGATCAAGTACACGAAACTAAAGACAAAAATAAAGGCCAATGCAACATTACAATGGTATTCCCTCTTAACCGAATTGAATGCAAAGATTTTTTATTTTGGTTGGATTAAAAGAATTTATGTGGATGATAAAGGTTATGGCCATAGGTATAATCAATGCACTAATAAGTCTAAAGGTAGATATTATATCATGGAAGGCTATCTTTCCAAAGATGGAAAACTTTGTGTACCAAATTGTGGACTTCGAGAATCAATAGTGAAGGAAGCTCATGGTGGTGGTCTAGCAAGCCACTTTGGAGAAAAGAAAACAAATGAAGAGATAACTCTATGAAAATTAGAGTTATTATTATGATTCTAAACAAAGTCTGATGCTTATTCTCTAGTTTTTTGGTAATTTTAACATATTTTAAGTGATGATGAAGATAAATAATCAAATAGGCCAAATGAAGATGGAAAATAGCAAATTTTGGAAATTTAAGTGGAGAAATAAAAGGAAAAAATGTGTCAAGTAGTAATTGTTGGGCTGCAACTCAAGAATGCTAAGCTGTGGCCCAGCCACACAAGCATTGTCCAAGCCACGGCCCCAGACCAGATTCACTTTCTAAAATTACAAAATCCCGCATGTTTTAAAAGATTCTTTCAGAGATTTTGGAAACCCTAATGGAGACACTATAAATACAGTAACCTGATGAGATTGGGGAGATTTGGCAGCCTCGAGATGAGTTTTGGAGGGTAATTAGAGACAATTTTTTACGTCAGGCGAGGAGACCAACACACAGGTTAAACCCTTATGGTGACATCTAGATACAAATTTTCTCTTCTACCTATTTCTTATCTTTGATTTTCTTATGTTCAACATAGTTTCATTTATTTATTTCAATTATGTTTAAATAACTCTCTCCTTCGAGAGGAGTGATTGATCATTTATTTGAAATGTTGTTTGGACTGATTGAATATTTTGTTAGTTGGATTAAGTATTTATTTGTGATATTATGTTCTTCATGCTTCCAATTTGCTGGTTACTTATTGAATGATTTTATATTTAGGGTTTGACTCTCACGAGAGGTAATTCTAAATACGATTTGAATAGTATAATGTAAAGGTTTAACAACTCGAGAAAGAGTTAGGGTTTGACAAAATCAATTAGAAACCATGAAACTTTAATGAATAACTAAAAGAACCATTTTTATAGAGATATTGAAATTATAATTTTATGAATTAAGGTTAGTTTGACACTCGAGAGAGGGGAGTTGATCAAATTAGGATTTTCGATTTATAAATGATTATTCAATTATAGAGTATTGAATATGATAAATATTTTGACAAATATTCGCAAAAATAATTCTCTAGATCTTTTCTGAATTAAAGGTTTTCCATTAATGATTTGATTTATTTTAGTTTCCAAAAAATCAAATTTTTAAATATCTAGATAACGTTAGAATTAATTAGAGCCGTACTTAATAAAATTTATAAATTACATATTTTATGTGGATTTGACAACTCTATTCATCATTATTCTATAAAACTTAACACTATACGCTTGCAGTCTTTTATTACAAAAATCTTCATACAAGTTTTTGGCACTGTCGCTGTAGTTTATTGCTAATATTGTTGAAACTTTTATTCTAATTTTAATTTGAATATTTTTTAGTTTCATTTGATCTTCACTTTTATTTTATTTTTGTTTTGTAGTTTGTGTCGTGGCAAAGAACTGCAATTAGTTCCCTTTGATCTAGAAATTGAAAAGATATTATGTAAGATCAGGAGACCAAAAATTGAAGAGGGTAAAAATATGACTGGACAAGAAAGAAATAAAAAAGTTACCAGGCGAGCGATCAGAGACTATTTTAAATCGGAGGTAACTAATAACTTGTCTGGTATTGCTTGACCTACTATTCATGAAAAAAATTTTGAATTAAAACATGCTTTGATTAACATTGTTCAAAAAAATCAATTTGTGGGATCTTCAATTGAAGATTTCAATATTCATTTAGCCATGTTTAATGGAATAAGTGATACTGTTAAATAAATAGTGTCTCTGGTGACGCCATCAAATGAAGACTATTCCCTTTTTCCCTAAGAGACAAAAATAGGGTTTGGTTGCAAAGTCTACAACCAGGTAATATCACAACATAAGGAGAAATGATAGGAAAATTTCTAGATAAGTATTTCTCACCTGTAAAACTGCCCAAATTAGGAATGACATTTGGCAATTTAAACCACTTGATTTCGAACAAATGTTGGCAAAGATTTCAAGATTTCCTTCATAGGTGCCCATAACACGGTTTTTTAGACTATCTACAAATTCAAATATTCTATATTGGATTGAATGGACAAACTAGAACAATTGTCAATGCCACAAATTGAGGATTTCTCATGGACAGAACTATTGAAAATGGATACGCTTTCCTTGAAGACATGGCCTTAAACACATGTCCATGGCATAATGATAGATGCAACATGAGACAAGTAGCAGGATGCTTGGAGGTTGACCCATTACAGCCCTCACCAAGCAAATGTCATCATTAGCACATCACATTGCAAATCTAACAGCAAAAGAAGGATTAACGAGAGGAGAAGCATCATCGAATTCTAGTGGATCATATATGGCAGCTGAGGAAAATGGAGAAGAAGTTCATTACTTAAATATTAGAGGTTATAAAAATTTTAGAACTAATAATCTACCTAATTATTATCATCCAAGCTTAGAAATCATGAGAACTTTAGTTATACAAATAATAAAAACAATCAAAATCCTCAAATGTCTTCCCCTAGTTTTCATCAAGAAAATGAAAAAAAACCCTCCCTTGAAGATTTATTGAGCACCTTCGTGATAGAAACTAGAGCGAGATTCACAACTAATGAAGAGGGACTTAACAATTACGAAACTCACTTAGGAAAGATGAACGCTTCTATCAAGTCTCTAGAAACCCAAATTGAACAATTAAATAGTGCTTTAAACAATCCAAAAAAGGAGCATTTTTAAGTAACACTGAGAAAAACCCAAGAGAGAAATGAAATGCATTAACCCTCCAAAATGAAAAAAAAACTACTATTGCCAAAGAGAAGAGAGGAAGCACGTGAAGAAATTTTGACAAATAAGGATGACAAGTCCAATAAGGAAGCAAGTTAAACCCAAAATCAATTCAATTTCCAGACAACTCTCCAATTTTACTACCTGCACTTCCATTCCCACAATGATTTCAAAAGAATAAAATTGATAATCAATTCCAAAAGTTTCTCAAAATTTTTTAAAACATTCACATCAACATCCCTTTTGCTAAAACACTTGAACTAATGCCAAATTATGTCAAATTCATAAAAGAGGTGATGTCAAAGAAGAGAAAACTTGAAGAATTTGAGAATGTGAAGTTAACTGAAGAATGCAGTGCCATTTAGCAAAGGAAATTTCTTTAGAAGCTAAAGGACTCTAGAAATTTTACCATACCATACACTATTGGGAACTCATCATTCGACAAATCCTTGTGTAATTTTGTAGCATCAATTAATTTGATGCTTTATTTGTCTTCAAGAAACTCAGGCTGGGAGATGTCAAACTAACAACGATTACACTACAATTAGCATATAGGTCATTGAGCTACCCTCGCGGTGTCATAGAAGATGTGCTAATCAAAGTAGACAAGTTCATAATCCTTGCTGATTTTGTTGTTTTGGATATGGAAGAAGATCATGAAATGTCATAATCTTGGGAAGACCCTTCTTAGCTACTGGACGAACAATAATTGATGTACAACTCAATGAATTAACTTAAGGTTAAATTATGAAAAAAAAATTTAATGTATACAGCAATTTTAAAGCACCAATTGAAATAAAAACTTGCAATATGGTTGAAGTTATAGATAATATGGAATATTGCATTTGTGCAAAAGAAATATATAAAAGGCGACTAAGTGAGTTGAACCCTAAAAGGTTGATAGAGTTATGAAAAGACGCAAAGAATGATGTGGATCACACAAAGGAAAGAGATACAAAGTGTCACTCAACTCAAAGTTATATGCTAGGAGAAAAAGTAAAGCTTTGTAACTAAATATTTTAACGACCCAGATTTTTTTTTTATCTTAAGAAAATGAGTAAAATTTAAAATTTTGCTAACGACTAAAATCATTATTTAAAAATCTTTTCAACTTAAAAATCAAAGTCTTTTTCTTTGAAATCCGACAATCCCTTCAACTCATTTCATCAATCATAAATTAGTGGAAAAACTAATGTTTATAAAATCAGTGGAAGCATAACCTGAAATATTACTTAAAAGCAGTTAACAAGGTTAAAGGTTAAAAGCGTAACCTACTCAAAACAAGGGTTAGGGCAATAGTTAACATTTTACAAAAACATTTTTGTCGTTAAACCTTTACAAAATAGATACTTTTTCTTTCCTTGAGCCATACGTCTATTCGGGTCGCATTTCCTCCAGATACTCCGCAAGCTCCACGGGTAAGGCCTCCTCTTCTCTTAGTATGATCATCTCATTATCTACACGAGAAATAAGGACGTGAGCTTAAAGGCCCAGTAAGGAAATGGGGTTTATGCATTATGCTTATGTCTCTCTGTAATTCTTTCTGGAATGGGTGCCACTCCAAACCATTCTTTTCTTATGTTCCTTGTTCATTACTCGTACATCAAACAGGAAATTGGAGGAATCTATGGCAGGAGGGTACTCTTTGTTAGCTCAGCCACCTAGGGTAAACAGTCTCACAGTCTCGATAAGAGAAAGGTAACGTTCAATTTTAAATCCTGTATGTCTGACTGATCCATACTTACCCTTCCATTACCCAACACCCAATTGTTCTTCTTAAATTCCTTCTTCCTCACTCAATGCATGTGACTACAACCCCAAGGTGGCACTCCCTAATTTTTTTTTCTATTATCATGATGCGTGATGATATGACAATTTATTAGCACATATATGGAAAGTAATTAACAACAATAATTAAAAGAGAAGACAAATCAATGATTTAATGACAGGAGTTAAACACATATAGAAAATAAAGGACATACTTGAACAAATATATGACAATTATAGCGACACCAACAATTTAAGCAAACACAACAGGATTTGAATAATTACTCCATGCTCAAGTGGGTGAGCCACTCAGATTATAATTCAGCTAATTATTCAACAACTAGTGCATGTTTCATGTGATGGCATTAAATAAATAACAAGATTTAACAATGATATTTTTAGCTACAGTCAACCACTAAACATACTCAACTTGAACTAGACTGGTAAACATGCTTGAATTGACATGCTAGACAATTTCATAAAGATCAATAGTTAATTCATAAGCTTAAAGATTAGATAGGTAATCGTTAATAACATGCCTGAAGAGTTAACGTGCTCAAACTCGCTAATAAAGCAACAAAACATGCTTGATTTAGCTAACATGCTCATATTTTGTTAACAGAATATGCTTGTAAATAGTGAATATTGTAGCAATGTACAACAAAAGAAATAAAGGTTTATCATGCTCTTAACATCCAAATAAATATATAACAGGACATGCTATTGAATGACAGACATACAACAGCGTATAACAAATGAGATAGAACAGCAGAATATGCTCTTAAAACAACAAAGAAAGTAGCAGTGTAATACGAGAGAAATAAAACTACAGATCATGCATTTTAAATACTGAAAATAACAGAGACTGTGAAAGCTGATAGCAACGGAAACGAAAGAACATGCTTTAAAAACCTTACACCGAATACCAAGCATGGCAGGAAAATACTCATGAACATACGTGTTATATTCCCTAACAGTGAATACAAATATAACAGCGAAACAAAACATATGTATGTGCTCAATGTCTTGACAATAAACTACGGGACATAACAGCGAATTAGCAGCAAGTCTTTATATTGTTTCACTATATACAGGATTAACAAGAAAAGAATCTAACACAGCAGTGTATAATAAGTGAAGTAGGGTTTAATCATGGTTTCAACGTCTAACGAAACTAACTACAAAATAGAGTAACAAAACGAATGTGATACAACCTGTAAACGACACCTACTTAGAACCAATATGCATTCATTGAATAAAATAGATAGCAGGACAAGGTATTACGAGGGGACAATATCATGTATTTTAGCAGTCGCCTTGAAATTCTTGGTTCATAGTTCTTACATTCTTTATCTTAACATCATACAAGGATTTAACAGCCCAACCAGTGCTCAACATCTAGTAAAATCGTTCATTAAGCAAACTGAAATGTAAAGACAGAGCATTAAGTAGACTAAAATATACAACAAGGCAAGCATCCATGCAAAAAATATAGGTGTCCAAGGTATCTAAGGAATCCACATTGATTTAACTACAACAAATCACACACACACGCACTTTACTTGGCTGTAGGGCCCCCATAGGCCAAAGACCACCCAAATCGTTACCCTTAGTTGATGAACTTTGTCACGGACAACAAACCTCCCACTCCCATGACCACCCTTTGCATAGGAAATTTTTCTCCAATAGCGAGGAACGCAGGGGAGAGGCATCGGCTAAAGCTAAATAGGAGGGCTTACCTCCTAGGGACAGGTTGTATGCCTAGCAAGGAGGATGCAGGGACAGCCCCAGCTGATCGGTCTTGGAGGCAGATTTGTGTCAGGAGATAGTCTTTTTATTAGTTATAAGTCCATTTTTTCTGATTTTAAATCATTCTCTAACGTAGATCTGTGATCTTCCGGACGAGTGCAGACGTGATGATCTCATCCGCATTTGTCCACAACTGTAAAATTCCTAAGGCTTACGGATAAGAAATGGCATCCTCGTCTTGTCTGTTCCGTCTGAATGTCGCATTCAGACACGATATGGCATCTGTATACTACCTCTATGTTCATCCAAATGTGTGCAGGAATTGGACAGATCCAAATTGGACGGATCCCATCCTCATCTGCATCATCCACATGTCGTTTGAATGTGTCTAGAATTAGACAGATTTGATGCAGACGCATCTCGTCCTCATCCGCATCATCCGCACTTTATCCGCAGAGCGACACAGTTAGTTCAGGATGTGAGGATCTGTCGTGCATTCGTCCCTAAGTACAATATGATGGTACGGATGCCAAACCACGTCCCCATGGCGTTCCAGGGGTCTGAATACGCTAGGTTTCCATTTTCTGCACATTTCTTCTACTAAACTTTTATCCCATAGTATTTCCCCCATAAATACATGTCATAATATAACAAGTATAAATACGTAATGTAATATATAATTTTTCTCCAACATTGGTTACATCGCGTATATGAGGAAATTAGTATCGAGGTATTACATAGTACCCCCATTACAAAAATTTTGGTCCCCAAAATTTAGCTACTGAATATTTCGGGGTACAAGGACATCATGTCGTCTTCCTTCTCCTAAGTGGCCTATTCATGGGTGTGATTCTACCATAGGATCTTGACCAACGGAATTTGCTTGCATCGTAGCTCTTTCATTATTGAGTTCAGAATCTGAATAGGCCTTTCATTGTATCTCAAGTTGGGCTACACCACAATATCATCGGAAGGGCTTAATACAGCTTCATCGCCTACACACTTTTTGAGCATAGACACGTGGAAGACATTGTACACTCCCGCCATGGAGTCTGGCAACTGTAGTTGATAAGTGACAGGTCCTATCTTCTTTGTGATTACATAGGGTCCTACATATCTCGGGTTGAGCTTTCCCCTTCTCCCAAACCGAATGATGCCTTTGAAAGGAGATATCTTTAGGAACATGTTGTCTCCCTCATTGAATTCTAGGGCTTATCATCGATTATCTGCGTAGCTCTTTTGACGGCTCTGGGTTGCTAACTTCCTCTACTTAATTAGAGTCACAGACTCTGCCGTTTTTTGTACTACCTCAGGGCCATAAACATAGCTTTGCCTGCTTCATCCCAGTATAAGGGGGATATGCACTTTCTTCCATACAGAGCTTCATAGGGTGCCATGCCTATAGTGGCCTGGAAGCTGTTATTGTATGTGAACTCAACCAACGGTAGAATTTTACCCCATCCAACTTGCAATTCGAGAACGCAAGCACGCAGCGTATCCTCGAGTGTTTGAATTGTTCTTTCACTTTGGCCGTCGGTCTGAGGGTGAAATGCTGTTATGAATTTCAGTTCAGTGCCCATAACTTTGCTCAAAGTTTTCCAGAATGCCAAAGTAAAGCGTGGGTCCCGATCTGATACGATAGAAACTGGGGCACCGTGAAGTCAGATGATTTCTTCAACATATAAATCACCGAACTGGTTCATCTTATATGTCATGGCTACTGGCAGAAAATGTGACACCTTAGTCAATTGGTCCACGATCACCCATATTGCATCATGACCTCTAGCTGTTTTGGCAAGCTCGTAACAAAATCCATGGTGATGTGCTCCCATTTCCATTTTGGAATCGACAATGGTTGGAGTGTCCCACCCGGTCGCTAGTGTTTGACCTTAACACGCTGGCATGCATGACATAGCGATACAAATTTGGCAGTATCATACTTTGGTTTGGCAAGTAGTAATGAGTTTTAAGATCTCGATATATCTTATTACAACCAGGATGTGCGTAGCTAGAAGAGTGAGCTTCTTCTTTGATCTTTTGCCGCACAGTCGTATCGTTTGTCACATACCATTGGTTCTTATACTTGATCATGCCATCCGCAAATGTAGAGAAATCTCGATACTTTGGTAGAGTCAGGTCCAATTTTAAACCCTTACATACCTCATCATCCTGCTGAGCCTCCTTAATCAGCTCAATAATAGATGGCATCAAGGTCAGCTTTGCTAATACCACGTCCAATTGTGTTGGATTTCATTCGCATATCAAGCTCTTTAAGGTCTTTCTTGAGTCCAGGAGGCATTTCTTCACATATCATGCTCATCACTTCCTCTTTGCAGCTAAGAGCATCCGCGACAACATTTATTTTCCCCAAATGATACTTGATTTCACAGTCGTAGTCTTTAACAAACTCAAGCCATCGCCATTGGCACATGTTTAATTCCTTTTGGGTGAAAATATACTTGAGACTCTTGTGATCCGAGTAGATCTCACAGCGCTGTCCACATAAATAGTGTCTCTATACTTTGAGAGTGAAGACAACAACCGCAAGCTCTAAGTCGTGAATGGGGTAGTTCCGTTCGTGGTGCTTAAGTTGTCGGGACGCATAGGCGATAACTTTCCCGTGCTGCATAAGAACACCACCGAGTCCCCTCTTAGATGCATCACAGTGGATACAGAAGTCAACATCTTCCATTGGCAATGTCAACACCAGGGCAGTTGTCAATCTGCGCTTTAACTCTTGGAAATTGTTCTTCCAATCACTGGACCACTAGTATCGGGCATTCTTCTTGGTGAGGCTAGTAAGTGGTGGAGCGATCTTGGAAAATCTGTTAATAAAGTGCCTGTAATACCCGACCAATCCCAGAAAACTTCTTCCATCTCTGACATTCTTCGGCTGTGCCCAATTCATCACTGCTTGTACCTTTGTCGGGTCCACCGATATACGATTGTTGGAGATCACGTGGCCGAGGAAGCCAACTTTACTCAGCCAGAAATCACATTTAGAAAACTTTGCATATAATTGATGCTGGCTAAGAACAAATAGGGTCATTCGAAGATGTTCACGGTGCTCAGCCTCAGATCGAGAATAGACCAAGATGTCATCAATGAAGACGATAATAAACTTGTCCAGATAGTCCCAAAAGAGTCGGTTCATTAAATCCATGAAGGCTGCTGGGGCATTGGTCAGCCCAAAGGACATTACTAGAAACTCGTAGTGCCCATACCTGGTGTGAAATGCAGTCTTCGGTACATCATCAAGTCTAACCTTCAATTGATAATAGCCTAATCGAAGGTCAATCTTTGAGAATACCCAGGCACTGCTCAGTTGGTTGAACAGATCATCGATCCTTGGTAGAGGATACTTATTCTTAATTGTTATTTTGTTCAGCTCCCTATAATCGATGCACATTCTGAGCATCCCATCCTTCTTCTTGACGAATAACACTGGTGCACCCCAAGGAGAAAAGTTGGGTCGAATAAATCTCTTGGTCACCAGTTCTTCCAATTGTACTTTCAACTCCCACAGTTCAGCAGATGCCATACAATATGGATGTTTAGAAATAGGATCCATACTAGGCTGCAAGTTGATCTCGAATTCGACTTCACGGTCTGGTGGCAAACCAGGAAGATCGTCGAGAAAGATGTTTGGGAAGTCATGCACCACTGCAACATCCTCCAACTTGGCCTCCATAGTTGTAGTAGTATCAATTACATTGAGTAGGAATCCGTCGCACCCGTTCTTCAATAGCTTGTCTTCCTTGAGTGCCGAGATAATGGTAAACTTCCCTTTTTCCTTGGTGCCTTCGAAAGTGTGCAGTTCACCACCTGGAGGACCAAAGCAGACCTCCTTCTTCTTGCAATTGATGATGGTGTGGTGTGCAGACAGCCAATCCAATCCGATAATGACATCGTAGACCTTTTAAGTCCATAATGATTAAATCGGACCAAAATAAATGGCCACTAATATCCACTGCATAGGCCTTGAACATTCCATCGATAATCAGACGATCGCCAGAAGGCAACAACACGTAATGCTTGTAGCTCACGCTACCAGAGAAAGAATTTGCTCGTTCACAGAACTTTGTGGAAATAAACGAGTGTGTGGCACCCGAATCGAATTGGACATATGCAACACACTTATTAATATAGATTGTTCCTGTCAGGATTAGGAAGTTGTTTATCCCAAGGTAAAATTTTCTACTTATCTAGGGAAGGAAGCAAGCATAAATAGATGCACAATTATTGGTTAAAATGAAATGAACTTGCTACCACTACTAGTTAATCCTTGTCAAGATCTAGTCCATACATAGCGAAAATTCGTGGGGCCACACCCCTTTGTCCCACGAGTCTCATTGTGCACTATCTAGCAATGTGGTCGGGCTTCCCAAACACATAACAGTTCTCATAGCCAGCTAAACATTCACCATGATGTACCTTTTTGCACCTCGGATAGGTGTTAAGTTGAGGGGCATTGGGTGCCTATATCATTGGCTTTTTTTCCAGCCTCTATTGTGCTTCGGCTTTGGCTGGGTGTTTGACTCCCTGGCCCAGGGGAAGACCACTTCGTGATCGTTGGGTGGAAGTATCCTTCCATGCTCTCTTATTAGCTTCTCTCTGTCTAGCAATTGCGAATTTCACTCCTTCCGTAGCCAAAGCCCTTGACACCATCTTAGAATAAGTGACACCCTCGGTGCCAGCCCCGATGACTCCTTCTTGGACTTCCATTTTTAGCCCTTGAACAAAATGATGCACCTTATGCTCTTTAGTTGCCACTAAATGTGGAGCATAACGAGATAGGGCTTCAAACCGCTGAGCATACTCTGCCACAGACCCTAACTGGCGCACGTGCATGAATTCTATTAATTTCTTGCCACGGACGGTGTGGTTGAAGTATTTTTTGTTGAACAGATCTTTAAAATCCTTCTAAGTGAGGGCTACCACATCACGAGAGGCCTTGACTGTATCCCACCAGAAACGAGCCTCGTGGGTTAGGTAGTATGTGGTACACTTAACCTTTCCGCCTTACTGATCTCTGCGTAAGCAAACTTGTCTTCCACAGAGCGTATCGACTCCTCGGCCCCCGTAGTGTCAGAGATGTCCCCGTTGAAACAAGGTGGCTTAAGCTTCTGAAATATTTCCCACCCGGCTTCCCTCTGAATCGGCTGAATTGATAAAGGTTGTTGTTGATTCCCATCTCCATTTTCAAGGTTTTGCCTCATAAATCTCTCCATGTAGCGGAAATGCCACTCCATAAACTGAGACTGTCTCTCTTTCTGTTGGGACTGTTGCTCCACAACTGCTGCTATGTGCTCGAGAGCCTCGTCTCGCCTGGGATCCTCATGCCAATAGAGCGCTCGGGGCCCACTTCATTAACCGGCATATTACCTCTTCCCCTCCTAGCCATCTATAACTTCCTACGAGTCCATGTTATAAGGTAGAGAAATAAGTTTTAGGGAAAATTTGTAATAAGTTTAAGGAATTAAGGGAAAAATTTTAAGGAAACATTTTTGCAATTCTATACATTTCTACGCTATGGTGCAATTAATTCAAGTGAGGAATTCAATAATATAAAGAAAAACTTACATTCGGAGGGGCATTGCCCAACGAGTCTGGGTTATCTACGGGGAGACGCACGAGAGTAGCATGGCATTAATACCAACTGTAACCACCCGGATTTTTCATTTATCTTAAGAAAATACGTACAATTTAAAATTTTGCTAACGACTAAAATCGTTATTTAAAAATCTTTTCAACTTAAAAATCAGAGTCT
Source organism: Begonia loranthoides (assembly GCA_022433065.1). Taxonomy (NCBI): domain Eukaryota; kingdom Viridiplantae; phylum Streptophyta; class Magnoliopsida; order Cucurbitales; family Begoniaceae; genus Begonia; species Begonia loranthoides. Next base: position 15,069,091 of record CM039469.1, read on the forward strand.
TTTTCTTGAAAATCCGACCATCACTTCAACTCGCTTCATCAATCATAAATTAGTGGAAAAACAACAGTTTATAAAATCAGCGGAAGCATAACCTGAAATATTACTTAAAGCAGTTAACAAGGTTCAAGGTTAAAAGCGCAACCTACTCAAAACGACGGTTAGGGCAATAGTTAACATTTTACAAAAAAATTTTTGTCGTTAAACCCTTACAAAATAGATATTTTTTCTTCCCTTGAGCCATAAGTCTACTCGGGTTGCGTTTCCTCCGGATACTCCACAGGCTCCACGGGTAAGGCCTCCTCTCCTCCTAGTATGATCATCTCATTACCTACATCACAAGTAAGGATGTGAGCTTAAAGGCCTAGTAAGGAAATGGGGTTTATGCAATATGCTTATGTCTCTCTTTAGTTCTTTACGGAATGGGTGCCGCCCCAAACCATTCTTTTCTTATGTTCATTGGTCATTAATCGTACATCAAGCAGGAAATTGGAGGAATCTATGGTGGGAGGGTAGTCTTTGTTGGCTTCAGCTACCTAGGGTAAACAGTCTCACAGTCCCGATAAGGGAAAGGTAAGATTTTATTTTAAATCTTCTCTACCTGACTGATCTATACTTACCCTTCCAATCCCCAACACCCCATGTTCTTCTTAAATTCCTTCTTCCTCACTGAATGCAAGTTAGTACCACCCCAAGGTGGCACTCCCTAATTTTTTTCTATTATCATGATGCGTGATGACATGAAAATTTAATAGCGCATATATGGAAAGTAATTAACAACAATAATTAAAAGGGATGACAAATCATTGATTTAATGACAGGAGTTAAACATGTATAGAGAATGAAAGGCATTTTGAACAAATATATGACAATTATAGCCACACCAACAATTTAAGCAAACACAACAGGATTTGAATAATTACTGCAAGCTCAAGTGGGTGAGCCACTCAGATTATAATTCAGTTAATTATTCAACAACTAGCGCATGTTTCATGTGATGGCATTAAATAGATAGCAAGATTTAACAATGATGTTTTTAGCTACAGTCAACCACTAAACATACTCAACTTGAACTAGACTAGTAAACATGCTTGAATTGAAATGCTATACAATTTCATGAAGATCAATAGTTAATTCATAAGCTTAAAGATTAGACGGGTAATCGTTAATAACATGCATGAAGACTTAACGTGCTCAAACTCATTAATAAAGAAACAAAACATGCTTGATTTAGCTAACATGCTCATACTTTGTTAACAGAACATACTTTTAAACGGTGAATATTGCGGCAATGTATAATGAAAGAAATAAAGGTTTATCATGCTCTTAACATCCAAATAAATGAATAACAGGACATATTATTGAACGACGGACTAACAGCAACGTATAACAAACGAGATAGAATAGTATAATATGGTCTTAAACAACAAATAAAGCAACAGTGTAATACGAGCGAAATAAAACTACAGATCATGCATTTTAAATACTGAACATAACAGGGATTGTGAAAGCTGACAACAATGAAAAGGAACGAGCATGCTTTAAAAAGCTTACAGCAAATACCAAGCATGGCAAGAAAATACTCATGAACATACGTGTTTTACTCCCTAATAGTGAATACAAATATAAAAGCGAAACAAAACATACGTATGTTCTTAATGTCTTGACAGTAAACTACGGGACGTAACAACGAATTAGCAGCAAGTCTCTATAATGTTTCAGTATATACAGGATTAACAAGAAAAGAATCCAACACAGTAGTGTATAATAAGTAAAGTAGGGTTTAATCATGCTTTCAATGTCTAAGGAAACTAACTACAAAATAGAGTAACAAAACGAATGTGATACAACCTGTAAACGACACCTACTCAGAACTAATATGCATTCATTGAATAAAATAGATAGCAGGACAAGGTATTACGAGTGGACAATATCATGTATTTTAGTAGTCGCCTTGAAATCCTTAGTTCATATTTCTTACGTTGTTCATCTTAACGTCACACAAGGATTTAACAGACCAACCTGTAATGACCCAGTTTTTCTTTACTTTACAATCGTGTGAAATTCAAAACTTTTCTTTTCTTAAACATCAGAGTATTCTTTCTTTATAAAACTCAATCGTTAAAACTCTTTACTTAAAACACTTATCAACTGCAGCAGAAGTAATAAAATCATTTTATGAAACGCAGCGGAATTAAAACAAGCATTTAAAGAATATTAAGTAATTTACAAACCCTTTTACAAATAATTTCCTTTTAAATTCTTTAGCCTAGCCATCCACAAGATCCACCGATGCAAATCTTTCATAAACTGCCTTTGACTTGTTCACATGTTTCTCGTACGTACCTACATCACAAGACCTAACTAATGAGCCTAACTATCAGTAAGTGATAGAAAGAAATGTAATGCAAATGATATGCACGATCATACAATGCATTACAGAAGAGAGCAGTATCTCTTCTGGAAGTCCATGTGGAATACTCCATAGGGTCATGTGATTGAACCATTTCACTTCGATGAGGAAGTATATCCATTAGGGGTGTTCCATATGCCGGTATCCTCACTTTTGTTAAAGACGTTTGTGGTTTCAGAATGGGGGAAGTGTGAACCCTAGATTCCATGTAGCTAACTCCTATCTCACTGCTCCCTACGTGGGAGTATCCTAACGTATGGAATGTTACCAAATCACCCGAACCCCCACACACCTATTTACATATATTAATTATGTCATGCAATATGTTCGTGAATACATACAATCCTATATGATGATACAAATGTCTAGTAAACATATCATTCAAAAAACACAGTATTCAAATCCTAATACTTGCGATGTAGGGTCTGAAGACCAAAGCACAGTAAGTACCAACTTACTCATTCAATGCGATAATGTCATTCGCCTAGTACCTTCAAAACCATTAAATAACTCATCATTAAAATTACGTTTATTAACCTTACTTCTACAACTCATTACCTCCACACTTCCACTATATTAACATGTACAACAGAATAGCAATAACCCAAAATAGTTTCTCAGTCCATCAATGTGACAGGATAATACAGAGAATGACTTTACAAAACCAAATAGTATTCCACCACAATAACATATTTCCCACAGTAGAGTAAAGAACCATTTAACTCCTACTTTAACATGGAATTATCGAGTGAATAATTTACAAAGTCAACTTCATATATCTTTAATCATTCAAGCCTCATAGCCAACAAGATTCTGTACCCATTTCTATTTTTGTTCCCGTGTCTGTTTCTGTCTCCATATCTGTTTCTGTTTCTGTTTTTGTTTTTGTATCTGTGTGTGCTTCTGTTTCGGTTGTAGATAGTAAAACCTTAATCAATTATTTATTAACCTTAACAATTCCTTTAATTAAATCCATTACCAATAGATTCAGAATATCAATCAATTCCATTCTGCGATTCTCCCGGTAAGCCAACCCAACGAATGTCCGAGGTACCGACTTAACAAATCTTCAAACCGATATCTTCTTGTACAACGGATAACCCTTATATATGACAGACTTCCAACTCCAATTTGGAACAGGAATTGATTCATTCCAAATCATACATTTCGAACTTCCGATCAGAATCAATTATTAATGTTAACCCTCTGTGAACATACATTGTGCTACCTAAACTCTTAGATAAATCCTTCATCCAATAATTCAACTCGGCACATAACTTTTTTTTTTCTTTAATTTTCAATTTTTAATTTTTAATTTTTAAAGAGTCCCTTAAATCCATAAATCGAAATCTTCGGACTTAATAATTTCCAAACTTTATCAATTTACGAGGAGCTAGTTGAAATCCAACTTCGAGTTAGTAATTAACTCATTACACATACGGACTCCCTGACCATTATCTAAGTTGCAAAATTCTTCCATATCTTACACCTCTATAACTCTTATCTTAAGTCCTTGGACTTCTCTCACGATCCGAGGTAAGCCATGACAACACTTTAATTAACTTTCATGCACCATAACCATTTTCCTACAATCGAAGTTGAGTAAATTCTCTTAGTTTACATGTCCATATTATGTGAGAAGTTTTCTTGAAATCTATCTTCATCATTGTAGTCACATCTTTGATTGTCCTGATTTGATCTCACCCAAGATAGAGAACTTAAACCAAATCCAACACAGACCCTATTATTCATTTTAAATTTCTTCTAACTCAACCAATTACCAAGATATTATTCCTTAGACTACAACCCAAAATGTCAAATAGTAAGTGTCATAACCATCTCAAAATTCATCCTCAATTTTAATCCAAGTCAGTTGTACAAACATATTACATTCCCAAATTTCCAGTCCATGACAAAATCTAACCTATCCAGGAGGCAACCCTCAATTAGTTTCTCAGTTCAACCTAAAATGGCTTCTTATCCTAGCTCAAGATGGATTCCTAACTTAACTCAGCAGGCAGGGATCACGGTATCAAATACCCAATGATCCGTTGCTAAAGATCCAAAACACTCTCTACAGATCCTTAATAATTTTGACCAAGTGGATAAACACTTGACTAACTAATTATCATCCTCATAATTTAGCTTATTCATTAACACTCAATCTTCTTCTTTCTCATAATAAATCCACCCCCTTATCTAATTCTTTGCAATGTAGATGACGTAGCCAAATTGTCTAGTTAACGCAGAAGTTACTTTCCATTTATCCCCTTCCAATTTGTAAAAATTTGGGCAGAGTCTCCTCTGTTTCTTTACTCCTTCAAAGTTAATTCCTGCACTCAAAACCCAAGCAGTTCTAGTATCGTCTATCTTTTATCATATATATCATTCTACTCTACCAAAAGAAAACCGCGATCGCTTACATCAATTACAAGCATAGCGAAATATTGTACTATTTTCATTACATTTTCATAAATGTCTCCAAGTGACGGGATTGTTGTCCCACCAACAAACACTTAAATAATTAGATAAAGAAAAGAACTAATTATAATACTTAAAGTCGATGGAGTATTTCCATGTCGAAGCTTGTGCTGGTAGGCAGTATACAGAATCAGTTTTAAAACCTAGGACGCTCTGATACCAACTGTAACGACCCATTTTTTATTTACTTTAAAATCGTGTGAAATTTAAAACTTTTCTTTTCATATAAACATCAGAGTTTTCTTCCTTTATAAAACTCGATCGTTAAAACTCTTTACTTAAAACACTTATCAACTGCAGCAGAAATAATAAAATCCTTTTATACAACGCAGCGGAATTAAAACAAGCATTTAAAGAATATTAAGTAATTTACAAACCTTTTTACAAATAATTTCCTTTTAAATTCTTTAACCCAACCAGCAACAAGATCCACCCGTGCAAATCATTCATCAACTGTCTTTGACCTGTTCACAAGTTTCTCGTACGTACCTACATCACAAGACCTAACTAATGAGCCTAACACTTAGTAAGTGATAGAAAGAAATGCAATGCTAATGATATGCATGATCATACAATGCATTAGAAGAGAACCGTATCTCTTCTGGAAGTTAGAGTGGAATACTCCATAGGGTCATGTGGTTGAACTATTTCACTCTGATGAGGAGGTATATCCATCGGGGGTGTTCCACATGCCGGTATCCTCACTTTTGTTAAAGATGTTTGGGATTTTAGAATGGGGGAATGTGAACCCTAGATTCCACATAGCTAACTCCTATCTCACTGTTCCCTACGTGGGAGTATCCTACCGTATGGAATATCACCAAATCACCCGAACCCCCACACGCCTATTTACATATATTAATTATGTTATGTAATATGTTCGTGAATACATACAATCCTATATGATGATATAAATATCTAGTAAACACACAACATGTAAATCCTAATTCTTGCGATGCAGGGTCCGAAGACCAAACCACAGTAAGTATCAACTTACCTGTAGTCTTCAATGCGATAATGTCATTCTCCATAGTACCTTCAAAACCATTAAATAACTCATCATTAAAATTACGTTTATTAACCTTACTTCTACAACTCATTACCTCCACACTTCCACTATATTAACATGTACAACAGAATAGCAATAACCCAAAATAGTTGCTCAGTCCATCAATGTGACAGGATAATACAGAGAATGAACTTTACAAAACCAAATAGTATTCCACCACAATAACATATTTCCCACAGTAGAGTAAAGAACCATTTAACTCCTACTTTAACATGGAATTATCGAGTGAATAATTTACAAAGTCAACTTCATATATCTTTAATCATTCAAGCCTCATAGCCAATAATGACGTAAAGGACATTATTCCTTTTTCTCAATTTAACCATTACCCATTAATCTCATCCCTTCACCATAGTATAATCCTCTATCTTTACACAAATAGGTAACATTTTCACCTTAAACAACCACTCATAGCAATAACCAACGACACCCAAAATAACAAAGATTAAAAGGTCATCCCATAGAATAATCTCAACAATTTAAGCTTCCACAGTTAGAGACAAATTTTTAAATCTTAACTAATAATTCAGTGGCAGAAGCTGAACAACAAAATATCACTTCTATAGACTCAACAATAATCAAACTAAAGCACAATTTACAGAGAGCAGAATATAACCAAAGGCTGTAACCATAATTGATAGAACAAAGTTACCATAACCTCTGTCATTCAGTAACAAAATGGAGACAACATCCAAATCCACACAGCAGAGCACAAATATTAACAATGACCATCAACACAAAAAATAGAGTTTAATCACACAAACCCTCAGTGCACATATCCATAAATCCAAGTAAAAGACTATGTATTACCTGAAGATAGGAGCTCCCTTTTCTCCTCACAATTCCTCACTCGACTCACAGCTCTAGAAAGCATCACTCACTCCAACTTCTCCTCTGTTCTTCCTCTAGAGCACTCGGCCACTCACTGTCCAATTCCCTTCTTTATAATCTTCCATTGATTTATAGACAGGAGACCTCCAGTGACAACCACTAGTGACGACATGCTTGTGGATAAATCGCCCTCACCAAGGAGAGTGGTCCAACCACCAAAAGCCACGTGGAAGTCCTTATCCTGCCAACCAAAGCAGTTGAAACAAACCGATTCATTAGTGGACCAACAGAAGTAGACCTTACCAATCCCCAGTGAACCGAAGCCCTACCTCCATCGCCATTCCCTTCGCTAAAACACCTCTGCCATTGCCAAATCAACCATAACCAGAAGCCAGGAAAAAGTACACTAAACATAGACCATCGACTTACCTCCACCAATGATTCATAGCTCCAAATTCGACTCTGAAAGATGTGGCACACCAAACCCTGGCTCGCCATTTGCTCACAATGCACTGGGCAATACGCACGCTAGAGGCCGGCAACGCGTCACGAGAGACTCCCCGAGCCCGAGCCTCTGTCGTCGTCGTCGCTCATGACCTCCCCCTCTCACGTCGCCCTCTCTGTCTCTCCCTTTTGTCTCTCTATTTCTCCCACTCGGTTCTGCTCTCTCTCTCTCTCTCTCAAATGGCCAGCGAGCCATTTGATTTAAGCCCTAGACCAAACAGGTTTGAATCGAACCTGTTCAACTCCCTTCCATTTTTCCTTAACCGATATTTCTTCTTTTTCCTCCTAATTTATTTTTTCTAATTTATTTATTCTTTTACCTTAAATCCTCCTCTTTCCATTTATTTAATTTACCTCCATTAATTTTTTCCAATAAATCCCATTCTTATTTTCCTAACATAATTTAATGCATACCGTCCAACTAATCCAATTATACCCCAATTGATAATTCATTTTATCCTTTTTAAATTATGATATAAAAGTCGTGGTATTACACAACCAATCTCAACATCTAGTAAAATCATTCGTTAAGCAAACTGAAATCTAATGACAGAGCATTAAGCAGACTGAAATATACAATAGGGCAAGCATCCATGGAAAAAATATAGGAGTTCAAGGTATCTAAGGAATCCACAGAGATTTAACTACAACAAATCACACGCACACACACTTTACTTGGCTGTAGGGCCTCCACAGGCCAAAGACCACCCAAATCGTTACCCTTACTTGATGAACTTAGTCATGGACAGCAAACCTCCCACTCCCAAGACCACCCTTTGCACAGGAAAGTTTTCTCCAGAAGCAAGGAACTCAATGAGAAGGAAGATGAGACGCAGGGAGAGGCATCGGCTGAAGCGAAATAGGAGGGCTTACCTCCTAGAGACAGACCGTATGCCTAGCAGGGATGACGCAGGGGGTAGCCCTAGCTGGTCGGTCTGGGAGGTGGATTCATGTTGGGAGATCGTGTTTTTATTTGTTATACGTTCATTTTTTTTATTTTAAATCATTCTCTAACGCAGATTTGCGTTCTTCCGGACTAGTGCAGACGTGACGATCTCATCCGCATTCGTCCACAAGTGTAAAATTCCTAAGGCTTACGGATGAAAAATTGCATCCTCATCTGGTCTGTTCTGTCTAAATGTCGCATTCGGATGCGATATGGCGTCCACATACTGCGTCTGCGTTTGTCCAAATGTGTTAAGGAATTGGACAAATTCAAATTGTACGAATCCCATCCTCATTTGCATCATCCGCATGTCGTTCGAGTGTGTCTAGACTTGGATAAATTCGATGCAGACACATCACGTCCTCGTTCGTATCATCCGCACTTCGTCCGCAGAGCAACAGGGTCAATTCAAGACACGAAGATTCATCCTGCATTCGTCCCCAAGTACAATTCGATGGTGCAGACACCAAACCTCGTCCCCATGGCATCCGCAGGCGTCCGAATACACCAGGTTTCCATTTTCTGCACATCTCTTCTACTAAACCTTTATCCCATAATATTTCGCCCATAAATATATGTCATAATTTAACAAGTATAAATACGCAATGTAATATATTATTTTTCTGCAACATTGATTACATCGCGTATACGAGGAAATTAGTATCGAGGTATTACAAATATTGTCAGACACATTCGCAGTGCATAAAGTATTTTGTCATGGAGTGGTTGAACAACAAAGAGTGGGGGTATTTTTAAAATGAGCGTCCAAATTATCAAAAATAAAAGAGAGTTGCCATGAAAAAGAGATGATGGAAGGATAATCCACCTCAAAAATAAAATACACAAAATGAGGATGGTAAGGCTGCGACTATAACTTAAGTGCTTTTTTGGCGGCAACCCAAACATTTTGTTCCTAAAAAAATAACAAAAATAATAAAAATAGCACCTTTTGGTGTTATATGTGTGTTTTCTCTCCTATTGAAGGTTCACATCGATACAATAGGCATAAAAAAAAGGTCTACCCCAATCATTCTAACTGCTAAGAAAAGCCTCTCACAATATCTGTAGGTGATGAAGGTCATTAGCACTCTCCTTGACAGGGCCGAATTTTTTTCTCTCTTGTATTTTTTTATTGTTTCATTGTCATACATTGGGGACAATGTATCTGCTAAGTTTAGGGGTGTTTGACTTTATTTTAATATGCTCATCACCTGTAGTTCACCGATATCTGTTTCATCAGATATGATTATCACTTGTTATTTATTTGCTATAAAATAAAATAAAATAAAAAGAAAAAAAAATTTTAACTGCTAGCATGAAGTTGTGTTTGATTTGATGGAATATGCCTATGATAATATCTTTGGTTAGATTATTTGTAGCTCAATGTGATGAGGAGATGATGCATTCATGTAGGTTTAACTTGTTTATTATTAGTATCTTATTCATGAGTCTGTATTTAGAACACATAGTCTGAAGTAGTGACACATTTTGAAACTTGGTAATGAATTTATGTGAATTATAATTCTGATATTCTTCTTTTGAAAAAATAACAAAAGAATGTATATAGTGAATAATGAATAATAATCTCTCTCATGGTTTTTGTGACTCCTTGTTCTACTTTCAATTTTGAGTGAGCCATTTGGATACAATATGGTTGAAAACTATATAATAAAATGAGGGACTCGAGAAGAATTCTATCACAAAACCATGAAAAAGTAATAATAATAATAATAAAAAGAAACGAAAGATTTAGTAGTTCCTTACTTCACTTTCAATTTTGAGTGAGCCTTTTAGATACTCAATGGGTGGAAACTGTATAACAAAAGGGGGAACTTAGGGAGGAACTCCACTGCAAATCTCTTTTGAAAAAAAATTTTGTAACATGTCATTCCGTTTGACTTTCCAATAAAAATTTTCTTTTTAAAACTTTATTAAAAAATGCTCGAAGGAAATTACCAGCGTAAGTAAATGCAGAAAGCATGAAATCATTCTTTAAAAAAAAAACAACATAACTTAAAACGGAACTATCTCAAAGTTGTAAACATAATTAAAACCCTTTTTTATTCCATCTACAAGCCATAACCCCCAGGTCATCACGTGCCGTGTAACACAAGCCCTCATCGCGTCATACTTCCTCCATGTACACATCATTTGGATCAGTCTCGTTACCTACATCACATGAGAGATAATTAGCCTAATGCCTAGTAAGAGATATAAATGAAATGCAAAATGCTTATGTTGACTCTAGTATGCATATGTCTGTCATGTCAGGAGAGAACCTATCCCTTCTATTTTTACTTAACGTTTCACTTTCACTCAGAACGTTGGAGATATTTTTGCCAGGGAGATAGATACATCCTCGAAATCTAGCCTAGGCAGAACAGGTCACTCAATCCCTACGTGGGAAGAGATGCATCATCTTGCAGTTCTCCAAAGCATCACCATCACTATACTTCTCAACCTCCAACGTCTATTTACATACATTATGCTCATTATTATCTCGTGAAATGCATGATATACATCCCTAACTGACATTCCTATATGAAATCACACAACAATTCATATAACATTAGAAAACAATACAATTCAACAAACTATTGTAGCATGAATCATGGAAGCAGCTATTATTAATCTTATGCAAAATGTAATTATCATATTAAAATGCAGAGATTCTACATGATCATCACTTTATTTACACAGTGTTAAGTTCTTGAACATGTTGCAACTAATATCCTAGCATGGTATACTCACGTACATATTGTAAAAAAATGTTCCACATGATAATAGTCTTGTCATCTTATTAATAAGGAAAATATTAACACAGAGTACTACTTTATTTTACCAAACAAACATTATTTCTAACAGTCTCTATCGACATGCATCTAACGGGGGACAATTTAACTAACACACCTCTATATATATATATATATCATGTTATCTAAACAAAAGATTTATGAATTAAAATCTAAAATATGACAAACTTTACTCATCTACCGAAAACAACTAGAGAACCACATCAACAATATATCCTTGTTATCACCAGCTTTCATCACACAAAATAACATCCAACTTCAACAAAACATACAATCAACAATCTTCTTCCACAAATTTATTCACATACCACTTTAATTACACAAAGAATAATTTAATCCTTCACGACTATGTCATTGGCAAGTATCTTATCAAGCAGTAGCATGAAACGAACATAGCATCATATTAGTACCAAGCTTTTTACCCAAGTAATAACAGAAGACAATATATAATCACAGTATTCAACAATAACTTAAGAAATAGACAAGATTTATAGTTGGTTAATAGGAGGCATGCATACAGTTCTCACCATCGAAGCATAAGGCATATTCTGTAACAAAACACACAAACCTAAACCTGTGATGGCCTTCTCAAGCAAAGTGCACACAAATCTCTTACTTTTGCCTTGATAACCTTTCTCTGATAAGTTCTCCCACGTCAAAACCCCTCACCAACTGCACACAGCAGCCCAAAATTTGGTAGAACAATAGCCGAGGGAAGTTTGACGCAACACCGAAAAGAACCTCTTATCATCAGCCAAACCCTCACATATTTATACACCTAAAACTGTAGAGGTGACGAGGAGGCGCGATCCAATTTCCACTCGATCCGTAATCATCCAAAAGCGGTTTTCATATTTTTTTGTAACTGAAGATTGTACATCGGTCGATCAAGTGGCCGACTACTCAGCTGTCAAAACTCAAACATCCGACTAGCAGTCGACCACTTTGTCGATAGTTTCCTCTTTAACGCCACTGTAATATATAACGGTCGACGAAGCAGTTGAGCATGTGGACGAATAGATCGACCGAAATATATTATAGATTGCATCCTAGTTTTGTGATTGACGAAGCGGTCGAGCAGCAAAGATTTGGTCAACAGAAAACGCCACTGTAATATATTTAGCTCAACCAATTTTGACAGTGATCAACCACTCCACTCTTATCACCCTTATTCCTCATTAAATTATTTATTTCCTTATATATAGTCAAATTATACCCCATACAAAGAAACTAACACAATATAATTTTGCTATTCATCCAAATATTAGAGAAAACAATAATATTAATGATTCGAAATTACAATTTCAAAATGCTCAAATATCGAATTACACATAATCAAAGGTTTATATGTAGACACATTTTCTGGATATAACAAAATTAGTTTCCTCAATATCTATTCATCATTTTCTTAAAATATAAAAAATAAGTAGCATTACTCACATAAATTTATTCCAAGTGAAATTTTAAGCTATGCAAGGATATTCACACATACTCACGGTATTATAAGTAAGACACTCGTAATATTCAGGTTGAAGTTTTACATATATGTAATATTCTTTAATTTATTGAAAGCTATAAATTTTGTGATTCTTTAAGGCAATAAATTCTATTTGAGCAAGACAACAATATTAGTAAGTTGACTATTCATTTCATGTATTCAGTTTCTAATAACTATAAGGCATATTTTGATTTTATTTTATTTTCATTAATTTTTATGTTATTTTTGCTCAAGGACTAGCAAAAAACTAAGTTTGGGGGTGTGATAACTTTATGAAAATTAGAGTTATTATCATACTTCTAAACAAAGTCTGCTGTTTATTCTCGAGTTTTTGATAATTTTAACATATTTAAATTTATGGTGTAGATAAATAATCAAAAAGGTAAAATGAAGATGAAAAATAGCAAAATTTGAAAGTTTAAGTCGTGAAAGAAAAGGAAAAAATGTGTCAAGCAATAGCTAATGGGCTATGGCTCAAGAATACAGAGCTACAGCCCAGCCACATAAGCAGTGTCCGAGCCGCGGCTCAGTATATCCAAGTTGCTGCCCTAGACCAGATTCCCTTTTTGAAACTACGAAATCCCACACGTTTTGAAATATTTTTTTAGATATTTTGAAAATCCCAATAAAAGAACTATAAATAAAAAATTACCTGACGAGAGAGGGGAGATTAGGCAGCCTCGAGATCAGTTTTGGATAGTAATCAAAGAGGATTTTTGACTTCGGATGAGGAGACAAACACACGGGTTACACCATTACGATGACATCTAGAGAAAGAATTTCTCTTCTACCTATTTCTTATCTTTGATTTTCTTATGTATAACATATTTTTTATTGTTTTTATTTCAATTATGTTGAACTAACTTAATAAATCGCAATAGACTTAACTGATAATTGGAAAGATGCATCTTTTCATTCTCATTTGGCCTTTATATAGGCTCATTACAAAGGTAAAAAATAATAAGCATAAAATAAAATAACCTATTGCTATAAACGCTCTAACTAATTAATTTCAAATTATATCAATAGATTTGCTAACTAATTATCTCAACAGATTTGTTGGTGTTAACAATATCGTTCAAGTATGTGGAATATATCCCTATAATTTTGGTAAGTGAATATGGACGTTTGAATGTGTCCAACATAACTCTCTCCTTCTAGAGGAGAGATGAGTCGTTTATTTGAAGTGTTAGATTGATTGAATAATTTGTTCGTTGGATTAATTATTTACTTAGGATATTCTATTCTTCATGCTTTCATTTTGCTGGCTACATATTAAATGATTTTATATTTAGGGTTTAACGCGCAAGAGAGGTAATTCTAAATATGATCTGAATATTACAACGTAAAGGTTTAACAACTCAAGAGAGTGTTAGGATTTTACGAAATCAATTAAAAACCATGAAACTTTATTGAATGACTAAAAAAATTATTTTTGTAGAGATATTTAAATTGTGATTTATGAATTAAGGTTAGCTCGGCATTTTAGAGAGGGAAGTTTAACAAATTAGGGTTTTCAATTTATAAATAATTATTCAATTATGAAATATTTAATATGATAAATAATATGACAAATATTCGTAAAATCAATTCTCTAGATCTTTTCTTAATCAAAGACTTTCCATTTGTGATTTGTTTGATTTTTTTATTTATTTTCGTTTCCAAAAAATCAAAATTTTAATTATCTCGATAAAGTTAGAATTAATTAGAGCAGTACTTAGTAAAATTAATAAATTACATATTTCTTATGGATTCGACAAACCTATTCATCATTATACTATAAAACTTGATATTGTACACTTGCAACCATTTATCACAAAAATCTTCGTACATGAAGTTATGAAGGAATTGTTCTTTTGGCCGCATATACTTAAAGATGTTCACAAGATTGTGAAAAAGTGCATCATTTGTAAAAAGGCTGAGAAAGTGAAGTATATGCATGAGATGGTGGGAAAGACAATTGAAAAGAAGAATGAGGCTTATGGCAAATTTGTAAACTGAGGGCGTAAGGGGGTTGTTTTTAATGAAGGAGACTTGTGTAATACCCGTAATTAAGCTTTGACCATAGATAACAATAATTATGAATTTTGGGGATTTCGGGATGGTTTTATCATGGAAGGTAATAACCCCAAAATAAGTTTGTGTAATGGGTACCGATTGTTGAAAGGAAGGGGAGGGGGGGAGATGTTGGAGATTTAGTATTCGATTAAGGAGCTAAATGGTGGAAAATATATATTTTTATGAATATATATATTGTTAAGTTAGAAGAATAAGATGAGAGAGAAAAGTAGTGGCATTTTTTGTCGTGTAAGCAGTTAGGGACGCAGTCAAGCAACTCAACCAAAATACATTACAGATTGCAATTTGGGCTGTTAGTTGAGTGATTGGTTGATGGAGTGGTCGAGGATACTCAACCAAAAAAGAAGAAAATAAGGGAAAGGCAAAGTAGCGGACGAGCGAATGGTCGAAGAAGCGGATGGCGAAGTCACGTTAGGTCGATCGATGGGCCTATCGATTGGGACTTGGCTGTTGACAAGAGTATCGTCCACTCCCATGGTAAAATGCTAAAGCGGCTGATTGATGGTATCGACCAGGAAATTGCAATCGATGGAGATCTTGACTGCTTCAACATAAAAATGCAAGATTCTAGATTTCAATCGTTGCTGCAATCAAGTAACCTAAGACGGATGTTTCACATAATATCCCCGTGTGTCCTTCCTTTTGCGGTGTAAAAACATATGAGTGGTTAGATTTATGGAGATGAGTAAGGTTTGCTAGAGAAGAAAAGAGAGAGAGAGAGAGAGAGGTGAAGAGAAAGAGAGGCAGAATGCTCTCTAGAAGAAGTAGAAAGATAGAGTGCTGATTGAAAAGAAGAAGGGAAAGCTGTCTGGTGAGTGTGAGAGAAAGAGCTATGTGCTCTCTGGTGATGAGGTTGAGCCGAGGGTTCTCTGGAGAAGAAAAGGCCAAGGGAAATTGTGAAGTAGAGAGGAAGGAAGAGAAGAAGAAGCAAGGAAAGGAGAAACTCTAGAGGTTATGGAGCTGCTGTCTTCTCGGGTGTGCTTCACAGTGAGGTATTCCTTCACTCTTTTATGGATTTTATGGAAATATAGAAGAGTATAGGATGTTAGTGGATGAGATATGCCCTGTCAATTAGATTTTTGTTTGGTATGCTGGGATTTGTTTTCTTTGTGTTTACAGCTTTGATGAATGTGCTCTATGATTAGATAATGCTCTCTGCTGTGTTGAAATATTTCAGTTATGCATGCTCTGTTGGTTTGATTTAGCTTTTGGGATGATTTATGTCTACTATAGAATTATTAAGAATATTAGTTAAGGCTTTATTGGTTGGAATGGTCCTCTGTGAGTTTACTATCTGTGGTATATGATTTTGATAAACAACGAAGTGAAGTGTGTCATGGAATGGTTATTGCCTTTGTTGGAATGTCTCTGTGGCTTTGGTTTGAGGATTTATGTTGTTCTCAGTTGTGTTTAGGGATATTGATGGGCGTTGTGTTCTGTTTTTTTATTTGGTTAAGTGAATTAAGTTGTATTTAGATTATGATATTCTACTATGAAATGAATGAAGAAGGATGGTATCAAAGTTGAGGTTCATAATGGGCTCTAATTAATGATAAGTGTTATTGATTTTGAAGGTACTATGAAGATATTAAAAGAAGAAGGATAAAGTGCTAAAATGCAGTGCGGTCCCAGGTAAGTGATATGTATGTGTTTTGCCGAAAGGCCTACATCGCAAGAATTAGGAATTACATGTTGATTGTTTACTGCTTTAATAGATTGTTAAGTTAGGTTGTAATCAGGTTCTAAGAATTGTATTGATGTTTGCTGCATGTTCATTAGAGATAGGTTCTTTTAATGATATGTTTATTAGTTTTGAGTTAAAGATAATGATAATGAGATTAAGCATCTTTGAGGTCTACGTAGAGGAGAATGAACTATATGCATTCACGAGCATTGCACATATCATGGTTTTCAAAAGAATACAAAAAAAGTTTTCGTGCATGGTTTTGCAAAGAGAAACATAAATAGAATGAAATAAATAAACATAAATGGGTGTGACGAGATGTAAGGTTGGGTTGGCCGCTTATCCTCGTCAAGTTTAGACATCTCTAACGCCGTTAGCTCAAGATAAATAAAAAGGGTCATTTTGAGATGTGAGGTTGAGTGGGCAGCTGTTCCTCATCAAGTTTAGACATCTACAACGCCCGTCGAGATAAGTTAAGATCAAGAAAATGGTAAAGAAAAGTGTAAAGTAAAGACATAAAAGAAACAAAAACAGAAACATAAACCAAAATGGATTTTAAAAGCTGCATGGCATGTACATTTCAGATTTTATTTATATCACTTACTGAGCATTATGTTCATAGTTTAAATCTTATGATGTAGGTATATGTACGAGAACAGGAGAATATGTTAACGAGCAGTTGATGAAGGATTTGCATGCGCATATCTTGTGGCTGGCTAGGCTAAAGGCATTTAAAGGAAAATAGTTGTGAAAAGTTTAGTAAAGATAATGTAAAAGATTTATTTATTTTATTCTTTAAATGATTAGTTTTAGTTGTAAAAGCTTTCCCTTGCAATTTGTAAAAGGGTTTTATAAAAGAAAAGTCTTTCACTAATTTTAGAAAAGAAAAGTTTTCAATTTTACAAATTTTCATATGTAAGAAAAACCGGGTCTTTACAACTTGGTTTGCCTACAGGAGAGAAATGAGAGATTTCTCAAGCAATGAAAGTCCAAACTCAAGCCTAGAGCTGATGGTTCATTCAAGGTGCTAGAGAAGATCAACAACAATGCTTACAAGCTAGAACTTCTAGGATAATATGGAGTTTCAGCTACCACCAATGTGTAGGAATTATCTCCATACCTTGGTTATGAGGGGAAGGAGTTAGAAGAGGGAGAAATGGAGGCCAATCTAGATGTGATGTCAAATCCTCAATCACTCAGAGAGTATGATGCACCCTAAGGACCAATCACAAGGTCCCAAGCCAAGAAGCTCACTAACCTTTGTGCTTCTTTTTATTTTACAAGTGATTCATTTTATAACCAATGGGAGGAAGCACTTACATCAAAGGATAAAGAGGAGCCAAAACTCCTATTGAGATAGGAGCTAGAACAAACGACCAAAACCCTTGTTCACTTAGAGACAACAACCATCACTTAATGAGTTTTTGCTTCTACCAAAGGAAAGCCCATTAGAGATTGACTATCATTTCAAGCTAGGAAACTTTATTTATTTTTGTGTTATTTGAATTGGAACATTTTGATGTGGAACTAGGTTATGGCATTTTGTGACACTCGGGTAAGCTTTACTAGCCGAGTGTGGTTTATTTGTGTTGGAATAAGTTATAATTTTGTCTTTAATGGTAACCCTAATTTTTGAGGGAGTATTTAAGCTCTCTCTTAGGGCTGCCCTAGGTAGTTGATCTTAGTTAATAGAAACCATGTTCAAAATTGTGCAGATTTCTCCATAACCGTATCTTTTTTACTGAGTTAAATCCGATCAAGCTTGTGTGTTGTCCATTAATTTCATCTTTTTGTACATTTAGGTGACATCTCTTACTACTACCCATTTCTCTTCCTTACGCCTTCAAGGAAGAACATCTAGTAAAGGCATTGAAACTTGCAAGAAACTCAAGTTGGAGTGCTTTCCATTGAAGGGAGGCCTTTGAAGTCAAAAGGTACAGAAGTAGTGCCAATTTGGACCAACTTGTAGCTCTTCAAGCACATCTAACTCATCACATAGGTTTTAGTGGTGATATTCGGAGGGCGTCTACTTAACTCATAGGGAAAGAAGTGGACCAAAAATCTTAGTAAGAAGCATTGTATCAACCGAGAAATACTTGTTTGAAATTTGACCTAATTCTCGGCCGGGTGGGCGCCCACATCTGAGGAGTCGCCATCTTTGCATTCATGTCTCTCATGTATAAGAGAATTTTACTAGAAAATTTTGAAGTATGTTTCCTAACATAAAGAAAGTATTGCTGTTCAAGATACAAGTGAAGATGTTTTCGATGAGGGAGTTATTGGGCCCTCAAGTTGACCTAGAAAATCTACCAAGAAAATGTCTATCGGAAGTAATTTACAAATTTTCCTTTTTGGTGGTATATCATTTGGAATTAGAGTCTCGTCCGCTATTCTCTCCTTCTTTATTTGGTGTTTTTTCCTTTCCATTATGATGACAAGAAGTGGAGCCAATGCTACCTAAAACTGTAACGCCCCAATTTTTTGTACATTTGAAAACATGTAAAATTTTAAACTTTTCTTTTGTAAATACAACGGAAGACTTTTTGTTGTTAAAACTCCTTTGAAATAATAAATAGAAATCTCTTCTGAAAACATTTTTTAAGGCACAGCAAAAAATCAAACAAATAAAACAAAGCATTTTTAGAATACAATAAATAACTTCTTTCCTTTTTCAATTAAAATACATTTACAAAATCTTCCCAAACCCTTTCTTTTACATCCATTAACCTAGCCAGCCACAAGATCCACCCTTGCAAATCATTCATCAACTGTCCTTGACCTGTTCTCCTCTTTCTCATACATACCTACATCACGGGGTAAAACAATGAGTCTAACGCTCAACAAGAAATAGGATGAAATGCAATGCTCATGCTCATGTGTGCTCATGCAACCTATCTCAGAAAAGAACCCATCTTTTTTGTTATTCCCGTGAGAAAGGACACATCCTATGGTCATATTGCTTAACTGTTACTCTAACGAGGAAATACATCCATCAGGAGTGTCACTACATACCATCACCAATATCTTTTGTTTCAAGTGTTGGGTATTTTTGGTACAAGAGAAGAGGATACATCCTATCGAAGGGAGGCCATTGAAGTCAAAAGATGCAGAAGTAATGCCTATTCAGACCAACTTGCAGCTCTTCCATCATATCTCACTCAACCCATCGATTTTGATTGTTTCTTTTGGAGGTGTTTTTTTCACTCACAGGAAAAGTATTAGTCCAAAAATCATAGTAAGAATCATTGTATCAACTAAGATACACTTGTCAGACATTTGACCAAATTCTCAGCTGAGTGGCCACCTACATCCAAGGAGTTGCCATTTTTGAAATCATATCTCTCCTATCTAAGCAAATTTCACCTTGAAAGTTTAAGGAATGTTTCCTCACACATCATAAGTATTGTTGTCCAAGATTCATGTGAAGAATTGTTTAATTGACGGCGTTACTACGCCCTCAAGTTGACCTAGAAAATCTTCCCAGAAACTGTCTATCTGAAGCAATTTGCAAACTTTCTTTTTTAATGGTGCATCAAAGTATATCTTTAATCAGAAGGAGCTAAACATACGGCAAAGGCGATGATTGGAATTCATTAAGAATTATGACTACAAAAATTAAGTACCACCCTAGAAAAGCGATGTGGTAGAAGACGCATTAAGTAGAAAAGCAGTTTCAATGCACTTTTTAACGCAGAAAATGGTGGCTTGATTTTAAGGTAGATGCTGCCAAACATGTGAGTTATGTCTAATTTGTCAACAAGTAAAAGCAGAACATCAGAGATAAATGGGAACATTACAGTCTTTACCTATTCCTAAATAGAAATGAGAACAAATCAGGATAGTTTTGTTAGCCTAAGTGTGTTAGGCATATTTATATTTTGATGATGAACATTTTAACTAAAGTATAAAAGTTGTTTATTCATTGAATTTATAATTATAGTTTTTGATATTTAAATTGGAAATACCCTTGATCAAGGGTATTGGGATTGATTAACATGTTTCTCTAAGTCTATGCAGTGATATGGAAGACTTGTATGACTTAGAGGATGCGTGTCGTGGAAGATTGAAGTGGTAAGCACACATGCGGACGCAGATTGATGAAGTGCGGATGGCGTGGATGCATCATCAAGGACAAAATTCAGTGTCTCCAGTGCAAACTGTGTTGCAGCGGACGTCGCGGACGCCATTTCCAGTCGTCTGTTTTGAATCTGCCATTTTGGAGATTCATTCAAACGCGTCACACGGATGAGATGGACGCCATTCGGCGTTCGCGTCCCTTCAGCAAAGCGGACGGGAAAAGAAGCTGAGGACGCCATGGATGCCAATCCGTGTGGTCCCATTTGAATCTGTTTTCAGAGCTCACGTGGACGATTCATGCGGACGTTGCGGACGCAAGATTTTGCGTCCGCTTCGCCTCTGTCCATTCAACGCATACAATACATGCGGACGTTGCGGACGGAGAATGGCGTCCGCAAAAAGGCAAATTTCTCCAATGGCTATTTTCCAACGTTCGACTGTGGACGAATCTAAAGGTGTTGAGGACGTCCGCACTGTGAAAGTTTATAAAAAGAAGGACTTCGAAGAAAGTCCACACGGAAGCGATATTAAGCGAATCTCTGCCAAATTTCCGACTCAATATTTGTGTACAAATTTGAGTAATAAAACATCCTCCAAAGTGCTTGTGTGATATCATTAAATTTTTGGAATGATTGTTGTATTTGTGAGAGCTCAACATTTTCCGAGAGAAAATTAAGTTATTGTAAAGGTTCGATTGACACCCGTGCAAGTTCAATCAATTGTAACCGGACGTGGTTAGTTGAATACATCTTCAAGGGAGGACCTTGAAGCGTGGACGTAGGCGTGCTTTGCCGAACCGCGTTAAAAACTTGGCGTCAAGATTTCTAACTCTATCTCTTACATTATTTGTCTTATTGTGATTGCTTTGTGATTAATTTGACATTAGTTAAAAAAAATTATGATCGCACGAAATTTATTAAATAACCTAATTCACCCCCTTTTAGGTTAATTTTGATCCTTCAATTGGTATCAGAGCAGGTTAGAACCACTTATTAATTGTGAATTAGGTGAATTTATATTTTTGATAATATGGCATCAAACTCAAATAGTGTAAACATGGAAGGACAAACAACAAATAGACCACCTTTCTTTAATGGTGATACTTATCCACATTGGAAAGCTAGGATGATGATATTTATTCAAGCTATAGATTTTGAGATGTGGAGAATAGTAAAAAATGGTCCTTATGTTCCGTCTAAAGTTGTAAATGGGGTAAAAGTACCAAAGGAATTAGATGAAATAGATGAAACGGAAGGTCGTAAAGTTAGTTTAAATGCTAGAGCTGTTAATCAATTATATTGTGCTCTAAGTGCTAGTGAATTTAATAGAATACAAAGTTGCAATAGTGCTTATGAAATTTGGAAAAGACTTGAGGTAACTTATGAGGGCACTAATCAAGTTAAGCAAGAGAAATTAACTATGACTGCACGTGATTATGAGATGTTTAAGATGGATAAGGGTGAAACTATTGCTCAAATGTTTACTCGATTTACTAACCTTACTAATAGTTTGAAAGCTCTTGGTAAAGAATGTTCAGATGAAGATATGAGCAGCAAAATTCTCCGGTGTCTTCCAACGGAATGGGATCCAAAGGTTACTGCGGTGCTTGAATCTAAGGATCTATCAACTATGTCATTAGAGGAGCTCATCGGTTCTCTAATGACACATGAAATTAGATTGAGAGCAAGCGAAAAAGAAAAGGAGTTGGAGAAAGAGAATCCCAAAAAGAAGTCCATTGCTTTTAAAGCCATCTCAATCAAAGAAGGTGAAGACTCGGAGGGATTGGAGCTTGATAAGGATGATGAGGATGAAGAGCTGGCCTTGATAAACCCGAAGATGAGGATACTTCAAAGAAGAAAATACCAAGGAAAGAATAAGTACAAAGGAGAGAGACCTCATAACAAAACACCTTCAATTTGCTACGGATGTGGAAAGACCGGGCATGTAAAGATGAATTGCTATCTCAAAAAGGATAAGAAGAAGAACTGAAAAGAGTCCAAGAAGAAAGCGCTCAAAGCCACATGGGACGATGATAGCGATGAGGAACCATCAACCGAAGGAGAAGAAGTTGCCAACATGTGCTTTATGGCAAATGATGCTGAGGTAAGTGACTCTTATTCTAATAAATATAATGTAGACTCTAGTGATGAGAGTAATAATGAAGAAGATGATGCATTTGATGAATTGTTTAGAGAATTTGATATTTTGACTAGCAAGTATAAAAGGTTAAAGAAGGAAAATGAATTGTTAGTGAAGAATCAAGCAAATAATGAAAAAGGAGGTGTAAATGAAAATGCTAGTTTAAAATTGAATAATGATGACTTAAACAAGCATATTAAGGTTATTGAAGAAGAGAATAATATGCTTAAGGTGGAAAATGAAAACTAAATAAAATTGTATTGAATTTCACAAATGGTAGTAAGAACTTAAAGATGTTTCTAAGTAAGCAAAAATTGACATTTGATAAAGCCGGATTGGGATATCAACCCTCCCAAAAGAAAAAGAGTTATAAGAATTTCTTTGTTAAATCAACGACTTGTTTCACTTGCAATACTATAGGTCATAAGTCATTTGATTGTCCATCAAAGAATATTGGAAATCAAAAGATTGTTAAGTATGTGTGGGTTCCGAAAGGAACCAAATTTAACCCTTTAGGACCCAAAATGGTTTGGGTACCAAAGAAATTGTCTTGATTTACTTTTTGTAGGTTAAAGTACCTCCCGCTAAAGATCAATGGTACTTGGACAGCGGTTGTTCAAGACATATGACGGGAGATTTTTCAAGATTCACCTCCATCAAGGACAATAAAGGAAATGTGACATTTGGAGGAAATCAAAAAGGAAAAATAAGAGGTATTGGCAATATAGGTAATGTTACCAACCCTATTATTGAAGATGCTTTACTTGTTGATGGGTTAAAGCATAATCTATTGAGTATTTGTCAATTATGTGATAAAGGATATAAAGTTATTTTTGAATCTAAGTCTTGCATGATCATTGATGATTCAAATGGCAAAGTTTTATTTACGGGCTATAGACACGAAAATATCTATGCTATTGATTTATCTAGTCTTTCTAGTGATGTTGAAAAATGTTTTAAAGTTAGTGATTCCTTGTGTTCTTGGACTTGGCATAGAAGATTAGGACACGTAGGCATGGATACTTTAGCTAAGATATCGAAAAATAATCTAGTTAGTGGTCTTCCGAAAATCTCGTTTGAAAAAGGTAGAGTTTGTGAAGCTTGCCAAAAAGGAAAGCAAACAAAAAGCTCTTTCTCTTCTAAACAATATATCTCTACTTCCAAGCCTCTTCAATTGCTTCACATGGATCTTTTTGGTCCATCTAAAGTTTCAAGCTTAGGAGGAAAATATTACGCATTTGTAATTGTGGATGATTTTTCACGTTACACTTGGATTTTCTTTTTTAGAACAAAAGATGAAGCTTTTGAAGTATTTTCTAGTTTTAGGAAGAAAGTTCAAAATGAGAAGGACCTTACCATTATCACTATAAGGAGTGATCATGGTGGGGAGTTCGAAAATGAACAATTTAATGCCTTGTGTCAAAAACATGACATTGAACATCATTTCTCTTCTCCTAGAACCCCTCAACAAAATGGAGTTGTTGAGAGGAAAAATAGATCCATTCAAGAGCTTGCTAGGACTATGTTGAATGAGAATGATCTTCCCAAATATTTTTGGTCGGAAGCTGTTGCCACGGCATGTCATGTTCTCAATCGTGTATCTATCTGTCCTACTCTAGATAAGACTCCTTATGAACTTTGGAATTGTAGGATTCCTATTGTTAGTTACTTCAAAGTTTTTGGGTGCAAATGTTTTATTTTCAATACTAAGGACAATCTAGGTAAGTTCGATTCCAAGACGGATATAGGAATCTTCCTTGGATACTCTTCAACTAGCAAAGCATATAGGGTCTTTAATAAAAGGACATTAATGGTGGAAGAATCCATGCATGTCACTTTTGATGAATCCACTCCTACCTCTAGTGTTGAGAGACCAACTCAAGATTTAGAGGATAATCTTGAAAATCTCTCTCTAAGTGATAAGGGAAACGAGATTCTTGAAAGCTCTCCTCAAGAATCCAAAGAACAATCCATAGAGGGAACCTCAAGGGTTGAAAACCATAATGACTTACCAACGGATTGGAGGTATGCCAAAAGTCATCCTATGGTAGATATCCTAGGTGATCCTATATTAGGTGTGAGAACTAGAGCCTCCCTTAGAAATGAATGTGCAAATTCAGCTTTTATCTCTCAAGTTGAACCCAAAAATTTTGATGAGGCCGAAACCGATGAAAATTGGATATTTGCTATGCAAGAAGAATTAAACCAATTTGAGAGGAACAATGTATGGGAGCTTGTTCCTAGGCCTAAAGATCAATCTATTATTGGAACAAAATGGATTTTCAAAAATAAACTAGATGAGAGTGGGGTAGTTGTTAGAAACAAAGCTAGATTAGTTGCACAAGGTTATAAGCAAGAAGAAGGAATTGATTTTGAAGAAACCTTTGCACCAGTAGCTAGATTAGAATCGGTTAGAATGCTCTTGGCTTTTGCTTGTTATAAGGATTTCACTCTTTATCAAATGGATGTAAAGAGTGCATTCCTAAATGGGTTTATTGAAGAAGAAGTCTATGTTGAGCAACCTTTAGGATTTGAAGTTTATGATAAGCTTGATTATGTATATAAACTTCATAAGGCTCTATATGGACTTAAGCAAGTACCAAGAGCTTGGTATGAGAGACTAAGCAAATTTTTGAAGGAGAGAGATTTCAAAATAGGAAAAGTAGATTCCACTCTTTTTGTCAAGCACAATGATAAAGATATTATGATTGTGCAAATCTATGTTGATGATATTATTTTTGGTTCCACCAATGGCACACTTTGTGATGAATTTGCAAATTTAATGCAAAGTGAGTTTGAAATGAGTATGATGGGCGAATTGAAATATTTTCTTGGTTTACAAGTTAAACAATCTTATGATGGCATTTTCTTAAATCAAGAAAAATATGTAAAGGAGCTTATCAAACGCTTTGGTATGGAATCTTCCAAACCCTCTAGGACTCCTATGAGCACTACCACAAAATTAGGAAAGGATGAAAATGGAAAAGATGTGGATATAAAGAAATATCGTGGTATGATAGGATCTCTATTATATTTGACCGCTAGTAGACCCGATATTCTCTTTAGTGTGTGCTTATGTGCTAGATTTCAATATTCACCCAAAGAGTCACACTTAAACGCTGTAAAAAGGATTATTAAATACTTAAGTGGGACTATTAGTCTTGGATTGTGGTATCCTAAGGGTCCAAATTTTGATTTAATTAGATACTCCAATTCCGACTATGCGGGTAGTCTAGTGGATAGGAAAAGTACTAGTGGCACTTGTCAATTTCTTGGAGAATCATTAGTTTCTTGGTTTTCTAAGAAACAAAACTCGGTTGCACTTTCTACTGCTGAAAGTGAATATATTGCAGCCGGAAGTTGTTGAGCACAATTGCTTTTGATGAAGCAAACATTGGAAGATTATGGACAATTCTTCAAAAATATTCCAATTATGTACGACAACACAAGTGCAATTAACATTTCCAAAAATCCTATTCTTCATTCTAGAACCAAACACATAAAGATTAGGCATCACTTCATCCGTGATCATGTTCGTAAGGGTGATATCTCCCTACAATTTATTTCCACTGAAAATCAACTTGCCGATATTTTCACCAAACCTTTGGATGAAAAGACATTTTGTGGGATTCGAATTCGTCTTGGTTTGATCTTTATTGATAAAATAGCTTCAATTCCATCTAAATAATATTTTTTATCATTCTAGCCAGTTGGATTGTTGATCTATATAATAAGCATCCATTTCACCGTCAGCCTACTCGAAATTTCAAGTCTGCCTCATTTCTGGTGAGTTGCGGACGAGCTGGACGCCATTTAAATTTCGTCCGCTGCGTCCGCAAACGCTTTTTTTTTAAACAGACAGGTCTTCTGAAACCATAACTTTTGCGTCCTCCTCTCAGCTCCTCGACTCCCCGCATCCTCCGGCGTTTTTCCTTCGATAAATTTGGTATTTCTCTCCTCTTTTCAACTCCTGTTGTCACTGTTTGTCAATTGATCATCCGTTGTTCTTGTTTGTCCAGAGTTTCTTAGGGTTTTCATTGAATTTTCTTTTCAATTTCACAATGTCTAGTCGTACTCCTAGAAAACGCAATTCTCTTCAAACTTCCGAAAATACTCAAGTTTATAGGTCTAGATTATTCATCAATGATGTATGTAAGAAACATTATGATGATGATTTCAAAAATCGTTCATTGATTCCTTCTCGGCAAATCAATTTTGAGCGTTTATCTAGTCTTGATTTAGCATATACGTATACCTATATGGGTTTACGTAAGTTATTTTCTCTTGATGGTCCATTTGTTGAGAAGACAATACGCATGTTTTACGCAAATTTGTCATACACTGACCGTCCTCTAGTTGTTAAGAGTTATCTTTATGGGCGAGAGATTGAGATCACTCCTCATCTCCTAAATGTATTCCTTGAATGTCCCCATGGTCTTTTGTCGGAGGGATATTACAATGCTCACACGCCTCCTTCTTTTCACAAAAAGGAAGAGGGCTATATTCTCTTGCGTCAAATCCTTCGAGATCCGATTAATGATTATCACGTTAAGCCCAAGTCAAAACATCTCAACATTAGGGCACGTGTTGTTCATCATTCCCTTCAGTATAATGTTCTTCCTCGTGCCGGTCACCGAGATCATGTTAGCTACATGGATATCTATGTTCTTCAGCGTATGTATTCTAACACTCCTTTCAATTTAGGATATATCATCGAGCCTCAATTGGCTGACATGGCTGATATTGTCTCGTGTTCACTTCCATTCAATTTACTCCTTATGAACTTGTTTAAAGAGATGGACATTCTTATTCCTTTGTCCTCCAAATTTCGTGACCTTCGCCGGTCCGACATCTATTCTCCACAAACCTTAGGACGGATGGGAATCATTCAGGCTCCAAATGGTGAGTGGATTGCCCGTCAAGACAATGTTCTGGTTCCTAATTCTCCTCCTCCACGGCCTTTGGAACCGCATCTTGCTCTTCCTACTATCGAGCCCAGTCCGTCATCCTATCATGAGGCTGGTCCATCATTCCACACCGAGGCTGGTACTTCTACGTTTAGCACTCCATATGCCTCCCGTTCTGATTTTGCATGCCTTGAAGAGTATATGCTTCAGATGATGAATCGCTTTGATTCTATGGATCGTCACTTTGATTCTATGGGTAGTCGCCTTGACTCTATGGATAAGCATTTGGATGACATTTCACGTAGCCTCTGGTCCACTGGCATTCCTTCTTCAGTTGCTCCTCCTGCTGCTCCTGCGTCTTCTGCTACCCCTACGCTTGATTTAGACGATGAGCACATCCCGGATGCATAGATTAGGACTTTATGCTTTCATTTGTATTTTGTTATTTGCTTAGGAAAGTAAAAACATTTTGGTTGTAATGCCTTGTATTTGCATTTCTTAAGTGTATTTCCTATTTGACTTTATTATGTGTTTTTTTTTTTTTATATTATGAATGAACTTGTCAAGATTTATATGCGTGTTTCATTTTCTGAATATTCTGAATCGTTTTGGGTTCGATAAATTGTGTTTACAAATTAATTTTGGCAATGAGGGGGAGTTTAAGAAATAGACATTACCATGCAAATTTTTTTTCAAAACCATAACCTATACCTTGTTGCTTTCTCTATTATTTACTCTTGAATCCAGTTAGAATCCTTGATTTAGGGCGAGAACCTTAAATTTAGGGGGAGAAACGTACATTACATAGTCTTACTTAATTCAGGTGGAGAAATTTGTTTTCAATAGAATTATTTGTTGAAATTATCTTTGGATTCTAATGCTAATTTCCTCAATGGTGTAATTATGGGATAGATTACTTGAAAAAGGGGGAGCATTTCTTGATTGTGTTTGGACTCCCCTCCCCTAGAGTTACTTTTTGATTACGACAAAAAGGGGGAGAATGGTATATAAGTTGTGATATATTTTAGGGGGAGAATGATATTTTGAACCATGTTGCATGTATTAATTGGTTGGTAAATTGCATAACTTTGTGGCACATGCTTAGGTGTTGGATATAAACAACTTAATATGTTTTGTCATCATCAAAACGGGGGAGATTGTTAGCCTAAGTGTGTTAGGCATATTTATATTTTGATGATGAACATTTTAATTAAAGTATAAAAGTTGTTTATTCATTGAATTTATATTTATAGTTTTTGATGTTTAAATTGGAAATACCCTTGATCAAGGGTATTGGGATTGATTAACATGTTTCTCTAAGTCTATGCAGTGATATAGAAGACTTGTATGACTTAGAGGATGCGTCTCGTGGAAGATTGAAGTGGTATGCACACATACGGACGCAGATTGATGAAGTGCGGATGGCGTGGATGTATCCTCAAGGAGAAAATTCAGCGTCTCCAGTGCAAACTGTGTTGCAGCGGACGTCGCGGACGCCATTTCCAGTCGTCCATTTTGAATCGGCCATTTTGGAGATTCACGCGGACGAGTCACACGGACGAGGCGGACGCCATTCGGCGTCCGCGTCCCTTTGGCAAAGCGGACGGGAAAAGAAGCTGAGGACACCACGGATGCCAATCCGTGTCGTCCCATTTGAATTTGTTTTCAGAGCTCACACGGATGATTCATGCGGACGATGCGGACGCAAGATTTTGCGTCCGCTTCGCCTCTGTCCATTCAACGCGGACGATACATGCGGACATTGTGGACGGAGAATGGCGTCCGCAAAAAGGAAAATTTCTCCAATGGCTATTTGCCAACGTTTGACTGCGGACGATCCTAAAGGTGTTGAGGACGTCCGCACTGTGAAAGTTTATAAAAAGAAGGACTTCGAATAAGTCCACACGGAAGCGATATTAAGCGAAGCTCTGCCAAATTTCCGACTCAATATTTGTGTACGAATTTGAGTGATAAAACATCCTCCAAAGTGCTTGTGTGATATCATTAAATGTTTGGAAGGATTGTTGTATTTGTGAGAGCTCAACATTTTCCGAGAGAAAATTAAGTTATTGTAAAGGTTCGATTGACACCCGTGCAAGTTCAATCAATTGTAACCGGACGTGGTTAGTTGAATACATCTTCAAGGGAGGACCTTGAAGCGTGGACGTAGGCGTGCTTTGCCGAACCGCGTTAACAACTTGGTGTCAAGATTTCTAACGCTATCTCTTACATTATTTGTCTTATTGTGATTGCTTTGTGATTAATTTGACATTAGTTAGAAAAAATTATTATCGCACAAAATTTATTAAATAACCTAATTCACCCCCCTTTTAGGTTAATTTCGATCCTTCAAGTTTTTTTGATCGGCTTATCAAAGATAGTAAAAAGACATGATGTCATATAGGTAGTTGTGGGCAGGTTAACAAAGTTAGTCCACTATTTGCCTTTGAAGGTGACCTATTCAATGAATCAGTACGCCGACTTACACATTCAAGAAGTTGTATAGTTGCAAGGAGTTCCAGTTTCTATTTGTCAAACCATGACCTTATATTTACTTCAGCCTTTTGGAAGAGCTTACTTTAGTATGGCGTTCTCATATCAAACTGATGGCTAATTGAAGAAGATTATTCAAATATTAGAGGAAATGTCATGAGCTTATGTGCTTGAATTTCTAGTTAGTCGAAGCAAGATGTTACCTTTGGTAAAATTTTTGTATAATAATAGCTACCAAACCATGATTAGAATGACACCTTATGAGGCTTTGTATGGAAAAAGTTGTTTGTCTTTGTAATATTGGGGTGAGGTAGGTGAAACTCAACTATTTGTCCCTAAGATTATTCAGCAACAGAGGAGATATTGGCTCTTACTAAGTAGAGAATGTTAACTACCCAAAGCTATTAGAAAAGCTATGCAAATCGAAGATGGAGAGAGTTAATGTAACGACCCAGTTTTTTTTATTACCTTTTAAAATCGCATAAAATTTAAAACTTTTCTTTTCTTTTATAAAAACAGCCAAAGTCTTTATTAAAACCTTCTAAGTTAAAATCAGAGTTCTTTTCTTAAAACCTAATCGTTAAAAACCCTTTACTTAAACCTGTTTCCTTAAATTGTTATAAATAGCGGAAGACTATAATTTTGAAATCTTTTTTCTCAAAACGTAGCAAAAACATAAACAATTCATTTAATAAATAAAATGTCTACATTAAATTTACAAAACTCTTATTTCTTTAATCCATTAGCCTAGTCAGCCACAAGATCTGGGCGTGCAAACCCTTCATCAACTGCTCCTTAACCTGTTCTCTGGTGCGTGTACCTACATCGCAAGACTTAACTAAGGAGCCTAAGGCTCAGTAAGTGATATAAAATAAAATTGTACAATGCACATGTCATCCAGCATTTGAAATCTCGTTTTCTATTTCTTTTCTATCTTTCCTTTTCTTTTTCTTTTACCGTTTTCTTGATCTTAACTTTACTTTACAATTCTGCTTTTGGTATTCAGCTCAAACCTCAACCAATAGGGGACTAGTCTACCCAAAGCCTTTAACCATTGGGACCACGTCCACCAAGCCTCTATTCATGCGTTTGAGTCCAACACCAAAGCCTTAAGCATCTAACATTGGAATGAAACTCAACCATTGAGGGACTAATCCACCCAAAGCCTCTAATCATGGGGACGACATCCACCAAGCCTTTATTTATGAGTTACATGCCAAAACCTCAACTAGTTACCATTGGAATCCAATTCAACTATTGGGTGATGATATGCTCCAAAGATAACAAGGAACACTTGATAGAAAATCGGCCACAATAATTTGTAATATTCCGTCCACGAAACTTCAAACGGAAATAACTCCCAATCTAGACGTGAGAATCAGCTGAATTTTGGAGGCCCCTAAAATATCACGTCCATGAATATCATATCAAAAATTCAGTGCAAAAACCACTCGAAATCTCAAGTTATGATCGAAACAACACAACTCTAGAATCTAGGGTTTCACTTGAACAGATTTGACAACCCGAATTCAAATGGAAATATCTCGCCTTGCATACATCCAAAGAATGTAAAATTTTGAAGGGAGTAGCTTGACTAATTGTAGAAAAATTAATCAAGAGGAACGAAAGCAAGAAGACATGCGCAAGGGCTTCGAAATACAGTCACACTCGCAAAGAACCAGCAACAACAATTCGAGGGTAGATTTGCAACAAGCAAATATTCCACTAAAGATTCAATCTTGATATAAAACCATCAACTATAATCTCCAAATAAGATAGTAGCAACCTATTAACAATAGAATAGAACAAGAAAGACCAAGAATTACTTGAAAGAAACTCCAAGAAAAGCAAGAAGAAAATCGTGGAGTCCGCGAGCCTCCTAAGGTGAGAGGGGCGACTACAATGGCTTGACCCCGGCGGTAAGCACTCTCCAAGGGTTTGAAGGTCTTCTTCTATCTCCACAGCACAATCAACACCTACAAGGGGAAGTATTGGAGGAGATAGTAACCCTTCCAAGTCGGCCAAGATGCTTCAAGAAGGTCGAGCTCGGGCTATGGATGAATCGGCGATGAGGGAGGGGATGCCGCAGGTTTTCTCCACAAAGGAAAAGGCTAGGTTTTCAATATTCAACAAAAGTGTCTTCTACCTTCCACAAAGAGGGCTTTAAACCCTAAGTGTCTTACAACAAATGCCAAAGACTAAAATAACCCTAACTTAAGAAATTAGACATGACTAACACAAGATCAATAATCCTGAGTGGGCTTTTGTACTCTGTAAAAGGCACATATGACATAGTAAACAAAAACAAAATAAAACTCCCAATACGTCATTCAAAAGCTCTAGCTATTGGCTACAATTTGTATGAAGGACGAAAGTTGAAAAAAAGTCTTCCTGATTATCAAAAATGCACTTGAACAACTGAAGGTCAGATTCCTAGCAGAAAAGAGTTGCCCACAATATTCTCCAAAGATTGCAAGACCTCCATTAGCCCAAATGCGCCAACTCTTCTTTGCTAAATTGATCCAAAACCTACAAAATAAATAAAAATTTAGAAAATAAAGGAACCCCTGGCTCCGGCTCAAGTGACAGGACCTTGGGGCACATCAGGGGACTAATCCACCCAAAGCCTCAACCATGGGGACCACGTCCAACAAGTCTCTCTTTATGAGTTACATGCCAAAGCCTCAACATATACTTTAACTTCTTAATTTTTGTTCTCTTTTCAAAACCAAGCTTAAAATCATTTTTGTGTCATTTTAAAAACTATGATGCATGATGCTCGTGAATGCATACATTATGTCATATTAGAACATTTAATTATTAACTTCATTTCTATAATAATTATTCGTGGGGGTTCCATGACCTAAAACACTTAACATCTCTCATAATTTAAACTTAATACATAATTTCCATTCAAACAGTAAAACCCATCAGAACCATCAAAACATATTTCCAACTTCATATTGATTTTAACCATCCCCTTCATTATTTCCAAAAATAGAATATTATCCTTCTATTATATTCATTAAGCATGCATATTGCATATTACAGAGAGCATATATCCAATTATTATCCAATAATTTGTAATTTATCTTACAGAACATAATTTCCCAAACAATGAACTAAGATGCAGTAAATCGCAGAGAGTATTATTCAGCAAAGCATAAATCATCCATTAATAGGGCATATCTCATTTCAAACTAACATCCTATATTTTCCCAGATTAATCTCATCTCTTAAGCATGGAGCGTAAAACAATTGAAACAATTAAAACAATTAGATAGCGAGAATCTATCAAATCTCTAGAACTCAAAGCATAAATTCTAACATTCTTTTCTTTTTCTTCTTAATCTGTAGCTGAATGCATCACTAAATCAATAAGGAAAATAGGAAGGAGTTCCTCACCTGAAGAAAAACTGACTAGTACAAAGGAGACTCGAGAGCAATTTCCCTTCAACCTTTCCTTCTTCTTCTCAATTCCCTCTCGGTCTTCAACTTACAATTCACCTGAGCTTTTCTTCACTTTGTAATATTACCGAATACATTACCTACTACAATTGATTTATAGCCAAGAAGCTTATGGGGAGGGACAATCACATATATCAATGGAGAAGGTCCAACTTGTTTATGTCGTGTGGAAAGTCCTTAATATTTTCTTGAGAATCCCATGGAGATTCCCAGAGGAGATGTGTAACACCCCAACTTTTTTTTTAGTTGGATAGTCATCGGGGTATTACCAAGGGCGTTTTGGAGCGTTAAGTCTAGGGGCATTCTTGTTACATTTTCCCCATATACGTGATGTAAGTAAAGGATGGGGTAGTTGAGACATTACATTGCGTATTTATACGTGTCATATTATGACGTGTATTTATGGGGAAAATATTTTGGGGTAGAAGTTTAGGGGGAAAAATGTGAGGAAAAACTGTCCTGGGCATTTCAGACGCCTGCGGAAGATGCTGCAGATGAGTAATGTCATCCGAAAATGTTTGGAGCACCATATCATGTATTGGGATGACTTAGGATGCGGTTTCCCGCCCTCATGCAACAATGCTGCGAGTTTTCGGATGACTCCAGACGCTTGCGGACACAGGGGGAGGTTATAGAGTTGAATCTGTCCTAATTTTGGACAGTTTTGGATGAGTCCGGACGAATGGGGACATGAAAAGGCTTATCTAAATTATCTCTGTCCTATTTTCTAGGCACATTTGGAAGCATGTGAACGCCATATCGCGTCCGAATATGTTTTCGGACGTTACGGACCTAGACAAAGATGTCGTTCCTTGTCTGAGATCATGGGTTTACCTGCAAGATATTGTTCTTGCGGATGAGACCAGTGCGTCCGCACTCGTCCGAAATAGCCTAGACCTACACGAAATTAGGGGTTAAAATGATGAAATCTTGTCGTGTAGTCCATAACTCTGCGATCTCCAGACATGAAAATCCTCTCCATGCTGGGTCGTCGACCTCCCCCTGCGGGTGTCGACCTCCTCTCTGACCTCCAACTATGGATTGTCTCCCTTCCCTTCAAGTATAAACTTCCCTTCGACTCTTCCATTCTTCCATCAGCGTTTACCTTTCCCTGTGTGACCTCTCTCTCCTCTGTGTGAGAAGCTTCTACATGTGTGAGAGAGTGATTGACTGTGAGTGAGAGTGGTCCAGCGTGAGTGGAGAATTCCAGTGAGTGAGAGAACCATTGTGAGTTAGGTGTGACCATGAGTGAGCTGCTGTGAAGCTCCAGCTGCTGTGAGGTGGGAGCTACTGAGAGTAGTGGAGTGTTGTCCCTGTCCTCTGTCATCGTTAGTGGTAAGGAAATAGGGGTGTCTTGGCCTATGGAGGCCCTACACCATAAGTAGAGTGCATGAGTGGTAGATTAGTGATGCTC
This sequence comes from Begonia loranthoides, assembly GCA_022433065.1. NCBI lineage: Eukaryota > Viridiplantae > Streptophyta > Magnoliopsida > Cucurbitales > Begoniaceae > Begonia > Begonia loranthoides. The sequence goes on from CM039469.1 coordinate 15,103,904, forward strand.
TGTAGTATGTCCTTGGGTGATTTACTGTTATTTCCTTTGTTGTGATTCGTAGATCTCTTTGTTGATTATTATTCTTTGTTGGTAGCTTTGTTTCTTATTGATTGTGATTCCCTTTATTATTGGTTTGGTTATAAGTACTTTATCTTGATAGATAGACCATTGATGAATGAGTTAAGAATGTAGAAGAGTTAGAAGGATGAGTTGAAGTATGAGCGAGTTATTACTTGATACTGTCTATTGTTTAACTATCTCTGCCTATATTGTTCTCGTCCTTCCCATTAACAAATGCATATATATTGTTCTTGTTGTTCTAGTTAATCAATATTGTTCTTGCTAGTTCTAGTGTTTGAATGTCTATGTGATTAATGGAAGTTCTATTTCCCTAATGAGCAGGTCCATCGAGTTAGTGTAGTTTAATTGAGCAATTTATTTATCTACGCATGTGAATTATAACCTAACTAAGGTAATTAACTATATTAATCAATTAGAATATCTAGCCAACTAGACTTGAGCATGTTAATCTATCTATGTGATTATAACTAGAGTAATTGATTAGTATAATTACAGCATGTTTAACCAATAAATCATTCATCGTAGGTTACCTAACTAACTAATTAGTCTAAACAAGTGAACTAATTAGTATTGAGCATGTCAATTAACTTAGATAATAATGGTAGATAACTTAATTGTGCCTTACTTGAGTATTTGATTTATTATAATAATGGAAGCATATTGTTTAACTTAACTTAGAATGATATAGCACGTTAATTGACTTAACTAGAATGAGTAGTTAACTAGAGTAATTAGCTATAGAGTAATTAATTAGAATCACAAGCTGTTACATTTCCATTATTGTTTACTTGCTAATTTTTTATTAACTACAAGCATGTTAGTTAACTAGACTTGAACGTGACTAGTCAAGTATGTTTAATCAACTAGCTATGCATGGTTAATCCCATAAACAGTTAAAAGTATGTTCAATTTACTAGCACATGTAATTAACTAACTATTATGTTTGTTATTACCTAGGTTATGCCATGTAATTGTAATTCTCATGTAATTAGTATGTTTAATTTAATTATCATGATTAATCATCATCCTTTCTTGAGCATGTAATGAACTAGGATCACTAACTAGATTAATGTTAACATGTTATTCCACCTTGTTAATAATCTGTGCATTTCCCTTTCCCGTAATTTCTTTTATTGCTCTTTTCCACAAATTCTTTTATTGTAACTTATATAGTGATGCATTACTTTACTAGAAAAGAATGAGGATGATGAAAGAAGGATGAGTTAAACATGAACAAATTAAGGTTTCATTGACTAAGTGTATGAATGCTTTTGTTATTGTCTTCTTGGTGTTGCCTACGACCTTGCTTATAATTGATTGTCCTTAGTGTGTTAATTTCTATTAAGCCTAAGCATGATTACTTTACTAGGATGAATGCAAGAAATCAATTCTTGAGCATGTTAACTTAGTTATGTTTCCGTTATTACTGCGATTTATATATATATCCAAGCATGTCCCTCACTGTTTGATTTCCCCTATAATTGTCTCCCTCATGTGCACTGCTTTATTGAGTGTTCAATTGGTATTATTTGCCTTGGGTGCGCTATTCAATTATGGCTGTTTACTCTCCCTATTATATGCTTTATTCAATTATTGGTCGCTTTCTTTCTATGCGCAATTTCAATTACAGTTACTTTTATTTCAATGCGCACTTCAATTTCTGTTAATGTTACGTTATAAAACATCATGCATCACGTTAGGTTGAGAATGTATGGTCATGTATCATGTTAATAGAAACTAATAGGGAGTGACACCTTGGTGGTGGTACTCGCACATGCATAATTGAGGAAAAATGTTAAGAAAATGAAAAAAGAAGAAAAGGGAGTTGGAAGGCAGATGGGTAGCGTAACTAGCCGAAGCCCCTCCCTCTTAGGGAACGAGAGTTCTAGTTACAAGTAAAAGGTTAGATCCAAACCACTATTCCATCACAAAGGAAATCCTCCAATCTCTAGCTCGAAGTATGAGAAGCGAATGAATGGATTAAAGTAAAGTAATAAATGAGTAAATGGCTTAATGAAAAGATTGGTTTGGGTGGCCCCCATTCCAAAAGGACTAAAGAGAGGCATTTCATAATTGCATTAAACCTTTTTCCTTACTAAGCCTTTGGGCTTACAGTTACTTGTGGTGCAGGTGTAGGTACTTGTACGTGGAATAAATGCATAGACCTAGGAGTAAATGCGAAAGACGATAATTAGATAATAAAGTAGGGATGAAGGATTTGCACGCACGAGGAAGGCTGTGGCTGGCAAGGCTAAATGAGTAAAATAAGGAACGATTGTAATTCAATTAAGTTTTATTTTTTCAAATTGAATTGTTTAGTTCTTTCATTTAATTATTTACGCTTTCGTAACGTTTGAATTAAATGATTTTATAATGCTTTCGCATTTTACTAATTGGTTTTCATAACGAGATTAAAGAAGGGTTAGTAGCGGTCCAGTTTAGTGTCGCACATTGATAACTGTTTTAAAAGTGATTTCAATGGTCTTCATAAAAGTTCAAATTTTAACGCGTTTTAAAGGGTTTGCGAAAAATCAGGTTGTTACAAGATGCTAGCTGGAAGGGAGAAGTGAGGCTGAATTCTCAACGGCCAGAAGGCCATTCATGAACCGGTTTACAACAGGTTCAGTCGCACACAGGTAGTAGAGAAATCAACAGCAGCTCTGCCGCCCTAACGCTGCCACTCCAGACTTGCCCCTGCCCAATTCATCCCTGTAATTTTCTTCACACATTCGGCCAACTTTGTCCGAGATAGAATGCTAGAATAAGAAAACACAGGACAAACAAATGACTTACCTCGACAATGAATTCGCAGCTCGAATTCGTCCCACAGGATTCGTCCAACCTGTGCCCTAGCCTCCGCACAGCTCTGTGCAAGCACAACAGTTCACTGAGAATAAGAGTCGGCCAAACCAGAGCATCCTCGCCCTCCTGAGCCTTCTTTGTCATCTCCCACCCATCGCCTCTCACTCTCTCGATCTCCCTTCTCCCTCTCAGGTTCTCTCTCTCACAAAATGGCCGTAGGCCATTTTGTTTCATTTCAAATCTTGGACCGGTTCAAGGATGAACCGGTTTAGTCAACCCATTCCAATTTACTCCCATTTCTTCATTCATTTTAAATCGTTCTCTTTCCAATTATTTAAATTCCTCTCTCTCTCATTCCCATCATAAAACCAACAACAACTTATCTCTTCCCATTTGACCTCAAACCGGACTGATTCAAGATGAATCAGTTCAACCCCCTTATTTATCTTTTTCATTTAATCTCCATGTTTTTGGTCAATATTCTCGACCAAACTTCAATCGATCACTCGACCGAAATCGTAAATTTCATCACTGTTTTATATTTCGGTCAAACCTCACAACCGAATCTTTGATCGATGTCTCAATCGCACAATGTCCAAATTTGAAAAATTCAAAAACTGTTGTTTTTCGATCGCGTATCTCATTCGCGCCCCGACCCCAAAGTCAACCGAAACACCAATTTACAATATGTAACACATTTTGGTAAGACAATTTGACCGCGGAGTAGACCGCAACACCACATCACCTATTTTCTCCAAACGTCAAAATTCCAAATCTTATTTTTATCCTTTTTATTTTATTTTCACTACCGTATTTCCTTAATTACTTCCTATTTAATTTACCCCCAATAAATATTAACCAATTTTCCCACTTCAGTAATCCTAATAATTTCCATATAATAAATCTTCAATAATTATTTCAAGTAATCTTATTACCCTTAATTAATCTCCCAATTGTCCTTACTTAATTTTGTTACAAAAAATCGAGTTATTACAGGTAGAGTTTAGACCAGGTGATATGGTGTTTTTGAAGATTACGCCTTTCAAAATAATTATGAGGTTTGGTAAAAAGGGTAAACTCAGCCTAATGTATGTTGGATCTTTCTTGTTATGGACAAGATAGGAAAGACAACCTACAGATTAGAATTATCATCTTTGATGGAAGGAGTCCATAGTGTTTTTCATGTGTCGCTGCTAAGAAAATTTTTTCATGAACCATCTTAGGTAGTGGTACAAGAGGACATCGAGATTCAACCAACGTTGAGTTATGAACAAAAGCCGGTGTAGATCTTAGATTTTAAGATTAAGTAGATTCAAACAAAGTTGGTGTCCACAGAAGCATTGGTGTCCATAGGAGAGAGGTATCTGCGAAAGGATAAGTGCATGGTAGATGGCGATTGGTAGATAGTTTAAGAAGAGGTGTCTGCAGAGGCATTGGTGTCTGCATAAGCATTAGTATCTGAAATAGAAATATTTGTGAAAGGATATGCGTACGTGATGGATAACAATTGGCTGATAATTTACACGGGATCCTTGGGATGAGGTATTCATAGAAACATTAGTGTCTACAGAAGCATTGGTGTCCGTGGAAGCATTAGTGTTTGCAGAAGTAAGTGTAAATTGTGAACATAGCATATTGTTATTGGAGGAGAAAGGCGAGCAGATATCCGCACCTGAAGCCCACATGTCTAGTGCAACTTTGTGGACAGATTCAAAATGTATTTGTTCAAATCTGCTAGCTATGATTTGATTCTTGAACTAATAAGGAATCAATAATGCAAGGATGCGTTATCCACATGATTTCTTTCATGGGATTTTTAGATTTGACAATCTATAAATAAGAAGGATTAGGGTGAAACCCTAATCACTCTTGAGCTGTGAAGTTGGTAGATTTTCTCTTAAGCATTCTGAAGGTATGTCTTCTACGATTAGGATTTACTAAAATTTGATGGATGATGGAGATGAAAGACAAAATCATGGAGCCATTTCTAAGTCTTTGAAACAAAGTGCAGTTGATAAAGTTCTATTTTGTTTTTATTAACCTAATTCTTTTTAATCTCAAGGGAAACAAACGTGTTGGAACAAGTTGGATATTGTGATTGAACAGACTTCAATAAGAGTTCTAGGTAAGTGACTTTTGTTTGTGTTTGGGCTTTGGCCTACGTCACAAAAGTGATAGGGTAAGATATTGTTATGATGATATTCTGTTATGATGCCTACAAACTATTTATTGAGGTTATGTTTACTGCTTGTTGTTTATTGTTATGTTTGAGACGTTGATTGAGGAAATGCTTACTGCTTGCTATTTACTGTTTATTTTACAAATTTTTATCGAGGATATGCTTATTGTGTTGACTGTACAGACGTTAAGCATTATGTTCATGCATGTTATAATGGGTTAGATGGTTTATATGTATCACATGTATGTTTCATGCATCATGAAAAATATTTTCATTAAAAAGGATTAAAAGACTTAAAGACTGAAAGACAGACTAAATAAATGTAAATAGTCGTTATGGGTGAGGTTCGAGTTGGTTGTCCCACATGAGATGGACCTAATCATACCACTCTCTCCCCTAGACTGAATAACACACAATTGCTAGACTCTTAAGTAGAAGAAAAAGAAAAAAAATGAAGACATTGTTTTTACAAACTGCATCCCATATTTATGTCATATATGTATCCCTTACAAAGCATTAGGCTCATAGATGAATTTTGTGATGTTGGTGATAATACTTTTGATGAGAGATATAATGAGGAAATACATAAAGTTTGTAATTGCTGAAGAATTCTCATGGGCAAAAAAGCAAAATCGACCCAGGGTGAAGATTTGAGAAAAATGGATTGAAAAAAATAAGACTTTTTTTTTTCAATTATGATTTTAAATGTTTGAATTTAAGTAAAAATATTTTATGAATATTAGTGTTTATTTTATATTGAGGTTTTACTACATTTGAATTTTAAATGACATTTCTTTTAACACTTTCGTTGTATTGTTTTAAAGACACAATTTAAATAGATTTAAAATAATGGCAAGAAAAATGATTTACGCTACGGTGCATTACATAACTATCCCACAATAAAAAGAAGTGAAAAAATAATAATAAAACAAATGTTTTTACAAAAATTGCATCTCATGACATTTATGCATCTCTTACTGAGCGATAAGCTCATAATTGAACTTTGTGATGTTGGTGAAGATAATATTTAAGATATACTGATGATAGAAACGAATAAAAGTTATAGTTGAAGAGATATTCTTTTGGACAAGGTGGTGGTGTTGTTGAAGCGATATTGACCCGTGGGCATTAGCTCGTAAAAGAATTTTATGATCTGGTAGAATTTTATTTTATTATGAATTTAACTAAAATTTAAATAAAGAGCTTTTATGAATGCTTGAGTTTTAGCAAAATGCTTACTTCCTTTTAAGTATATGTATGTTGGATTTTAAATTGGACTTTATGAACGACTTCTGCTGTTATTTTCAAAGAATTGTTACTAGTTTTTTTTAAAAAAAGTGACATGAAAGAGGATTTATGCTACGTGGCGATATAACACATTGATGCACCACAAGGCCCAATCATAAGGTCCTGAGTCTGGCGTTATAACACATTGATGTACCACAAGGCCCAATCATAAGGTCCTGAGTCAAAAGATTCATTAACCTTTTTTATTTACTCTTCTTTTGTAAATGGAACCTTTATGATCAGTTGAAAGGAGAACTACAAGTGATAAGGACCAACCAAGTCATTCCGAGACATTATTTTCTCCAACACTCCATCGACCCCTTTTAGAGACAATTGAGGACATCACCATTAGGAAAGCCATTTCAAAGAATCTCTTGGAATCTAAGAAGGTAGCATGGAGTATTGATAATGAATTATTTGGAGCAAATGGATATAATGTTAATTGGTACATTTTATTTCTGTCGACTAGCTAGTGGCCAAGAGCTTCTAGTTGCACTTTGTGATTTGAGGACTTTATGGTCATTTGTTTGTTAGGGTAGCCCTAATTTGAGGAAATATATATACCCTCATTAGGGCTTGTCTGGAGGTAGACAATTTTCAGCTAAAATTTATCCATTTCAAAAGGTTGGTTTTCCCTGCTTGCAGACATTTTCTTCTTAGTCCATCCTGAGTAGATTCTTGGTGTAAAAACTAGTTTCACTATTTCTTATGAGTTTTTGGTGAATCTTTTTCTTGCTGCTTCCTTCTCCATCTTTTGGTAGAAGTGGACATCCATAGCAAGGGAGTAGAAAGCTTACTCAGATCTAAGTTGGAGTGCCTTTACCATTGGAGGCCATTGAAGTCAATATGCATGGTTAGGTGCCTATTCTGACCAACTTGCATCCTTCCTTGAATAATTTTTCATTCCAAATTTATCTTCCCATGATTTTTGGACGGTTCCTCGCTCACCTACAAAGATGTACGTGGTTCAAATTTTGCGCTATTTGGACCTATATTGAGTGAGTTGTGCTTCTTACCATTTCGGGCCGATTCAACCCTTGGTGTCTCTCCGAACTAGTTTACAATTCATCAACGTAACTTGCTCCTCAGAACAAATTTAGATGTGATTTTTTTAGAATGTTACAATCCCTCATTGATTACAGTCTAGTCAAAGTTTCACACCATTTGGACTTCTACATATTGAGTTACATCATTGTCCATTTTTTTCCCAGTTCTGCCTTAGGCCTATTCAGACAAGTACCATCCCTTCGACTATAAAGCCTTTTTCCAAGCACTTTTCCTTGTGATTTTTGGAGGGATCATTTTTCAATTATATAACACAAGGTGCTTCAAATTTCATGATATTTGGACATTTATTGAGCGAGTTACACTTTGGCCAAATTTTGAATAGATTATTGCCTCTAATAGCCGCACATTACAAGGGGTTTCCATCTACCTCCTTATCTATGGTGCATCACACATGCTATATTTCCATGGCCTTTAATGGACTATAGCGGCCTATGTCATTTTTCGCTTCAGGTTCATGGTGTCACATCTTAGGGAGGACAATAGGTTGATCTCATTTTTTTAAATCCATGACTGTACACATTTCACATGAAGGAAAGACATATTGAGGTCCAATGTAACCAAGGTGCTCCCGTTACCACCACAAAATGTACAATTTAAGTAATGTCGATAAAGGATATGTGGCCTTCATCACATTAGATTACATGTCCATTGGGTTATAAAGTCAACCAATATACATATACCTAACTAATAAGACATAACAATCTCATTTACATATTAGGTAACTTGACATCTGTGAGCTTGTTCTTATGCAATTATAAGTGCATGAACAATCATACCAAACACATATCATATGCATGTATTTGCTAATACCAACCTATATAAAATGACATTTTATTGATCTTATTAATTAAGTTATCATGCATGTATATTGTGTCCAATGCATCCACTTTCCTTACTAATCAATTACCTTCATAATGCAATTGAAACAATTAATCATATGTATAAGGGCTACAACTTAAGGATTTGAGCATTGCGACACCAACCCTTTTAAGCCTAGCACTGGAGCTCTACATGCCAGTAGTCCGACAATGAAGATAGAATGCTAATTATTTGCAACTTGAGGATTTGGCATTGGAACTGCCAACCTAAATATGCTATTTATAAACTTAACAATAGAATTGGTACTGTGACCCTAACTTTTCAAGTCACGCTTCCAGCATGATGAGGAGCTTAAAACCTTTATTTTCAAATCTAATCCAATTTAAATGAATATGTAACTATAAACTTGATATATTATTATCAAAAGAGTCATTTTCAATTTATACTAACTAGAACCAACGTGCATATTCATTCAATAAATCCTAAATTTGCAATATTTTCTAAGATTTTGAAAATAAAAATGGGTTTGAAGTCCAAAGACCACTTTATCTTGTTGGAGTGTCTTTGCTTTAGAGTGCAAGAGTCGAGTTCTATTCTTATCTTCTTCTCCCTTCACTCAACTATGCAAACAAGAAAATTAGCATCCTTCTAGTAGCTTCTATATATAAATGGTTATGTATGCTAAAGGATAATTTAGAAGAAAAAATTTACCTTTTTACCCTTAAATTTATGTGAAAAGACCAAAATAGCTTTGTATGTTTTTTCAATCACAAAAATACTAACCTTGATTACAATTAAAGAGTAGTTAACTTAACCTCACTAATCTTGCCTATTATTAAGCTAATCACTATGATTAAATTAACTAATTGTGATTAATTAATATTATTTATCTTCTATTATGCTTGAATTACATAATTAGTCACTCATTTTAATGTGACAAAGAATAGACCTTGTTGGTCAATAGTTTTTATTACATGACATGTTACATCATGTGAAATGGGATTTTGGTTTTATTTCAAGCTCCTCAATTCTAATTTGAGCATCTATTTCTAACCACTTGAAGTCGAAAGTCATATTTTGACTTATTTTCTTTTGTCGTGTTGACTTTAGACATGCATAATTTTTTATCTACTCATTTAATTGATTTATTTTCAATACTAATATCTGATGTAGGGTGTTTATTCTATGACCTTAAAATATTTTAGAAATCTAAGCACAATAAGTAGTTCAATTAATCTTAAATAGTGGTCTAGTGCAAACAAGGCACCTCTACTATTTTCTTGCAAAAATTCTTATATTTTTATGCACATATCCAATTGGTCTAATTTCATCACTAATTACTAACTTAAAGTAATTAATATTATAAAATTTTAGTTTCAAAATAGGAAATTAACAAAACAAGCAACGTATTATGTGACACTGAACTAATAAAAATGAACAAAGAAAATATCACTATTAACTTTGTAGTATCCCAAAATTTGGTTGAGAGGAAGGCATAACTTAAGTGATAATTTTGGGGATGATAGGAGCTGAGTTGGATAAGTAAAGATATTGGTCAAGAGAAACATAATTGGAATAAGTGAATCATGACCACGTTATGTTCATACTTAGCTTATGGGAAGAATGGAGGGCAATTGAAGAATTGTTTGATGGTATTAGAGTTAGATTAAATGATATCAATTACATTGACAGTTAGTGTAATAAGTGAAAATGTACTTGAGTATAATAAGGTGGAAGGTATAAGATTTATAAGATTTTAGGGCGTACTGAGTTTAGTTAAGAATAATGTGAAGGAAGAAAGGTGAAAGATATGGAATATGTTGAGGTTTCGATAATTTGAATAAGTGAATTATGGTTTATTTAATGTGAAGAATTTTTCGCGGTCGTTTGGCTGTGTGGTAGTCGATCAACTAACTGGAGAGTCGATCAACCGCCATTTATGAAAGTCTTTTAAAGATGAAAACTAATGTTTGAAGATGAAGTGAATCGAGGTTGAACGCATCTGGACGTGGGGGGGTTGATGGATATTGATGGGTTGCCAACCCTTGGCTTTCTATCTTCACACGAACAGATGTTGAAGAGTTTCAAACTCTTGCTCTTCTGTCTTTACTCGGATGATGAAAAGGCACTAGAAATGGTCTATATATAGAGAGGGAAGAGACGATAGTTTCATAGAATGGAAAACATAAGATTACTCTGCTAAAATGTTGAGACAACCGTGAGGCTGAGGTTGAAGTTTTTGATGTACTGAAGTTGTAGTGATTGGTCTGTGAAAAGATATTGAGGATATTTTAGAAGAGATATAGTGTGTGAGAGTGACAGTTTGATGATGGAAGTGATTCTATGGTTTTGAAGGGTGAGAGTATTACAAAAGTATGAGTGATAGTGAATGCTTCTGTGATTTTTGAGAATTAAATTGTGAGGGTTTGTTGTTGGACGGCGTGTTGCTGTGAGGTTCTGGAGAAGATAAAGGAGGAAAGTTGTTTTTGGTGTTCTTTACTCTCGGAATTTAGGTAACAAATCTTCCTTCATTCAGGTTCTGTGATGATTCAATCTATGCGGATCTCTGCTAAGTGATATTGTTGGATATGTATGATCTGGTTTAGGGTCTAAACTCTGTTAAATTCTGCTTATTGAAGTATTGAAATTACAGCTTTGAATCTGCATGTTTTTCAAAAGTTGAGTCTCTGTATAAAGCCACTGCTTGATTATTGCTCAAAGAATATACATATTAGTGAAGGAGAAATATTCATGAAAATATTAGAATAGTGATTTGGTTGTGTTTTGGGATAATAGGGAATTGAAGTATGAGTTATGCAACCTGTTGAAAGATAATAGTAGTTTTTAGGAAATAGTTATGAAATATTAAGTAAAGATTATAACCGTTAAGTCAGTTGTAGGATAGTATTGGTCAATGGTTTGTCACTGCTCGTAGTTGGAAGCTAGGGAACTATTGTTGGGAAATAATTATTGATGCTTATTTAATTTTAATAGGTATTGATACGGAGAAACTTTAAGTGGTAACCCATTAAAGCTAAGGACCCCAGGTAAGTGATACTGCATGTGTTTTGTCCAAAAAGACCTACATCACGAGAATTAGGGGGTGTTTACTGTTTGTTTAATTGATTGTTATGAATTGTAAGTTTATTTGATTTAAGTTCAGTTCCTTAGTTAGGACGGATCACGTTTTAAGGATATGATTGAGGAACATGTTAGATAAGATTGTATGTGCATGACAACGTTAAGACTTGGAACCCTAAAGTACACAAAATTGGAATAAACATAAATAGCTGTTTTCGTGGACTAGTTAGTTACGCCCGGCATAGAAACAAAAATAAGTAAATAGCAGTGGTCCGGTTGGATGCGCCTGGCACAGAAATCAAATATAAGTAAACGGATGTTTGTGTGATCCAGTTGGAGACGCCCAGGATATAAACATAGTAAATAATAGTTTTTGTAGTCCGGTTAGATACATTTGGCACAAAAAGAAAATAAATAACAGTAAAAGATAGGAACAGTAAATAACTATTTTTGTGGTCTAGTTGGATACGCTCGGCACGGAAACATACTAAATGACAATAAAAGACAGAAACAGTAACATATAAGTGTAATACCCCAATTTCCCATAATGGAATTAAGTAAAGGATAATTGGAAAATTAATTTAGTGTAATAGGATTATGTGGATAATCATTAAAGATTTATTTGGTGGAATTATTAGAAGTGGTTAAGTGGGGTATTTATGGTGATTAAAGTGTTGGATTAATTAAAAGGGTATGGTGATTAAAGTGTTAGATTAATTAAAAGTGTGAGTGGCAAAAATAACAATGGTGATTTTGTGTGGATGACAAACGTCCTTTAATTGAGGGACGGACGTCCGTTGTATCATGTGGACGCCCTTCAAGGTGGGACGAACATCCTTCATGGTGGAAGGGAGGCGAACGTTTTTTGTGAAGGCGGGTGTTAGTTATGTAAGTGGCGCGACGTCGTTTCAGGCTCAGGCATACATCCCTTGTACGAAGACGGACGTACCTTAGCAAAGGTGCACATTTTATGTATTGGGTGCTACGTCGTTTGATGGATGGTTGACGTCCTTGGTCAGTGGCTGACATCTTACGTTGGGTGAATGACATCATTTGGCTAAAGTGGATGTCCCTTATAGGACAATAGACGTCCCTTATTGCGAAAGAAGATGATCATCCGTTGGGTTTGATGGACATCCCTGACGGACGAAAAAAAAGTGAAGGCGACGGACATCCCTTTTGAGACAACAGACGTCCACTGTAGTGAAGAAACTGACGGTCGTTAAAGGTGGAATGACGGACGTCTTGAATTCAAAGGCAACGAATGTCCCTCATGAGGAACGGACGTCTATTGCAGTGAAGAGACTGAAAGACGACTCTTAATGGTTGACAGAAACCTAAACGATGAAGACGACTAACTTTTTCCCTTAGCAAAACTGGTAAGCAGATGTCCCGACGAGAGGAATGGAGAAAGACATGGTATGGCTTGGGACATGCGTGGGTGTCCTTTGCAGGGAATGGTGCGCCTCTCTGGAGAAAAGGATGGAGAAGAGGGATAAGGGAGAATAATTGATTTACAGAGAGAGAGGAACCTAGAGATAGGAGAAGGGGGTTTTGTCCTTCTGTCAATTTTTACAGACAGAAATGAAGAGGGAGCATGACAGAGAGGCGATGAGATGACAGAGTGAGGGAAAGAGTGAGTGATTGAGAGAGTGATCGCAGAGACGACGATGGAGCTTAGGTCGGGTTCAGCGAGCAACTCTGGGCATCAAGCACAGAGTTTTACGACGTGTGTGTACTGGCGTTAGAAGGCTAGAGCTCAGGATCAGAGTTTTCACTGGCAGCAATTTCTAGCTTTGGGTAAGGTGTAGTCAAGGGGCGAGTTACAGGGATTAATGGCAAGGAGAAATAAAAGATAGAAAGTGAAAGAGAGAAAGGAGCTATAATAGAAGAAAATAACAGAGAAGAAGGAGAAATGGATGGGTCTCGGGTGAGCTTCTGTCTTTAGGTAATGCATTGGATTCTTCACACTATTATGAGATTTATGGATATTGTATGTTGTTGGTCGACTTAGCGATGTGCGTCTGGATGATCATGTTGGTAGTCATTGATGAGATTTTCTTTCTGTAATTGGGTTTTATGTTCACCGTATGGATTTCAGACCGTAGATTTATTTAGAGTTTTTATATTATATTTATGATAAGTGATTAGTTAGAGGAAGATTATGAAATAAGTGCGAATGTGTTCTGATCAATGGAGACATATACTTGTAGAAGTGGATTGTTTAGTGGTTCTGCATTTCGGTAAGTAAAATGAAGAGAAAGGGTGGAGAATAGGGTTCATATGGTTGAACTAATGAAACACGTTTGGATGATAGTTGCAGGATTAATTGATTAGATTAGTAATTGAATGTTATTAATTGCAGGATAACATTTAAGTGTTAAGCATTTAAAGGAAATGAGATAAGTGATATGCATGTGTTTTGGTCTTTGGGTTCTGCATCGCAAGAATAGGATATGCATGTCTCGTTGTTTACTGCTTTATGATCATGTCTACAATTTTAATAGCATGTCTACTATTTTAATAGAATGTCTACAGCTTTACGAGCATGTCTATTATATTGCAAGCATGTCTACAATATTAATAGCATGCCTATCATTTTATGAAGCATGATCTATGAATTGTATGTTAGTTGCGCTATTAGATTCCTTTAGTTATACATTAGAAATTGTATGCATTTCACGAGTAAACGAAAAGAAGTATGAACGGACAAGAAACAATAATAAAACAAAGTACAAAGGAACGATTAAGAAAGATAAAAGAAAAGGGGTGTGTGGTCTGGTAGCTTAGCCTGACACATAACCCAACGAAAGAAAAAGATAAAGGTTTGTGTGGTCCGGTAGCTTAGCCCGGCACATGAAGAAAAGAAAGGAAAAGATAAAGGTTCTTGTGGACCGATAGGTCAAGCCCGACACATGAACAAAAGATAAAAAAAAATAAAGGTTCTTGTGGACCGCTAGGTCAAGCCCGACACATGTACAAAAGATAAAGAAAAGATAAAGATTTTTTGTGATCCGGTTGCTTAACCTGACATAATAATGTAAGAAAAGAAAACATAAGTGAAGAAAAGAACATAAAAAGAGAAACTGATACAGATACGGAAGTAGAAACGGAAACAGACACGGATACGGGTACAAAAATGGTACGAGCACAGAAACCGAAACAGAAACGGGAACAGGAATAGAAAGGGAAACAGAAACAGAAATGAGTTTCCAAAAATGGAAACGGATATAGATATAGATACGAATACAGATATAGAAATAGACATGGGAAAGGATACAACAACGCGTACTATCATGGATACCGAAACGAATACAGAAACAAGAAAGAAAATGGAAATAGAAAGAAAGTATGTAAACGAGAAAAGACAAAAGATAAAAAAAATGAAAAGAGAAACTGCATACGTTTTAAAATGGCACAACATGGGCATGTAGCATATTAGGTATTATCACTTACTGAGTGTTAGGCTTATAATTTATGACTTGCGATGTAGGTACAAACACGATAGGAAATGACAAACGGATTAATGAGCAGCTGATGAAGAATTTGCACGCGCGAGACTTGTGGCTTGCTAGGCTAATGTATTAAAGAGAAAAGAGTTCTGAAAAATTAATGTAAACAAATTATTTATCTAAATGAATCATTTATGCTTCTGCTACGTTTTAAGAAAAAATATTTTATAATTATAGTCTTCCGTTGTCTATAACGATTTTAATAACAAGTAAAAAACAAAGGGATTTTATCAGTTTAGATTTAAGAAAAAACTCTGATTTTAATTTAAAAGGTTTTAAAGGAAAACTTCTGCTAATGTTTTATAAAAGTTTTAAATTTAATGTGATTTTCAAAGTAAGAAAAATTAGGTAGTTACAGTTGGTATCAGAGCAACTGTTTTTAAAATCTGTTCTGTAGACTGCCTACCAGAACAAGCTTCGACGTGAAAATACTTCATCAACTGCAAGTAAGTTACTAAAATTTAATTTCCCTAAGTTACAATTATTTTGTTCTACAATGTAAGGTATCATGGCTAGAGGACGACTAATGATTGGGCAAGAAAAAGATGCGAGTGTTGCGGATGAGACGATCAATTGATTGACAACATTAGTGGAAAAACAATCTCAATAATTGGAACAACAATCTCAAAACTTGGAGAAGCTTATGGAAATTATTGCGCATGGAAATGAATAGGTTGGTGAGCAACAAGTGGTTGAGCATTAGGATGTAAGCTGGGAGAAATTGCAACAAGTACGACCGCCTCAGTTTGATTGTGATACTACAGACCCAGACCGTGCAGAAGAATGGATCAAGACTTTGGAGGATATGTTTGTATATGCTAAGATCAGAGAAGAGGAAAGTGTAGCATGTGTTGTATTCATGTTGGTTAGGATGGAAGATTTTGGTGGGACTGAATCAAAGTAACCAAGGACGTGGCTGCAATGACGTGGACAGAGTTCAAGAAGATTTTCTACGACAAGTATTTCAACCGCTTAACATGGACAAAGAAGTTGGTAGAATTTACTCAACTACAGCAGGAAGGATCAGTTTCAGAATATGTTTGCAAGTTTAAGGCGTTGTCGCGGTTCGTCTCGCATTTGGTGAGCAGTAATGAGCATAAGGTACACCACTTTGTGCAAGGATTTAAGATAGAAATTCTCAAAGGTGTTGTAATGTCAGGAACTCAAGATGTGGATTACTTGGATGTGGTATCAAAAGCTTTGGACATTGAAGAAATTAATGTTTGAATTTTGAAACAGAACGACTCTGTCGAGTGGTTTCAGCTACATGAATGGGATGAAGTGGGCACATCTGGTGGAGCTAAGAGGATGCTTGACAATGAAGATCAATATGTGGAGGACAAGTAGGCATGAAATGAGTCAGATATTACTTTGGTTATGGTTCTTCATGTTAGATCGTGCGCTATTTGTCAGAAAAAACATGTTAGGGAGTGCAAAGTCAGTACCAGACATTGTTTTAAGTGCGGTGAGATGGGACATTTGGTCAAGAATTGTCCAATGTTGGGAAGGAAACCAGCAAAAGTTGTAGCAAAGTGACTTCGATTGCTGTGGATGTAACTGAAAAGTGTGTTTGTGGGGTCATATAAGTGTGTAGCGTGATGCATAGTGTCTATAATTATGTTATTGTATCAAATTTTTTTATCAAGATTTGGTGTAAGAAAGTATTAAGGATGAAATGCAAGTGTTAGTTATGCAAGTTTCATTTGGACATAGTCAGTACCAGACATTGTTTTAAGTGCAGTGAGATGGGACATTTGGTCAAGAATTGTCCAATGTTGGGAAGGAAACCAGCAAAAGTTGTAGCAAAGGGACTTCGATTGCTGTGGATGTAAGTGAAAAGTGTGTTTGTGGGGTCATATATGTGTGTAGCGCGATGCGTAGTGTCTATAATTATGTTATTGTATCAAATTTTTTATCAAGATTTGGTGTAAGAAAGTATTAAGGATGAAATGCAAGTGTTAGTTATGCAAGTTTCATTCGGACATAGTAGTGTTTTGATGGTTGAGTTAGGGAAAGTGTTTACGGTGAGCAAATTTTGAGGATGAAATTTGTGTAAGGTGGCAGGTGTGTAATACCTCAATTTCCCGTAATGGAATTAAGTAAAGGATAATTGAAAAATTAATTTGATGTAATAGGATTATGTGGATAATTATTAAATATTTATTTGGTGGAATTATTAGAAGTGGTTAATTGGGGTATTTATGGTGATTAAAGTGTTGGATTAATTAAAAGGGTATGGTGATTAAAGTGTTTAATTAATTAAAAGTGAAGAGAGACAAGAGCATTGAGTAGCAAAATCACAATGGTGAATTTTGTGATGTGTCCCAATACTCTAAAACTCAATTCGAGTGAAAATGACAATCAGCAATACTCAAAATCGGACACTAAAATTAAAATGCAGAGAAATCAACGTGCATACAGGCTTTGGACCACAAATTTATAGAGCAAGTAGTTAACAACCAAAATAACGAAACCTTCAAAAACCACCTTTAAAAGGCTTGCACAATCAATGTTATGCATGAGAGAATCTTGAACTCGGAAATGGATTTCTCGGAAAAACAGGTTTGTGCCATTCTTAGTAAAACGGGAATAACTTTAAAAATACGAGTCCAATTTAAAAAAAAAAACCCAGCATTTCACAAGAATAGGGAAGCCAATAAACTCAGAGAAAAATATAGCAGTAAGCTTCATGAAAAATGGAAGAAAATTGTGTGCCAAGTTGGACAGCAGATCTCCTCAGATCTAGGGTTTGGAAAAGACAGATTTGCGGTCCTCTTAGAAAATTATGCATAACTCAAGATTTATAAATCCAAATCAACAACTTCAACCCAAAAATTCACAATAATAGAGGAGCCAAGATCTTCAACTCAAAATATAGCAGGGTAATTAAGGAAAATTGAACAAAAATGAAATACCAGTTGGTCCGCGTACTCCCACTTGGCCGAGAGAGGCGACTAGTTCGGGTCCTTTGCAAACGGCCACTCCTCCTTGGGCTTGCTACATTCTTCTAACTTCACATGCCACTAGACACCCTCAAATGAAGATTCTGGAAAAGATAGTGCCAACCTCCCTCTCAAGAACGAATGAGGGAGATGGTTTTGGTGTAGGTTTTGCGTTGAAGCTAGTCGTCCATCTAGGGTTTGAGAGAGCACAAGCTCTTCATGAGTTTTACAAAGCAAAATGGGGGGTTCAAATCTGGATTAAGGTTCCATTAAGGGAGGCTAAATACTCCATTAATGAGAAATAAAGAAAGTTACAAAAATGCCCCTTAGTTTACATAAAATGGGCATTAAGGCTCGGCCTATATGCAAACCGAGCACCTGAAATCAAAACAATTATAAACATCCTAAAATTAACCAAAATATAATCTAACCAGAAATAATCAATCCCACATAGTTTAATTTAATATGCCAAAGTTGAAATTAAACATAAATTTTTCTAATTGGCCTTCTTGGACTCGACCACAAAGTGCATACCAAAACAGTGGAAGGTAAGTCTTAGCCATGTGGGAACTTCTTGCCTCCAAGTGAGCACTTGTCTAGGGATTCTTTATCATTTTGCATTGTCAATCCATGTGAGCATATGTCTTGGTGCTTTTCTTGTCTTCATATCCAAGCTCCTCTTCCATATCATTTAGTGTAGTTTTTCATGTAAACAACAACTAGTTAAGTAGACAATGAGCCTCTTGGTTCATGTTCGGGTAGTAGGGTCTTGGGGTGCATCATTTTGTGTGGATGATGGACGTTTATAGTATCATGTGGATGCCCTTCAAGGTGGGACGGACAACCTTCATGGTGGAAGGGAAGCAAACATTCTTTGTGAAGGCGGGCGTTAGTTAAGTAATTGGCGTGATTTCATTTGAGGCTTGGGCGGACGTCCCTTGTACGAAGATGGACGTCCCTTAGCAAAGGTGGACATTTTATGTATTGCATGTGACATCATTTGATGGATGATAGATGTCCCTGGTCAGTCGCGGACGTCTTAAGTTGGGTGAAAGACATCGTTTGGACAAAGTGGACGTCCCTTATAGGAAAACGAACATCCCTTGCTGAAGGTGAGTGTTAAGTATGTAAGTGTGATGGCGTTGTTTGGTGCATGATGGACATCACTTATAGGACAATGGGTTCCTCATGGGAAAAGAAGACGGTCATCCGTTGAGTTTGACGGACATCCTTGACGGACGAATAACATGTGAAGGCGACCCTCATGGGAAAATGGACGTCCATTGCAGCAAAGGAATTGATAGATGACTAAAATGTGAAGGTGACGGACATCCTTTATGGGACAATAAATGTCCGTTGCAGTGAAAAAAAAGACAATCATTAAGGGTGGAATGATGGACGTCTTGAATACTTAGGCAACGGACATCCCTCATGAGGAATAGACATTATTTGCAGCGAAGAGATTGACGGACAGCTCTTAATGGTTCACGAACACCTAAATGATGAAGATGGTTGACTTTCACCCTTGGCAAAACTTGTAAGCGGATATCCCAGCAAGAGGAATGGAGAAAGACAGGGTATGGCTTGGGACATGCGTGGGTGTCCATCGCAGGGAATGGTACGCCTCTCTGGAGAAATGGACGGAGAAGAGGGATAAGGGAGAAGAATTGATTTATAGAGAGAGAGTAACTGAGAGATAGGAGAAGGGGGTTTTATTCTTCTGGCGATTTTGAGAGACAGAAATGGAGCGGGAGAATGACAGAGAGGCAAAGAGAAATACCAAGAGAGGGAGAGAGTGAACGATCAAGAGAGTGATCGGGGAGACGACGATGGAGCTTGGGTCAGGCTCAGTGTGCGACTCTGGGCGTCAGGCAAGGAGTTTCATGATGTGGGTGTACCATCATCAGGAGGCTAGGGCTTGTGAACAAAATTTCCACTAGCGGCAATTTCTACCTTCGGGTGAGGTGTAGTCGAGGGGCGAGTTGCAGGGATGAATTGGTGAGGAGAAATACTGACATGAGACGACCTGCAAAAGGAAGTACGTGTTAGCAACCCACGAAGAATGACAGGGACGGAGATGTAGACCTTTGATCGGATCCGGGAACTATCTAACGTTAGGTTCACGGATTCTAGATTTTCGAAGAAAATCTACCGATCGCGGGCAATGGTTCGGTTTTCCCTCGCTCAAACTCCCAATGGAAGTTTGAAAAGGGAAAACTTACGAGTTAGCTCAAGCACCACGAGCTTGCTAACAAGGAAGTCCTCTACTTCGTCTCGGATTCGAAGATCCGGGGCGGCCGCTCGACGGAGTCGGAATCTCCTCACAGGGAAGGGAAATAGTAATATATTAATCTTGTCAAAAGTTGTCTCTCAATGCGTCTAACCATGGAAATTTATAACCTAGGTGATGATGAGTAGGGGTGATGGACGGTCGAGATGAGGCAGATGATGGACGGCCAAGATGAGGCATGTGGGTGGCAATATGCAGGCTCTTGGATGAATGTGGAATGAATGGCCGAGATTAAAGCTGGAGGAAGAACATGCATGGCGTACACGTGGCAGCTCCTTGATGTTTTCTTTGGGCTTGCTCTTTCCTTGGGCTTGAAAAGGATTGGACTTAGCCCATAACTCAATCATCACCATCTAACCTAACCAACAATCTAAATGCATGAATGAGTAAAGCTTATAACCATGCTTTACCCTCACAAAATAGGCTCAATGTTTGCCATAAAAATAAAAATAAGAAATAAATAAAAATATGCAGAATTGAAAGGTTACACGTTTGGGATGCCGGGAAGACAAATTCCCGTCTGATGAAGCTCATAACATTCACGTGTGTCCCAAGTCAAGACATGCACAGGTTGCTCCTTATCCATTGGGACAACATCCCAAATAGAATCATCCTCGAAGTTAATACCTGCAAAAGAAACAAGATCATCAGTAATTTGGGTAAGTGACAGTAAGGACCTTGTTTGCGATCGAGTAATAGGCCTCGGCCCTCGAGGCATGTCAAATACAAGATAGAAAGTGGAAGAGAGAAAGGAGCTACAACATAAGAAAATAACAGAGAAGAAGGAGGGATGGATTGGTATATCCGTGGGTCAGCTTCTGTCTTCAGGTAACGCCTTTCCTTCTTCACGCTATTATGAGATTTGTGGGTATTATATGTTGTTGGTTAACTTAGCTCTGTATGTCTGGATGATCATGTTTGTAGCCATTCATGAGATTTGCTTTTTGTAATTAGGTTTTATGCTGACCATATGGATTCCAGGTTGTGGGTTTATTTAGAGTGTTTATATTCTGTTTGTGATAAGTGATTAGTTAGAGGAAGATTATGAGATAAATGAGAATGTGTTTTGGTCAATGGAGATAATACTTATAAAAGTGGATTGTTTAGTGGTTCTGCATTTCGATTAGTAGAATAGGGATCATACGGTTGAACTAATGAAATACGTTTGGATGATAGTTACATGATTAATTGATTAGATTAGTAATTGAATGTTATTAATTGTGAAGGTACTAAAAGAGAAGAAAGGATAATGTTTAAGTGTTATGCACTTAAAGGAAACGAGGTAAGTGATATGCATATGTTTTGGTCTTTGGGGCCTGCATCGCAAGAATAAGATATAAAGTATTAATAGCATGTCTACCGTTTTTATGAAGCATGATTTATGATTTGTATGTTGGTTGCACTATTACATTCCTTTTGTCATATGTTAGAAATTGTATGCATTCACGAGCAAACGAAAAGATGTACGAACAAGCAGGAAACGAAAACAAAACAAAGTACAAAGGAATGATTAAGAAAGATAAAAGAAAAAAGGTGTGTGGTCAGGTAGCTCAGCCCGGAACATAACCCAATGAAAGAAAAAGATAAAGATTTGTGTGGTCCAGTAGCTTAGCTCGACACATGAACAAAAGAAAGGAAAAGATAAAGGTTCTTTTGGACCGGTAGGTCAAGCCCGGCATATGAATAAAAGATAAAGAAAAGATAAAGGATCTTCTGGACCAGAAGGTCAAGCCCAACACATGAACAAAAGATAAAGAAAAGATAAAGGTTTCTGTGGTCCGGTAGTTTTGCTCGGCACAGGAATGAAAGAAAAGAAAAGAAAAGTAAAGAAAAGAACATAAAAAGAGAAACATATACAAATATGGAAACAAAAAAGGAAACAGATACGGAAATGGTTCGAGCACAGAAACTGTAACAGAAACGAAAACAGCAACAAAAACAGAAATAGAAATGGAAATGGATATAGATAGGGATATAGACACAGACACATGAAAGGATACGGAAAAGCGTACGATCACGGATATAAAAACGGATACAGAAACAGGAATGGAAACAAAAACAGAAAGAAAGTATGAAAACGAGAAAAGATAAAAGAAAGAAAACAAAAAGAGAAACTGCATACGTTTTAAAATGGCACAGCATGGGCATGTAGCATGAGCGTTAGACTCATAGTTTATGACTTGCGATGTAGGTACAAACATGATAGGAAATGACGAGCTGATTAAGGAACAGCAAATGAAGGATTTGCACGGGTGAGTCTTATGGCTAGCTAGGTTAACGGATTAAGGAGAAAAGAGTTTTGTAAAACTAATGTAAACAGTTTATTTATCTAAATGAATCATTTATGCTTCCGCTATATTTTAAGAAAAAGATTTTATAATTATAGTCTTCTGTTCTCTATAACGATTTAAGTAACGAGTCAAAGAAAAAGGGATTTTAACAGTTTGATTTTAAGAAAGAACTCTGATATTAATTTAAAAGGTTTTAGAGGAAGACTTCTGCTAATGTTTTATAAAAGTTTTAAATTTAACGCGATTTTCAAAGTAAGAAAAATCGGGTCGTTATAATAAGCAAAAATGAAAACTATATATAGTGTTACAAAAGTTATATGTGTATTTTACGTTTTATATTTATACCGGTTACTAAGCTTTAGGCTCATAGTTAGGTCCCATTGATGTAGGTAAGGAGCTGATGAATGGATAAAGCTGTTAAAGGACATAGCTGATGAAGTAATACTGGGTTGGGCATTTGTTGTGTTCGCGACATTGACCTTGGGTTATAGCTCACGGAAATGAAATAAATGTATTTAAAAGTTTCAA
Organism: Begonia loranthoides; assembly: GCA_022433065.1. Classification (NCBI taxonomy): domain Eukaryota; kingdom Viridiplantae; phylum Streptophyta; class Magnoliopsida; order Cucurbitales; family Begoniaceae; genus Begonia; species Begonia loranthoides. The sequence continues at coordinate 15,126,775 of CM039469.1, forward strand.
AAGCTTAGTGTTTTATGACTTCAAAAAAATGTTTTACTTGTGTTTTAGGTTAATGTGTTTATTTAAACTATTGGTTTGTGGTATTTAAATGTAAAAGACTGTCTTTGTATGTTTACTCTAAGACTTTTGTTGTATGTTTGTTACTCTGGTTTTCCATCACGAGTGTTTTTATAAAGGAAAGAAAATTTTTATATGGAAAAAGTTACTGTATGTTACAAATTGTATCAAAGCATAACCAAGTCAAAATCATTTTTGTAGACTACCAATAGTGCAAACTAAACACAAGGATGCTTCATCAACTGTAATTATTAAGTATAGTGCTTTATTAAGAATAGTATTTTAATTCCTAGAATTAAATTGTAGGCAATTAAATGGTAAGGTGAAGAAAGAGTTGTGCCCGTAGGAATGCTGCTGGGAGAGGGGAACCTGCTAGTCGAGGTAGTAATGTACTCGTTAATCTGGAGAATAACAGACCTGGCAATAATGTTGGAGGGAACAATGTCCCCAATAATCTGGATAATAACGTTTCTATTAACAATGTTGGAAGGAATGAACCTGATGGTCGGGAGTTGAGGAGAATCAGACTGTGCAGGGAGACACAATAAGTCGCTTGACTAGTATGGTGGAACATCAGTTCCACTATATTGAACGTCTTAGTGAAAGGGAGGAGAATGGAAATCCTTGCCCATGGATAGCACGTGAAGAAGCCGATGGGAAAAGTTTAGACAATTGAAGCCACCAAACTTTGATGGGAAAGTATTGGATCCGTCACTGGCTGAAGAATGGGTTATATCCCTTGAAGACATGTTCGAGTATGCAAGAATTAATGAAGCAGATAAGGTTTCATGTGGTACCTACCTTTTGGTTCACGATGCACGATACTGGTGGGAAACTGTTAAGACAGCTCAGGATGTAAGAGAAATGAATTGGACACAATTTAGGGAGATTTTCTTTGATAAGTATTTCAACTGAACGGTTAGGATTCAGAAGTTGGTAGAGTTTGTGAGTCTCCACCAGACTACAACAGTTGCTGAGTATATAACGAAGTTTGAGGCACTATCTCGATTTGTAACACACCTTGTGGCAACTAATGATTTTAAGGTTTACCAATTTGTTCAAGCACTAAGATTTACCGAGGAATTAAGATATATAGTACTGAGGATGCGCATTAGTCTAAAATTGTAACAAAAGCTTTGGATCGAAGAGGCTGAGATGCAAGTTATTAAGCAAAGAGAAATAGATCAGAAGCTGGAAATGAATAATCAAACTCAATCTTCAGTGGATGAGCAGTTAATTGAAAGAGGAGGGAAGCAAACATTCGACAATGTGGATCAGTTAGCAAATGATAAGCGTGTGAGGAACGAGACAGATGCAGCTTTAGTTGGGAATTTTCCAGTTGGACTGTGTCCTAGGTGTAACAAGAAGCATTATGGTGAATGTAAAGCTATTATTGGACTATGCTTTCAGTGTGGGAAGTAAGGACATCGGGTTAAGAATTGTCTGTTGTTGGTCAAGGAACAAGGAATGGTAGCACTACGGGTATTTTCACTGTATGGAGTTCAAGAAGATGAACCATCTACGTCTAGGCCAGATATCATGCGATTCAATAAAACATAAAGTTTTGTTTTACATGCTCATTTGTTCTTTATCATGACATATATGTTAGGTATAAATGACAATAATAGGAAAATATGACATTAATAGAAAAAGGATGCAAGTAGAATATGTTTTAGGTAGGAATAAATACCTTTAGACTAGAAAATATTTTGGGGACAAATTTTATATAAAGGGGAGAATTGTAATATCACGAAATTCTTTTGAGTTGAAGGCATAGCTTAAGTTATAATTTTAGGGATGATAGGAGTTGAGTTGGACAAGTAAAGATATTGGTCAAGAGAAACGTAATTGGAATAAGTGAATTATGATACCCCGTTATGTTCATAATTAGCTTATGGGAAGAATTGAGGTTAATTGATGAATTGTGTGATGGTATTGTAGTTAGATTAAATGATATCAATTAAATTGACAGTTAGTGCAATTAATAAGAGAAAATGTACTTGAATATAATAAGGTGGAATGTATAAGATTTATAACATTTTAGGGCATACTGAGTTTAGTGAAGAATAATGTGAAGGAGAAATGGTGAAAGATATGGAATATGTTCAGGTTTGGATAATTTGGAAAAGTGAATTATGGTTTATTAAGAGTAATATATATATATATATATAGAGAGAGAGAGAGAGAGGATATATATGAATAATCTAGAGAATTAAACGACAACAAGCAGAAGGGAGAAAGCGGTCGATCAGCAAGGTGCGATCGACCGATATGAGAATGTGAAGAATTTTTTACGGTCGTTTGGCTGCGTGGTGGTCGATCAACTAACTGAAGAATCGACCAACCACCATTTATGAAAGTCCTCTAAAGATGATAACGGACGTCTAAAGATGAACTGAATCGACATTGAATGCATCTAAACGTTGGGGGGTTACTAGACATTGATGGGTTGCCAACCCTTGGCTTTATTTCTTCACATGGATGGACGTTGAAGAGTTTCAAACTGTTGGTCTTCTATCTTCAGTGGGATGATAAAAAGGCACTAGAAATGGTCTATATATAGAGAGGGGAGAGATGAGAGTTTCGCAGAGTGGAAAACATAAGGTTACTCTACTAAAACATTGAGAGAAACCGTGAGGTTGAGATTGAAGTCTTTGATGTACTAGAGTTGTAGTGATTGGTCTTTGAAAAGATAGTGAGGATATTTTAGAAGAGATTTAGCGTGTGAGTGTGACGGTTTGATGAGGGAAGTGATTTTATGGTTTTGAAGGGTGAGAGTTTCACAAAAGTATGAGTGACAGTGAATGCTTTTCTGATGTTTGAGAATGAAATTGTGAGGGTTTGTTGTTGGACGGCGTGTTGCTATGAGGTTCTGGAGAAGATAAAGGAGGAAAGTTGTTTTCGGTGTTCTTTACTCTCGAAATTTAGCTAATAGATATTCCTTCATTCAGGTTCTGTGATGATTCAATCTTTGGGGATCTCTGCAAAGTGATATTGTTGGATATGTATGATCTGGGTTTAGGGTTTAAACTCTGTTAAATTCTGCTTATTGAAGTATTAAAATTAGAGCTTTGAATCTACATATTTTTCATAAAGTTGTTTCTCAGTTTAAAGCCACTGCTTGATTATTGCTCAAAGAATATGCGTATTAGTGAAGGAGAAATATTTATGAAAATATAGAATAGTGATTAGGTTGTGTTTTGGAATAATAGGGAATTGAAGTATGAGTTATGCAACTTGTTGAAAGATAATAGTAGTTTTCAGAAATAGTTAGGAAATATTAAGTAAAGATTATAACCGTTAAGTTGGTTGTAGGATAGTAATGGTCAAGGGTTGCTCACTGCTCGTATTTTAAAGCTAGCAAACTATTGTCGAGAAATAATAATTGATGCTTATTTAATTATTCATAGGTATGGACGAGGAGAAACTTTAAGTGGTAATCCATTAAAGCTAAGGACCCCATGTAAGTGGTTCTGCATGTGTTTTGTCTGAAGGGGCCTACATCACGGGAATTAGGAGGTGTTTACTATTTGTTTAATTGATTGTTATGAATTATATATTTACTAGATTTAAGTTCAGTTCCTTAGTTAGGATGGATCATGTTTTAAGAATACGATTGAGGAACACTTTAGATAAGATTGTACACGAAAATGGAATGAACATAAATAACCATTTTTGTGGACCTGTTAGTTACGCCCGGTACAGAAACAAAATATAAGTAAATAGTTGTGGTCTGGTTGGATACAACCGCACAGAAATCAAATATAAGTAAACGGATGTTTGTGTGGTCCGATTCTATATGCTCTACGCATAAACAGAGTAAATAACAGTTTTTGTGGTCCTGTTAGATACGTTTAGCACAAAAACAAAATAAAGAACAGTAAAATATAGGAATAGTAAATAACGTTTTTTGTGGTCTTGTTGGTTAAGCTAGGCACAAAAACAGAATAAATGACAGTAAAAGATAGAAACAGTAACTGATAAGCAAAACTGAAAACTATATACGGTGTTAAGTTATATGTGTATTTTATGTTTTACGTTTGTACCGATTACTGAGCTTGAGGCTCATAGTTAGGTCCCGTTGACGTAAGTAAGGAGGCGATGAAGGGATAAAGCTGTTAAAGAACGTAGCTATTGGAGTATTACTGAGTTGGTGACATTGACCTTGGATTATAGCTCACGGAAATGAAATAAATGTATTTAAATGTTTTAAAAGCTTTTAAGTGTTTTATGACTTCAAAAAAATGTTTTACTTGTGTTTTAAACTAATGTGTTTATTTAAGCGTTTATTTAAACTATTGGTTTGTGGGATTTAAATGTAAAAGACTTTCGCTGTATGTTTACTCTGAGACTTCCGCTATATGTTTATTACTTTGGTTTTCCATCACGAGTGTTTTTATAAAGGAAAGAAAATTTTTATACAGAAAAGTTAATGGATGTTACAAACTTTCTGAGAACTCGATGGGGAAAAAAACTAATACTCATAGAAAAAAGTACAAGAACTCATGATTTCAGAGACTTTCAGTTGAAAAAAACTAATACACATAGAGAATGAATTTGAGAAAATATTGTATAAGTTGAATTTAATTTTTTTATTTTTATAATTTAGAAGATTTTGTAAAAGATTATTTAATGTTTTAGATTTTGAATGATTTAGAATTGTTTTATTGTACATGGGAGAATCATAACTTGTCTATGTTTTACTACGAAGAAGACAATGAATTTGTTCTTTATCTGCAGAGGAAAGATGCATAGGAAAGTCATTTTTCCTCTGCGGAAAGACAACTTTCCTAGAAAGTTGTCTTTTCGCAACGGCAAGTCATATTTTCTCTGTGGAAAGTTATCCTTTTGCAGATGAAATTCATCTTTCCTGATTCCTATTTCAAGGACTCACTTTTCGCAGTGGGAAGACAATGTTCCGTAGAGGAACGATAACATTTTTTAATGGAAAATGCTATAACAATGTTTATTCTAATTATTTCCCATAGTTCAGTGTTTAAGTTATTAACAAAAAAATTTTCACTGGTTGACTTGTCATTGACCCCATAGTAAAGTGGCTATTTTTTTTATCCTCCCTTTCAAAATTTTTTCTTAGTTGGTAAATCAATTTCTCTGATGAAGTCATTTCATTCAGTAAGACAATATAATGTAATGGTTTAACTATCTCTCATTTATCATTTTTAATAACATTTTATTATCCTAGAATGATTAACTAGTTAATTTTATCCCTGGCCATTACACAAGTTGTCATCACGAATGTGACACACACCATCTTTGATCTTGATGTCATATCCATTTTCTTGCAATTAACCAATATTGAACTAGTTAGTTTTTTCAAATCTAGAACAAAAATAACTTTAGTGATTGTTTGAATACCTATTCCCATTGGTTACGTAATGCCCCACAATGTAAATCATTTTTCTTGCTATTTTAATCTATTTAAAAATTGTGCCTTTAAAACTATACAATGGAAGTCTAAAAAGAAATCTCATTTAAAATTCAAACACAATAAAATCCATTGTAAAATAAACATAAACATTCGTAAAATATTTTTACTTAAATTCAAACATTTAAAAGCATAATTAAAAATAAAAATTATTTCTTTTGAAATCTGTTTTTCGTCAAATCTTCACCCACAGGTGAATTTTGCTCCAATAACGCCTTAGCTTTGCCTATGAGAATTCTCCATCAATTGCATCTATCATTCATTCACATCCTTAGGTTCCTCAGTAAAATCATCATCACCTACATCACAAAGTTCATCTATGAGTCTAACACTCAATAAAATATGCATAAATATGTCATGAGCATGAGATGCAATTTTTTGTAAAAACATGAATTTTCCTTTTTAGTTTCTTTCTTTTCTTTTCTTTTCGTTCATTATTTCATTCCTTTCTTTTGTTTTTCTGTATAGGGGAAGTAGACACAACTACGGAAGATATACCATTTATGTCTCGTGACTTATATTGAGACAGTCCCAATATCAATTGAGACCTTCGTTAGTTATTCCGTCTATCATGCTCAACATCCTCGCAACCTTTGTCGAATTCCTTATAGAGGATGATCTCGCAACCTTTGTTTAGATCCTACCTCATGATGACCTCACAACCTTTTTAAAGGCCCTCCTATAATACCAAACTAATGAGCTTATATCCTATAGGTCCAACCTTTGCAACAGTCTATCCTCAACCCTTCGTATTCTTCTTTATGTATATTCATTTCTGTTTCATTTTTTCTTACATGAAAACATATGCATGAAAATCATTTTTGGTTCTTTAAAAAAAACATTTTTCATAATCCATGAAACATACACATGACACATAATGACAATATGACATGCATGAACATAATACATAATAACAGTAAACATATCTTTGATCAATGTTTCAACGCATACAGTAACCAACAAATGGTAAACATATCTTCAATCAATGTCTCAACACAAACAATAACCAATAAACAATAAACATATCTTTAATCAATAGTTCAACATCTCAAACATAATAATATACATAACTAGCAAGCAGTAAGATCCTTGATTAATGTTTCAACATAAAAAATAAAGAACAAACAATAATCATATCCTCAATCAATAGCCCATAGTTATCCTAGTTGAATATCATCATATCACTATCTTACCCTAGCACTTTGTTATGCATGCCAAAGACCAAACTGTAACAACCCGATTTTTATTTCGTTTAAAAATGCATAAATTTAAAACTTTTTTTTTTATAAAAACGTCAATATATTTCCTTTGTAAAACACAATCGTTAAAACTATTCACTTAAAACATTTATCATTTGCAGCGGAAGTAATAAAATCATTTTATGAAACTCAGCGGAATTTAAAACAAGCATTAAAGAATTTTAGTTAATTTACAACCCTTTTACACATAAATTCTCATTTACTTCTTTAGCCTAGCCAGCCACAAGATCCACCCGTGTAAATCCTTCATCAACTGTCTTTGACCTGTTCTCCTGTTTCTCATACATACCTACATCACAAGACTTAAATAATGAGCCTAATGCTCAATAAGTGATATAAAATAAAATAAACATACTATGCATTTTTGAAATCCTTTTTTGTTTTCCGTTTCCTTTTCTTCCTTGTTTCGTTTCGCATTTCATTTCCTTTCTCTTTCGATTTTATTGATCTTAACTTTACTTGATTTTTCCCTTTTCGTTTCTGTTTCTCTTTTAGGTTCATTTTTTGGAAGGGAACCTATCTGTTCCATATACCGAGAGGATGGATACATCATATAGTCATGTACCTATATTTCACCCCTGCATGGGGATACATTATACGGTGGCCTCACTACCATGACCGTCACCATTCTCTTTTTTTTTAAGACGTTGGGGATTTCCATACAAGAGAAATTATGAACACTAGAGTCCACGTGGTTAACCATCACCCTGATGAGGGGATACATCATATAGTGTCCCCACTAATGGATAGTTAACAAATCTCCCAAACCCCCCACACGCCTATTTACATTTATTCAGTGACACAATGGATATTCTTACAGCTAAGTGATGGTTGTTTGCTAGGGTAATCAGCCCTTGAGAACACCATTCACTTAGTATGTATGAGCATCCATTCCACCACTTTTCGTTTTCCTTTTCAAAACCATGCATGAAACCCATTTTTGTATCTTTTGAAAACCATGATGCTCGTGAATACATACAATTCTATAACATCTTTCCAATAATCTCTAAACAGGCTCGTCTACGAAACATATCATTAAAAGAACCTAAATCTAATAAAGAGTCATAAAACAATAGCACAATATACGAAACATGCTCAATTTGTGGTAAGGCAGTAAATAACTCCAATATTCTATGAAAGCCGTAAACATTCAGCATACAACCCTTAATTCTTGCGATGTAAGGCCCAAAGACAAAAGCACAGTAAGTATCAACTTACCTGGCGTCTATAGAGCATTTCTGAGATTAACGCTATCCTTCACAAGAATTGATCACTTAACACTCTACTTCTCAATACCTTCAAAAATTTATAATATTTAATCATTAATAATAATCACCAATTATTAACCTCAACATTATCTATACCATTTTTCCGTATTCACAATCTAATAGAATTACACAATCCTAATATAGCAATTCATTTAACAGCTTCCATTATTTATAACTTGACAACCAACAAAATAACCTCACCAATTTAAGCCTCATCCATTAGAGTATCATTCCAACCTTAACCAATAATTTAGGTGGTAGAAACCAATACCAAAATAGTACTTCAATAGTCTCGACAGTAACAAAACTAAAACAACTTTACTTATCAAAACAACATTATTTAAAAAGGGCATATCCAACATTTCCACATGCTCTCCCCCAATATTTTTGTCCAACTGATCCTTAACCAAAATCACAGCATAAGGTCAGTAGCATTCCATAACCAAAATATGACAATCACACCACAAAGAATAAATAGAGAGCATAAATAATTATTTCACTCCAATAAGCAGGAGCCAAATTACTGCATAGCTTTTCAGGCAGAAATCAACCAGTTAACAACTTCACATGAGTAGGGCAATATATAATAGCGGCCATCACAATACCTAACATACAGAATCGAACAGAGCATAAAATCTAATAATTCCCTTATCTTTTACTATACCCCTATTAAAATCCATAAACCATGAAGGAAAATCGTCTCACCTGGAGACCCAAGAGGCAGCAGCTCCACTTCCTACTTCCTCTATCTTCTTCTTCTTCTTCTTCTTCTTATTTCTCACTGCCTCACGCACAACACAAACCAATCCAATTAACAAAGCATAAATTCACAACAACACCCAATGACAGAACAGAAGGGAAAAACCATCACACTGCTCGGCACTAGAGGCCGAGAAACTAAAGTGTTGGGCAACCTACCTCGCACTGGTGGTGGAGAACCACAGCCCTGCCATCTGAATCCAATCCCCAGCCTAGTCACTATTCATCTCAGTCTAGCACTGTAAAAACCCAGTTCACGGTTCTGCTCGTACCCGAGCCATAGCCACGCGGTCCGTCGTCCATGCGCCGACAGCAGCTCAACGAACCCACGCACACGCCGGCAAGGCCTCAGCTTCGTCATCAGCGACACCTCTGTCCCGATTCTCCCCTTTGCCCTCTCGTTCTCCCTTTCATCGGGTTTCCTCTCTCCCAATTCATAAAACATCAACCCTAATTTCATATCCTCCTTTCGATTTCATTGAAATAAAAACCGACCCAACAGCATAAACCCGAACCGGACCAGAGATGAACCGATTTAAACCCTAATTTTATTTTCTATTTTCTTTTATTTTAATTTCCTCCTTAATTCCATTTAATTTTTCTCCTTTTTATAATTTAATTAAATTCTTCATTTAATTAAATTATTTCAAACTCAATTCTGAATCTCGATTTATTCCAAATATTTCTTGACGATGATTATCGGTCTAATTTAAATTCTTCGATTCGGTTTCCCAATTTAATTCTTCCATCAAATAATTATCTAAATATTTGTTATAAATAATATCCCAATAATCTAAATTATCCAAATAGACTAATATCCAGATTTTCTTCTGATTAATTTATCTTTTCCTTATTAAATTCCCGTTATGCAAAATCGGGATATTACACAAACACAAACAAATATCACTTACATGAAGTTCTTAGTACAGTTTGCAATGTCCAACTTTTGTTCCAACCATTTACTTCCCTTGAAACTAATAAAAGGAATTGGGTTTATAATAAGAAAAAAGGATGGAACTTTAACAATTACTCTCTTTCAAGGACTTAGATACAACTCCCATGGTTTCATCATTCATCACCATCATCCATTAGATTTTATGAAATCCTCACTGTAGAAAACATACCTTCATAGAGTTTGAGAGAAAATCTACCAACCTCGCGACTCAAGGGTGATTAGGTTTCAACCAAATTCTTTGTATTTATAAACTATCAAGTCTAAAAATCTCATTCAACAATTCCCATAAATAATGCATCTTGAAATTATTGTTTCCTTATTAGTCCGAGAATTAAATCGTAGCTCACGAATTACGTGAACAAACGCGTTTTGAATGTAGCCATAGCTACAGTTGATGCGTGGGCTTCCACTGCAGATGTCGGCTCGCCTTTCTCTTCCAATGACAATCAGCCATGTTTACATTTTACTCTTACTTTCGTAGACACCAACGTTTCCACGGTTACCAACACTTCCACAAATGCCAATGTATCTATGAATACTTCCACCCTTAGATCCTTCCTAAATTATCTACCAATTGTTATCTGCCATGTACACTTATTATTTTACAAATATCTCTCCTACAAACGTCAACACTTCTACAGATACCAAAATTTCTACGGATACCTCATCCCATGAATACTTCCATTCAACAAACATTTTATTCATTTTACTTATCCATCTCAAATATGTTCCTTTCCATGAATCCTCATCATTAGCGGATACTCAATCCGGACGACTACTTTTTCTTCCTCTTTTACTTATTTGTTGTGGATTCATCCTTTTTTTGCGGACCTTAGTCATTAGCAGATACTCAATTTGAACGACGATGTTTTCTTCTCTTAACTTATCTGTCGCGGACGCATTCCCTTCCATTGATATGTTCCTTATCATAATAGGACATCCTCTATTCTACAGACACATTCCTTTTCACAATCACTCACTTTTTTGCATCAATCCCAATAGCTACCTATCGCTTATTCATTTCCTTTGTGACATCTCACTCCTATGGACACTAACACTCCTGCAGATTCCAACTCTTTTGCGGATATCAATTTTTCTGTATTTATTGCCCTTCCCTATCCATTACACATACATTTTCTTCGCGGACGTCTCACTCATGTAAACACTAACACTTCTGTGGAAACCAATTCTTTTGCATTGTCTGTTTTTCCCTTTTTGCCACTTATACATTTTCTTCGCAAACACCTCACATCCATGGACATGGATGCTTCCAAGGGCTAATACACCTCAAGGACCCATCGCTAGAAATCGGGCCAAGAAACTCATTAATCATTTTATGACTTCTTATTTTGCAAGAGGAACTTCATTAGAAAGGCTTAAGGATGAACCAACTCTTGAAGATAAGGAAAAGCCAAAGCATGTAATCGCTTGGGATTTCCAACGAATGCCCAAGACTGTGGATGCATTCTAGCTACCTTCCCTACTCGTGGAGCACTTGAAGGCATGGCAAGATAAAGTGGTTCAAGAAATTCCAAACTCCCTAGTAGGTGGTATGAAACAAGTTTTGTCATTTTTAAATTTTAAATTGATGAATTGGATAATAATGCTTGGTATGTTATCGGCTATACTTGATTAGTCGAGAACCATTTTGTGTTGTTTTTAATTGAGATTACTAATGTAATTTGTGACTTTAGGGCAACCCTTTTGAGAGGTATTTAAACCCTCCTTAAAGAGTTGTCTGAATGAATTTGAATTAAGCTGAAAATTTCTTGTTTGAGCTTGAATTCCCTCCTCTTCAATTGGCCCCCGTTTTCTAGGTAAAAGCCGAGAGAGTGTGTGACCATAACTTGATTCACCATTGTTCTTGGCTTGTCTGGAGGTGAATCTTTTACACTAGCTCCTTCCTTTAATTCATTCCAAAGGTGGAAGTCTACAGAGAAGAGTCTGCTGCAACCCAAGTTGGAGTGGCTTCTTTGTGGAGTTTGTTTGAAGTCAAAAGGCGCAACCATAATACTTTTTCAGACCAACTTATAATAGTTCATCTATAAGTTCTTTGTTTGAGGGAATTTGATTATGATTTTTGGAGGGTTATTTGTATACATTCAAAAAGGTGTGTGGTTAAAGTTTTGTGCAATTTGGAAAAGAAACATTTGACTTGTGATTGTTCCCTTTCTAGATTAGAAACTGCCATATTGGTACCCTTTCGGGTAGTCATTTCACAATCGTATATCTCCATCTCTAGTTGGAATTTTTATGTGATTTTTGGGAAAAAAATTCACCTCTCTTGTGAAAGTTATCGTGGTTCAATTTTTATGCTGATTAGATAACAAACAAGTAAGTTACATAATCTGCAAATTGATGTTCGGTTTTCTCTACCTGTGTAACCGCTAGCCTCAAGGGATTCTTCCAAGTATCGTATCCCTTGGTGCATCATTTGGTATCAGAGTCTTCTTCCTATTTTTATACTATGTAATTGGTGAACTTGAACTCCTAGAATGATGACTAGAAGTGAGGCAAACACTGTCCAAAACAAAAAAGCAAATCCATCCTTTATTCAACCAACCGATAAGCCATTAATAGAGGAGGTCATGTCTAGTATGCAAGGCCAACTTGAGGAGTTGCAAAATATGTTCTCCAACTTGCAACAAAGGTTGGATGAACCTAGAAATCAACATGTGAGGGACCCTAGGACCCCTAGACCAAGAAAAATAATTAGCACCTCTATTGATACTAGAGCCTGAGAAGATAGTGGCTAGTATGAAGATTATATGGAAACGGATGTGGAAGATATGCATAGTCCAAGGAGGAGGTCTAATGCTAGAGATGATATGAGACACATCAATGCATCTATTCCCCCTTTTAAAGGATCATGTAATGGCGATGATTTCTTAGATTGGTTAGAGAAAGTTGACAAAGTTTTTACTTGTTATGAGTACACAAAAAAAGTCAAATTTCAAAAGGTCTCATTAGAGCTTTCGGGTTATGGAAGTTTGGGGTGGGAAGACATAAAAGGTCAAAGGAGGCATGAAGGATATGATGACATACAAAGTTGGAGGGTGATGAAGACATTAATCCAAAAGAGATTTGTTCCATTGTACTAAAACAAGAGCTCTTCCTTCAAATCCAAAATCTTAAGCAAGGGTCTCAATCGGTGGGGGAATATCTAACCGAGTTTGAAACACTAAAATTAGATGTGCTTTCGAGGAACCTAAGGAACAAACCATTGCATGGTTTATAAAAGGGCCTAATAAGCAAATTTGAGATTTGGTCGAGCTTCAACCCTTTAAGAATATGGACAGTGTTTTTCAATTGGCTTTGAAGATAGAAAGACAAAGAAAGAGTAAGATCAATGAATCTAGCTTCTCAGCCATTCCAAAAGAGTTCACTTCCATACAAGCCTCAAGCAAAATATGATGATAAAAGCACAGCCTTCAATGTGCATAGTAACAAGGTTTTGGAAGAAAAGAAAACAAGTGGTGATGCCACAAATCCATGGTAAAGAGACATCAAGTGTTTCAAGTGCCTCAAATTAGGGAACATTGTTTCTCAATGTCTTAACAAGGGCATAATGGTGATTAGAAGTGTTACCAAAGAATTTGAAAGTAAAGATGAGATTATTGAATTGCCAAATATAGAGGATGAACCACAAGGAGACACTTATTTTTCACAACAACGACCTCTCCTTATGGTCTTGAGGAGGTCTCAAACCATGCAAAGTCGAGTGGAAGATTATCAAAGGGAGAATGTGTTTCACACCCAATGCAAAGTCAAGGAGAAAATATGTTCTATGATCATAGATGGTGGTAGTTGCACCAATGTGGCTTCTCGAGATGTTGTTCACAAGTTAGGGATAGAAACTGTGTTGCGTCCTACTCCATACAAGCTCAATGACCGAGAGTCGATTAAGGTTACTAAACAAGCCCTCATACCATTTTCTATTGGTGGTTATGAAGATGAAGTTTTGTTTGATGTGATTCCAATGAGTGCCAGCCATTTATTATTGGGAAGAATGTGGCAATTTGATAGAAGAGTTTTCCATGATGGCTATTCTAATTACTACACTTTTAAGTTGAATGGCAAAGTTGTTAATCTAGCCCCTCTCCGACCCAATCAAGTGGCACAAGATTATGAGAGTATCAAGAATAGTACACATGATTCCTCCTTATTCATCTGCAAGAAGGAGCTGAAGAAGTCTCTACTAAAGGGAGGTTCCATGGTATTACTCATGTTTAAAGAAAGGTCAGAGGAGTTAGGTGTTATACCCAATTCAATTCAACACATTATTCAAATGTTCCAAGAATTGTTTCCTTAAGGGCTTCCTCCCATTAGAGGAATTGAGCACCAAATTTATCTAATACCAAGAGCCACTCTTCCAAACTAACTGTAATGCCCAAATAAATCTTTCATGTACTATGTAAAAGATTTTATGGAATGAACAAATATGTTACTTGATGCAATGTAAATGAGGGTAGAGATATTTTTGGAATTTTTTAAGTGGAGAATTGTTACAAATTGTGTGTTTTACACTTTCAGTCGCGTTGAGGTCATGGTTTTGGTCAAATATCTCGACCGAAAATACATTCTAGTGACACCTTACATTTTCGGTTGTACCGCAGGGGAAGTTTCAGTCAGAGATTTTGGCTGAAATATTGTTCAGACTACATTTTGTAGTTTCGGATGCAACGCGATCGAGGTTGCAGAAGTGATGTGAGACCAAAAAATATCAATATTTCAAATTTGTCAAATTTGTCAATTTTGTGGTCAAACCTTCTGTTGGGACGCAATTGCAAGGTGTGACTAAAAATGCAAAACTGAAGAAAAATTTAGAAATTTGATAGTAGCACGGTCGATGTTTCGGACGGCTCCTTCGACCAAAAAACCAATTTAAAGCGAGAACTTTGTTTTCCGTAGGTTGTTTCTTTCTTTCCTCCAACGAGAATTCTTTTCTTCCAGTGAGATTTCCTTTCCTCCTCCCTGAGAAGATACGAACTTTTTCCACGTGTCCTTCTCTCATTGGACCTCCTCCCTTGAATTGGACAACTGTCCATTAACCTCTGGCCTTCACGTGGTTCTTCCTTCGTCCATAAGATGATGACTTGGGAGATTGCTTCTGGACTCTACACTGTAAGCTGCGACCGAGAGAAGATGAGGTGAGGGACTAAATTTTTATTCTGTGAGTGAAAAGTGTCTTGTGAGTTGAGTGGAAGAGGTGAGTTCTTGTCTTGGTATTTTTGCTGGGAGCGTTGCTGTAATGGTGGTTGTCATGGCCATGTGGTGACATCCAGTTGAAGGCAATAAATGGGTGTAGTGGCCAGAGGAGGCTCTACATCACGGGTTTTGTTTGTTGTTAACTTTTGGATTGGGTTGTTTACTGTAAACTACTATTGTTAATACTGATTTCGGTTGAATGAGCAATTGAATCGTGCGGCATGTAATATTTAAGACTTGATTGTTACTTACATGTTGCTTATGCCATTTACTGAGAAAAACTAATCTGCCCTTCGTTACTAATATTCTCTATCTATTGAGAAGTGGATAGTTTGTCATGAACAATTGAACACTGCCCTATGTTTTGGCACTGGAAGTAAGGTTTTATGTTGATTCTATTATAAGCTGCTGAGGCTAATGATAATGGCAAAAGAAGTTGTGCGTATTTTGTCTATTGTGGATTTTTCCATCAGAGGTTATCCTCCTTATGTTAGCTATTTCCTTGTTGTTAGTGTACTTCTCCTGTTAATGAGTGCATTAACATCGACTTTAGTTATGTTATTTATAGTCTGATGAGAAGTGAAAAGATGACCAATGGATTATCATTAACCGTGAGAAAATAAATAATAAGGAATTGGGTTAAACCATTATTTTACTGTTGTGTGCATTGGTGGGTTAAACTTGAAGGGTTTGGCGTTGCTTGTGATAATTGTTCTCTATTGATTCGTTCTTCGTGAGATAGCATATGAGTATTCCATTGAAATTTGTCGATAAATGCTATAGGATAGAAATGGATTGTTTTAACTTAAGTATGAACTCTTATATCATTGCTTTAATATCATGTTTCCATATTCTGTCTATTGTTGTGAACTGCACATGACATGACATCCATGTATCACGATTAGGGATTATGAAATTTCTGACATACTGCATGACATCCATAATAAATGTAAAGAGGCATGTGGGGGTTCAGGAGATTTGGTGACGGTCCATCGGTGATGACACCCCCTAATAGATGTATCCCCTCCCACGTAGGGAGCAGGTGATGGTTAAGCCACATGGACCATAGGATGTATGTCTTCTCTTGTACGGAAATCTCCAACGCCTTAAACAAAAAAGAATGGAGACAGTATGTGGTGACACCCCTAATGGATGTATCTCTTTGTTGGAGTGACGGTTAAGGCACATGACCATAGGATGTATCCTTTCTCTCAGCATACCAGAAAAGATAGGTTCTTTTGTGTAACGCATTGCATGATCACGCATGAGCACGAGCATAGCATTTTATCCTATTTCTTGCTGAGCATTAGACTCATTGTTTTATCCTGTGATGTACGTGATCCTTATGAAACATGTGACATGCAAGCTGAGGAGGAGGCATTACAAGATGATCTCTTGGGTTACCAGTCGGGTTCGACTTGATAGTTATGGCTCATGAAAACAATGTTGGTTATTTTGAACGATTAACTTCATATTTTGAATGTGGTAAACATTTTGTAACCATGGATTGTTGTTGAAAGTATTGAAACTATGTTTTGAATATTTATCATCTATTTCCACTCATTTTACTCTGATATGTTCTCAAATAAACTTTCTAATACACGTTTTAAATAAATCAAAGAAAGTTTTTTTATGGCTAAAAATGAAAGTAAGAAAAAGGTTTAATAGTGCAGGGCATCCCAGTTGGTATCAGAGCTCAACTAGGTCAAACGCGGTTCTGTAGACTGCTGGCAACGTAAGACTCATCGTGGAATACTCCTTCGACTATAAGTTCAATTTTAAATTTTAAAATTTGTTCCTTTAAACTTATTATTCTCTAATTTGAAAATGTAGAGAACTCTAAAATGGCAAGAAGAGCAAGAAACAATATACCAAATCCTATGAAAGAGATGAAGCCCTTAATTGTATTTCCGATGTAGTTGAACAACAGTCTCAATTTATGGAGCAACAATCTCAATTTATGGAACGGTTCATGGAGAGAGACAATGGTAACGGGAATGGGAATTACCATCCCATTGTTGTTCCTATGGAGGCTGGCTGGGAAAGGTTGCAGCGACTTAAACCTCCCAGCTTTGAAGGCAACATTTTTTATGTCGCGGGAGCTGAAGAGTGGATACGATCTCTAGAAAAGATGTTTGAGTATGCCGAAATATGGGAAAATGAGAAAGTGAAGTGTGCTACTTATTTACTGACCCACGATGCCCAGTTTTGGTGGGATTTGGTGAAGACAATGCTGAATATCTAGACTCTCACATGGGAAGTTTTCAAGGAACTTGTAATATCCCATTTTCGTTTATGCATTTTTCATATAATTTTGGACATTTTAAAATTCATTTAAAATATACTTAATTGAAAAACAACAAAGTGCGTTACACGAAATAAAAAAATTTAACTATCTTATAGAAATAACACAATTAAAATACTTAAAATCCATAATAAAGTCTTTATTCCGCGCATGGTAACACAAGCTTGCATCGCATCACACTTCTTCCATGTTCATCTCATTCGGTTCACAATCCATACCTACATCACAGGAGGAACAATGAGTCTATTGCCTAGTAAGGAATAAAAATGAAATGCAACTGTAACCTCTATGACATCTCTACATGCT
Source organism: Begonia loranthoides (assembly GCA_022433065.1). Taxonomy (NCBI): domain Eukaryota; kingdom Viridiplantae; phylum Streptophyta; class Magnoliopsida; order Cucurbitales; family Begoniaceae; genus Begonia; species Begonia loranthoides. The sequence goes on from CM039469.1 coordinate 15,144,338, forward strand.
TAAGACTGATATATCCATAAGTTGGGTGTGCAACCTCTTCAGTCTCTGAACCCATCTCTTGGATTCATTTTTATGTGAGAGCAACATCTTCAATCTCCGAACGCACCCACCTGTTGAGTAAGAGCAACCTCTTCAGTTTCTGAACTTACCCAAATGAGCTGTTTTCTACATGCGAGCAACCTCTTAAGTCTCTGAACCCATGTAGAAAACATCATTTATTATCTTCGTTATTAATCCATGCAATGTATTATGTACAATCTTACTAACATACCTATATGAATGTCACCCACAACAGTTCATATATTGCAAACAATATTACAAACAACTAACAAGCAATGGGCAAGGATCACATTATAATTTAACACTAAACATCCTTTCTCTAACATATTATCAATTACTCTACAATAATACCATACATTTATTTCTCTATCCCTTACGCATTACTTCCAATTTATTCTTTAACAATAAGGGTACTAATCTATGGCAACAATCACTTTGACATGTATTTAGGACTTATACTAATTAACAAATTTTAACATGATATTAATCTAAATTTTCTGTATCATTATAATGCCCCCAAACATTCAATTTGCAATTTAACCTAACTAATTAAATTCCATTTATTCTAATTCATGCAGGGAATATCATCTTAAGCAATTTATCTATTTTCAGCTTATTAGTAGAGAAAACAACCTAATTTAAGTCCAGTTTGATATTAAGGAATCACAACAACTTAAATAACTAATTAACAGGTTGGACAAACCATCAACATAAAATCCACTATCCAAAAACAATAACAAAGGGCTGGAAACTACAGAGGGCAAACTAATCTAAGTGGAATAACGGGTTTCGACAATTCATTAACAGGTAAAATCAGGCATGAAAAAAAACATTATCTGCAAGTAAATTCATTTCTTTCTCTCGGTTAAATTTCTACAGACTCCTTACCAACCCTTCACTAAACTCAATAAACCAGAAAACATAGAACAGTAGGAATCATAGTATAATATTAACTTACAGGGGATAACAAGGAAAACATCTGTAAACACACTACAGAGAAAACAAACCTGCAACTCATCTCTTCCTCACCACTAACCATCAATATATTAAGCCATTTTCATCATATTTACAGGCAATGTAATAACTAAAAACAACGTGATCAAAGATATGATTATTGCATAGAACATATCATTGAAATATGCAAAGATAACACAACCCTATCACAAAAATCAATTCTCTAGAGAATAACAACGTAAATAACAGCGGCCCCCATTCCAAGAAGAATTAAAAAGAGAGATATGTATAATTGTTTTTCCCCATTTCCTTACTGGGCGAAAGCTCATGTTCTTACTTGTGGTGTAGGTACAAACGATGAACAGATAATAAGTAGACAATAAACACATAATGAAGCAGGGATGGATGATTTTTCACGCACAAGACTCGGGTTGACCAGGCAAAGAAAAAGATGACTACACGGTTGTAAATCAACGATGTTTAACTGTCAAGTTTTATTTGTTAGACGTAGTGATTAAATTGTTTAGTATTTCCTTCTTGAACGATTTCTTTACGCTTCCGTAAGATTTTAAATAGATGGTTTTTATTATTTACGCTTCCGTACATTTTGTAATTGGTTTTCCAAACAAGTTTAAAGAAAGAGTCAGTAGCAATCCAGTTAGACGCACTCTGATCTGTTTTAAAAGAAAAATTTTCAAACTTTTACGCATTTTAACAATTTACAAAAATTCGAGTCGTTACAGGTATGTCCTTTAATCAAAGATAAAAGAAATTGCACATATACACCTTCCATGGATTTCAAGGAAAGTTTAAGTTGGTTGAGTGCCAAAGACGACATTAAGATAAATCCAACTTTGGTTGATTTTTCTCATGGGAGTTTCACTAACATCTTGATTTGTGATATGACAAGTATAAGTAGTTTTCTTTAGAAATTACCATTGCTACGTGAGGGGAGACATACACATAATGGATATTCAAATTGCCATTTTTTCGTTCAAAGGTAAGGGGAGATTAATCAATTTGGGTCCGCTTTAACCAAAGTAAGTGACAATATATCGTGAAGCATTAAATAAAAATCAGTTGAAAATTTTTATGCTCATGACAAAGAGGTATGCACCATTTGACAAATTGATTACTTGGATTTTTAGAGTTAGATAGATTAAAGCTTATTATGTTATTGGCATGGTATTTGGATATGGAAATCATGATGCTAAAGTTGATCTCTTTAATATTGGTGGGAATTCATTTATGGAAATACATAGTGGAATGTTCTTGGTCGTAATAAATCTTGGTGTTGAATTTGATTACTATTTTGGGATTATGGGAACATATTGCAGCTTGCGAACAACTTTTCTATTGCATGAAGTTATTAAATTGATTCTGTGGCAAAACACTTATGGCAATGAGGGTGATGATTCTAGTAGTTATTTGTTTTGGGGTTTCGATTACTACTTATTTATTTGTGAATCATTGTCCAAGAATAATTTGATCAAAGTACAAAAGGGGAAAGGTGAAGTTAGTGGCCAATACACCATCTCAAAAATCATGTTTCCAAGGATGGAAAGTTGGGTATACCAACTCATGGAATTCGAAAATCACAAATAAGGAAAGATCATCGTGGGGATCTAGCAAACCATATTGGAGGAGAGCCAACTTAGAAAACTACCAAAAGATTACTCTTTGGCCATACATACTCAAAGGTATTCGCAAAACCAAATTTATGGAAATTATTGAATTACAAAGGGGCATCTACAAGACTTCTAAGCTATTATTCAAATATGGGAGTTGCTTGGTGAACATCTTACTATTATTGGCCTACTACATAAAACAAGATTTGTTTCCTTATTTCATTCATGAACATTTTGAAGTCGTTGCAAATCTCAAAGTCCATGACACATCTCCTTATCTTGTGGAAGAAGTTATGAAGGAATTACTCTATGACCACATATACATAAGGGTGTTCTCAAATTTTCTTTATGGTAATTATTATTGCGGTTAACATTGTTTCTAACTCAAAGGCAAACCATGGAAATCTAGCATCCGAGTTATTGTTCAAGCATAGGAAGAGGTTTACGAAAACCTTAATATCATCAGCCTACCATATCAAACAAGATTCGTTTCCTTATAAAGATATTGAAGATAATACAATTTTGATGATCCATGATGAATCTCCATGTGTTTATGAACACTATGGAGGGAAAGGATATGATTCGAGGTCTAATCCTTTTCAACCACAAGAGGATGAGGGACTATGGGTCCATTCTATCATTAATCAAACTTCCAACATTATCATAGGATATTTGGTGGACTTTCCAAAACTATCTACTTTTTAACCTTCAACAAGTGTTTGATGATTTAGGCATCCAAAACAACACCATACCAAAACAAATGTTTTATAAAGATTGTAGCTGACTTTCTAAGCTTTTTAGAATGGGCTGTATCGCTAAAATTGAAGTTTTTTTGCTATGTCAAAAGCCCACCGAATAGAGAGTAAATATTATGGAAAGTCCAAGTGTCCAAGCTTGGAGACCAAGGAAGTCTTTACATGGAAGGTAATTCAACAAGGGCCCAAATAGAAGAGCTATAAACCCATGAAGATCAAAGAGGGGCCATGCCCTTAATGCTATGGAAAGAAGTCCAAGAAAACAAGCTTGAAGGGCAAGGAAGACCAAGGGAAATAGAGTTAAGGAAACCTTCCTTAATCAGCCAAAAGAAAGTGGACAAAGGAGGGCCAATTGTGCTTGGTTAAGGCAACCATCCAAGTGGCAATTCTTGAAGGAAAATAACTGCCAAGAGTCATCAATTTCGTGGAGCCAAAGCCAAGAAAGATTAGTAAAATAATAGCTTTAGAAAGTTACTAAATTCATAGTATAGTAATTGGCCATACAAGACCAAATACCTAGTGTGTTTCCTATTATGTTGTTTCCTATTATATGCTTTGTAATTGGCTATATAAAGCCCCAAGTGCTTTTGTTTTAGACATTGAAGTTTGATTAATAAAAGATCTTGCTTTATTTAGAAATTGGAGTGATTCCTTTTTCAACACATTGGTGAGTTGCATTTAAAGTCATCCTTGTGTGAGTAGCATCATAAGATTGGGCTTACTTAGAGTTGAGTAAGTTCTCTTATTGGCATCTGTGTTCTTACTCTTTGGAGGAAAAGTGTGTGAAGAGGTGTCCAACCATGAAGAAGGTTTTCATTCACAAAGTTAACCATATGGGAGTGGCAAGCTACACTACTTACTATTTTCGACGACTTAAGTTTTCTCAAGCATATTTCCTAATCCGTGGCGGATATTTCCATATTTCTTCAAGTATTTATAGGTTATTTCTTTACCCCTTCCGCTGGTGTATCAGGTCACTAGAGCTCGGGCCAAGAAACTCATTAATCTTTTTATGATTTCTTATTTTGCATGAGGAACTTCATTAGAAAAGCTTGAGGATTAACCAACTCTTGAAGATAGGGAAAATCCAAAACATGTGATCACTTGGGATTTCCAACAAGTACCCGAGACCGTTAATACATCCTAACTACCTTGCGACGGACCAAATGAACTGAACCACGAGACGGCTCGGTCTAATCACCACGACCAAACCGAACTCATACCCACCCATCACAAATCGAGGCTCCCCAGCTTCCACTAATCCATTGCCAATCACTCCCAATCAAGCCCAATCAACAGAAAACGAAAAAGGAGGAAGAAATTGATCCGACCTACCTTAATCGTCGCCAGAAAAACCACACCGCAGGAACCCCAAATCGCGAGCCCGCGGTATTCGTTGCCACTGGAGCCGCTCGCCAGGAGGTCGCCTGCCTGGACGTCGTCACCCCGCATTCGTCGTTCATCTAAATCAACGCCAAAAATCGCTGTCTAGAAGCCCCGATCTCCCTCTCGCCTCAGATCCCTCTCTCCCTTCCTCTCGGATCTCTCTCCTTCACAAGAAATGGTCTGGCCATTGATTTAATCAATGGTTGGACCGGTTCTTATTGAACCGGTTGAACCTTTACACTATTAATTATAAATTAATTAAATTAAATTCCAATTTAATCCCATTCTAATTTAATCTTTCACTATTAAAATAAATCTAATTAATCTCATTAATCCCAAATAAATTCCTAAATGTAACACAATTAAATTAATCACAAACACTATAATTTAATTTCATTAAATTACTATTTATTTTTAATTACAGTAAATTCCATTTAATCTCTATTAATGGAATTCTTACGAATACGTTTTTCGTAATACCCCCATAAAAATAATTATCCAACTTTAAGAAGTCGGGGTGACACAAATCTTCTTGATGCTTTAGGCACTCTGACCCGAAAGTATCATGAGGCTATCACATGCAATCTTCTATTGCGAGAAGATTGGTTAATTGTTACGTACATTGAAAGGATGAATCCTCGTGATGCTTTAGGCACTATGGCACTAAAGCATTTTGAGGCTATCCTGTTCAATCTTTTGCTGTGAGAAGATTGGTTGCTTGCATGCGAAATGGCGATGGGGCTAGGGGTGGAATCAGTTCAGTTTTAGACCAAAACCGAACCGAATCCACCAAAAAATTTATCAAAAACCAAATCTTGATTTTTGGTTTTCTTCGGTTCGGTTTCAGTTTTTCACTTCTAATCCCAAATGGGAAAAATGCCTTTGATTTTCTAAGAAAAGCGAGGACAAGACAGAGCATGTACGAAGCAGAAATAAAGAGAAAAATAGAGATCAATTCTCATAGGAATTACAAAACCAAACCAAAATTTATTTTACAACAAGATTTTACAAATTTCACAGCAAGATTGGTCTGTTCAAACACAGATCAATATTCTATCGCATTTGTTCAAAAACAGACTAAATTTCATAGCAAGAAACAAATTTGACTGCAAGATTTCACACATTTTACACCAAAAAAAAGATTTCACAAATTTCATATGCAACTAATTTGTGCGAACTACAAAGCGTGAAATGAAAATGAAAATCAAAACAACAAAACATTGAATATATATTCGAAGAACTTGTGTGAAGTTTGCACTGCAAACTACAACTATCCAAAGCGATGGCACTGACTGTGAGTTGGGGCTACGGTGAAAAGGCAACAATGACAACGATGACAACGTTGACGACGCCGCTCGGTAATTGACACTCGACGGAGAAACAAAATGATGGCCAAGTGTTGAAATACACAACTTTTTGTCTCTTCAAATGGCACATACAAGAGGCAGCGTAGGTTGAAGGAGCGAGGAGTTATCGAGTTTACTTTTACAGGTGGTAGGTTTATAGAGAAAAAATTGAAATTAAATTAGTGACTCAAATAGGTTTTCACTTTTTCAAGTTTAGTTTTATTTTTGGTTTGGTTTGGTTTTTCTTGGCTTTTCTCACTTACAACCAAGAATCGAATCGAAATGATCAGTTTGGTTCGGTTTGGTCTCATATTTTATTTTATTTTTTCATATCAAAATCGAACCAAATCAATAAAAAATGATCAGTTCGGTTCGATTCGGTTACCTGGTTTAAACCAAATTGATTTCCACCCATAGATGGAGAATTGATGACATGTCCTTGGGTTTTGAGCCCATAAGTGAAAACGGGGATGGGGCATTGGTGACATATCCTCGGGTTTCGAGCCCCAGAAGTTGAAATGGATAGGTCAGTGATGACGCACTCATTGGGTTTCGAGTCCCTAAAGTTGGCCAGGGTATTAGTCACACGTAGTTGGTAGGTTGTTTGTCACTGATTTTTGCCTATCCTAGTACCGTTCCATTTGACGGGTGGCGTGACGGCTCGTAGCTCTGCTCGTCGGCAACCTTCATCAACTTGGAACCTCGTGTTATTTTATTTTAGAAGGAATTTGTCTCTGGCAACCTCATCTGTTTATTTGATTGTACAAATTAGGTCATCGTGGAGCTTGCTCATCGACAACTTAGGTGATGTGCTTGATCTTCGGGTCATCGCCATTGGTATTCTCTTCTGCCTCATGAGATGTTGCTATTAATAGATAGCTACCTTTCTGTGACATGTGCTGAGTGGATCCTTGTGTGTCTATCCTTTTTCATTGAGGATGGATTGAAGGTTGTCAGTTGCTAAGATTAGTCTATCCTAGTATCGTTCCATTTGACAAGTGACGTGACAATTAGTGGCTCTGTTGATTAGCAACCCTCGTCGATTTGGAACACAAAGGTATTTTAGTTGAGAAGCGATCTATCACGAGCAAACTTATCCATTACTCTGATTACAGATCGTATCGGCTTTAATCTACGACTCGTTGACACATCTGGTGGTTACACGAGTTGTGTCTTCGTGGAGCTTGCTTGCTGACAACTTAGGTAATCTGTCGGATCATTAGATCGCTATTGTTGTATTTCCTCTATCTCATGAGGTGCTACTCTCGGCAGCGGGCCACCTTTCTGTGGTATGCTCCGGATGGCTCCTTGTGTGACAATCCCTTTTCACTGATAACATTGTTGTACGGAAAATGATGTTGGCATATTTTGTGATATAACTATCTATGTATACAGTGAGGTTTGATAAAGCCATGTCGAGGTTCATGGGTCGATTTGGTAAAATGATAAAGATGTTTTAAATGTTTTAAATCCATGTACGGTAAATGATAAACATGAAAATGGTTTTCAAAAGAGATAAGAAAAATAGTTTTCAGCGTGTATTGCATTTAGTATCGACTTCCCTACTGAGTTTGTCACTCCATAGACTATAATTTTTCTCGAAGTTAGGGTGTAGACTTGGTGCATGGGACTTACACGTGTTGCCATGGGATGATGCTGGTGTCCCCTAGTCGATGTTTGTTGGTTCAATCCCCTAGTATCGAGTACATTTGGGGTTTTTAGTTTTGGTGTTGTTTGATTTAATTCTTGCATAGTACGTTTCTTATTTATACTATCATGTCTCTAGTTGATCACTCTGTAGACCCCAACCTATGTGATTTAGGTTAATTTTTGTTAAGTCTTCCAGTTCTTTTATGCCTTGGGCTAGGTAATCAGGTTCTCTCTAAGAACTGTGTTGCCTGACTCGGCAGTTCTGTTAGACTTGCCTCCGGGTCATGTCAATTATCCTATAGACATACTTAGATAATCCAATTAGGGAATTCAATTTAAAATAAAATGCAGAGGGCATAACTGACTGCATTGCTCTAGAATCAATTAGAGTATAATCAGCAATACTGTTAATAAATACGGTACTTGATGCAACAACAGGTTGCTTGACACCATCGTCTTCGATGAGAGAAGAGACTATAGGTGCAACTCTTTTCTGTTCCCAAGTTGAAGTTGGGCAATTCCTTGCTATGTAGCCTAATTCATTACATTTATAACACTACCCGGTGCCAGCTCTACACTCACCTTTGTGATTCTTCTTGCACTTGGGGCATTGATCAGCTTGAGGCTTCTTAGCACAATCTCTAATAACCACTCACCTTCCTTGAACATGCTTCCCTTTCGCTTGTTGCTCATCATCATTAAATGGCCTCTTTGTTCCTTTGTTCTGTTGAGGCTGATTCTCTTTAAAGAATTTCCTTCTTGCCTCTTGTTGTTTGGCCACCATGGATTATACTTCTTATATTACCAGTGCTTTGTTGCTCATCATCATTAAATGGCCTCTTTGTTCCTTTGTTCTGTTGAGGCTGATTCTCTTTAAAGAATTTCCTTCTTGCCTCTTGTTGTTTGGCCACCATGGATTATGCTTCTTATATTACCAGTGCTTTAGACACAATCTTAGAATAGGGTACGCCTTGAGTGTCATAAAGCTTTACACCTCTATATACCTCCACCTTCAAGCCTTGCAGAAACTAGTATATTTTGAGCTCATTTGTAGCCACTAAGTGTGCTGTGATATTTGACAATGCTTCAAATTTTCATACATACTCTACAACGGATCCAGTTTAGCGAAGCTAAGTAAACTCCATCAACTTCTGTGTTCTAGCGGCATGACTAAAATTATTATCATAGAATACCTCACTGAATTTGGCTAACATTATTGCCTTCACATTGTGGGTGGTCTTAATTGAGTCTCACCAGAACCTCACGACCTGAATCAACAAATAGGTAGCACATGGAACTCTTTCTCCCTCCTCTGTCTTTGCATATTCGAAATTGTCTTCCAATGCTCAGATTCATTCTTTAGCCTTGGTTAGATCAGAAAAGCTCCCATCAATGTTTAGAGGGTTCAACTGACAGACTTTCTCCCATCCAACTTTGATGTGAGTAGGTCGCATCCTTTCTTGCTCTTCCCTTTCCGTCACTCACTCCAAATATTGTAATTGATGTTCCACCAATTCAGACAATCGACTGATTGTCTTATCTCTAGCATCTATATCCTCTCTAGCTCTTCTCACCATACTTTTTCCTAGAAAATTCTAATGCCATGAAATAAAAGAAAATATAATTTAGTAATTAAAATTATCATCCAAATTAAACATACATACAGTTGAGAAAGCATTCTCATGTGAAGGCTTATGTTATCCAACAATTTGCAGAAATGATCTCTACTCGAGTTGCTTTGATACCATATTTGTAATGTCCCATAACGTAAATCTTTTTTCTTGCCATTTATTTTTTAACAAAATTCATTTAAAAAATGTGCCTTTAAAACTATACTGTGGAAGCCTTAAAAAGAAATCTTATTTAAAATTTAAATATAGTAAAACCCATTGTAAAATAAATATAAATATTTGTAAAATATTTTAACTTAAACTCAAATATTTAAAAACATAATTAAAAATAAAAAGTCTTTCTTTTGTAATTTGTTTTTCCTCAAATCATTACTCATAGGTCAATTTCGCTCCAACAAATGCCTTAGCTTCACCAATGAGAATTCTCTATGAACGATATCTATCATCGTTCATATCCTTAGGTTCCTTAGTAAAATTATCATCACCTACATCACAAAGTTCAACTATGAGTCTAACGCTTAGTAAGAGATGTATAAATATATCATGAGCATGAGATGCAAGTTTTCATAAAAATATGTATTTTCATTTTCAGCCTTTCTTTCTTTCTTTTCTTTCATTCTTTCGTTCCTTTCTTTCATTTTTCTATGAAAGGGAGAGTAGGCACGACTATGGAAGACACACACCACTTATGTCTCACGACCTATGTTGAGACAATCTCAATATCAATTGAGACCTCTATTAGCTTGTTCCATCTATCATGCTCAACGACATCGCAACCTTTATCGAAATATCTTTTGATGATGATCTCACTACCTTTGTCAAGATCTTAGCACATTGTCGAAGTCTCTTTCAATGATGATTTCACAACCTTTGTTGAGATTCTAGCTCATGATGACCGTGTGACAGTCTAGACTAACAAGCTTATCTCCCATTGGTCCACTATTCATGACAGTCTATCTTTGTAATACCCCGATATTTTTCCCGTGTACGTAATGTAATTAAGTGTCAGGATAATTAAGATATTACATTGCATATTGATACGTGTTAAATTATGATGTGTATTCATGAGAAAAATATTATGGGATAAAAATTAAGTGGGAAAATATTAAGAAAAGCTGGATTTTTGGAGATTCAAACGCATGCGGATGACACGAGGACGAGAAATGTCGTCCGCAAATGCATGGAATGCGGTCCCTGCACTTTGGGACAATGCAAGACAGAAGCCTCATGTCCTAATTCGTCCCCTGTTTCTCACTGGGCACTTGCGGACGCATGTGGACGAAGGCGGACGCAGGCAATTTGAATTTGTACAAATTCTGGACACTTTTGGATGATGCGGACGCTATTCTTCATCCGAATGGTGAATTCGGACGGGTGTGGACACCATCCTTCATCCAAATGTCCAATTTTTCCTGAGGAATAGTATGTTTCGGACGCATGCGGACGAGGCCAGGACGAACCCTCACGTCCGAAACAGCCCAGACATGTGAATAAATTATAGTTAAATAATAGAAAATTTGTCATTTAGCAATTGAAATCCCCACTCCTGGAGACACGAAGACGTGACCCCATGCCAAAGCCACACCTCCAACCATGCCCTCCACCTCGACGAAGCCATGCCCTCTCTACCCTAGGTGTACGTTTGTCTCCCATGTATAAGTCATCCTTCTCTAGCATTGCCTTCATTCCTTCTCCATCTTTCAGTTCAGCATCCCCCCTACATGAGGAGACAGTAGCGAAAGAGAGAGCTTCTTGCGAGTGAGAGACTCTTGTGAGCATGAGTGAAGCCTTCTGTGTTGTGAGCTATTGTGGGTTAGCTATTACGAGTTAAGTGTGAGACGTGAGTGAAGCTGAAGTTCAAGCTCTATGAGTTTGGAGCTGCTGGAGTGATGTCCATGATTTAGTTCATCATTTAGGGTAAGGACTTGCGTGTGTCTTGGCCAATGGTAGCTCTACCCATAAGTAGTGTGCACGTGTTCTTTTGTTGTTGATATTCTGTGTTAATTCTTGAAATTCCTTTACTACAATTCCTTTACTATAATTCATTGAAATGCTTACTGTCTCTATAGAATGATGAGCTTGAATGATAGTCTCTATTGAATGATGAACGATGTTAAGCATGAATGAGTTATGATTTCCTTCGTTTATAATGACTCTGTGAATACTTGTTATTGTTCTACTTGCTGTAATATTTAATTTATATTACCCTACCATTGTTAAAGGTGATAATTAACTAGAATAATTAAATCAAGCATGTTTAGTTACAAGCTTGCCTAATTAATTAATTTCGCATGTCTAATTAACTAGAATAACCTTTGCAACAAGCATGTTAAATAAACTAGAATTTTAAGCATGTTTAAGTAACTAAGCATGTTTCATCCATTAGACTATTTCTTTGAGCATGTAATTAACTACAATCTTGAGCATGTAATTAACTAGGATAACTACTAGAGTAATTAATTAGAGCATGTTGTTTAATCACCTAGAGTAATAATTATAATTCTTTCTTGAGCATGTAAATTGACTAGGAAAACAATTGTACGAGTATGTTTAATTAACTAGAACAACAACCTTATACTTTATCCATTTTTAAATTGTTATATTTAATTGTTATCCATGTCTATTTAATGTCGTTATACGCTTGTGTTTATGAAGCATGTTTATTCATATGAGTAGTTATGAGTAATTAGTTATAATTTAACTGAAGCATGTTTAACTTATGACCTTAATTTAATAGCATATTCTGATCGCTGTTCTTTTAATGTTGCGTTCTGTAAATTCCAGCATGCCAATCGTTGTCTTAGTTGTTGCTAGGATTGTTCTCTTTTAGGCGTTTTAGTTATTGCATTCACTTATATCCACTGTTCATTATGATTACCTTCATTTATGCGTCGTTATTCATATATGTGTGCATTTCAATTATTGTTTAGTTTCATTTCAATGTGTTATTCAATTATTTACTTTTCAATGTGTTATTCAATTATTTACTTTCATTCCTATGTGTTATTCAATGATTGTTACTTCCATTTCTATGCGTTATTCAATTGTTGTTTACTTTCCATTACATGTGTTATTCGATTATTGTCATTTACTTTTTTTTTTATGCGCAATTCAATTATGATTAATGTTACGTTAAACTGCATCATGCATCATGTTATTGAGAGAATCATCATGCATCATGTTATTGAGAGAATGTGTCATCATGCATCATGCTAATAGAAATTAATAGGGAGTGCCACCTTGGTGGTGGTACTCACACATGCATTAGTGAGGGAAAAATGTTAAGAATGAATGAATAAAAGAAAAGAAATAGGGAATTGGGGGATGGAAGGGTAAGTACGGATCAGTCAGGTAGACAAGATTAAAAGAATGTTACCTTTCCCTCGTCGGGATTACGAGACTGTCTACTCTAGGTGGTTGAAGCCGACAAAGACTACCCTTCCGCCACGTATTTTCCAATCTTCCGCTCGATGTACGAGTAATGAACGAAAGAACGTAAGAAAAGATTGGTTTGGGGCAGTACCCATTCCAAAAGAACTAAAGAGAGGCATAGCATATTGCATAAACTCAATTCCTTACTAGGCCATTAGACTCACGTCTTACTTGTGGTATAGGTACAAACGATGCACTGATCACGAAGTAAGGACGAAGAATTTGCACGGACGAACTTGTGGCTGGCTAGGCTAAAGAGAAGTAAAAGATAAAGGGGTTTGTAATTAACATGTAATACTTTGTTTAGTATTTCTTCTTTAAACAAATTATTTATGCTTCCGCTATGTTTTTGATAAACCCGCTATGTTTCTTGATTTGACTTCCACTACATTTTGGTAAAAGATTTTATAACGATTTTCATTGCGGGTAGAACGATAAGAGTTTTAGCAGTCCAGCTTTCGAATGGCACTCTGATTATATTTCTAACAAAAGGTTTTCTTGTTTTAAATTTAACACATTTTCTTTTTAATGAAATAAAAAGTCGTTACAATCTTCATCCCTTCGTATTCTTCTTTACATATGTTTGTTTCCGTTTTATTCTTCCTTACATGAAAACATATGCATGAAAATCACTTTCAGTTCTTAAAAAAATATTTTTCATTATATATGAAACATACATATGGCACAGAATGACAGTCTGACATTCATGAACATACATAATAATAATAAAACATATTCTCGATTAACGTCTCAACGCAAATAGTAACCAACAAACAGTAAACATATCATCGATCAACGTCTCAACATAAATAGATACCAACAAACAGTAAAAACATCTTTGATCAACAGCTCAACGTCTCAAACATAACAGTATACATAACGGGCAAGGAGTCAACATATCCTTAATTCATGTTTCAACATTAACAATAAACAAAAAATAATAATCATATCCTCAATCAACAATCTGTATGCATCACAGTAGAATATCATCACATCACTACCTTACTCTAATACTTTGTGCTGCAAGCCAAAAACAAACACAAACAAATATCACTTACCTGAAGTTCTTAGTAGAGTTTGTAATGTCCAACTTTTCCAACTGCTTACTTCCCTTGAAACTAAGAAAAAGAAATGGAGTTAATAGTAAGAAAAAGGATGAAACTTTAACAATTACTCTGTTTCAAGGACTTTGAAACAGTTTTAATGGTTTCATCATTCATAACCATAATCCAGCAAATGTTATGAAATCCTCACTATAGAAAACATACCTTAAAAGAGCTTGAGAGAAAATCTAACAACTTCGAAGCTCAAGGGTGATTAGGGTTTTGACTTAATCTTTGTATTTATAAACTGTTAAGTCTAAAAATCCAGTGGAAGAAATCTCGTAGATAACACATCTTTAAATTATCATTTCCTTAGTAGTCCGAGAATCAAATCATGGCTAATGAATTTTGTAAACAAACGTGTTTGAATCTGTCCGTAGTTACAGTAGACATGCAAGCTTCTGCTACAGATGTCCACTCAAATTATGTCAACGTTGTCTTCATCCTTTACTTATCCGCTACGGGTTCGTCCCTTTCTGCAAACCCTAGTCATTAGTGGATACTCAATCTGAACGACAACATTTTCTTTCCTTTACTTATCCACTGCAGATGCATTTCCTTCTGTGGATACGTTCCTTATCATAATATCATGTTGTCCATTTGTGGGCACATTCCTCTCTGCGGACACATTCCTCTCTGTGGACACATACTTTTTCGCATTAATGCCAATAACTGCCCCTCACATATTCTTTTTTTTTTTTTGTGCGGATATCTCACTTTTGCAGACACTAATGCTCCCGCGGATACCAACTCTTCTATAGATACCAATTATTCTGTATTGTCCGCCCTTCCCTATCCGCCAAATATACATTTCCTTCACAAATGTCTCACTTCCAAGAACACTAACGCTTCTGCAGACACTAACACTTCCGCGGATACCCATTCTTTCGCATTGTCTACCCTTCCCTACCCACCACGTATACATTTCCTTCGCGGACACTTCACATCTACCGACATGAATACCCATTCCAATTTGTGGGCACTCTTCCACCGACACTTCACATATTAATCTTTTTTGCTTCTTTACACGCCTAACTTTCCTAATTCTTTAATTTACTTAATAAATCATATATTTTATTTAAAAAAATACAATATTTCTACAACATTATTCTCTCAAATTTCTTTCATCTCCAAACTTTCATAATCCTGTAACTTACTTTAAAATTCTCATATTTTTATAAAAATATAATCTTTCCACATCAAGCTTTCATAATTCTATAACTTGTTTAAATCAATTCTATATTTTATAACAACATTTTTCTTCACTACATTATATAAATTCCTTATTGTGACGTTATTCATCTTATTTGTATTTTAAAATGTCACGTTACAAATAAAATTGTTTATGAAAATTTTTCGTGGTGTTACGTGATCTTATGATTATTGTTCTTTCCCAAAACTAAAACATTGGAGTTGTTACCAAATTTCTCATCATCTCTTTATGACTCGTCTAGGTTAGAAAAAAAAAATTGTGCGCTGCAACCAATGTCTAAGAACCACAATTATTTGTTGGTTTCTTACTTGGTGTGTCAAGCCATCAATAAGAATATCCTCTTGTGTTTTTGCATAATTGGATTTTTCTCTAATGTTGTTAGTTAAGTTAGTTCTACATTCATTATGGTAATGTTCATACTTGTGACATAGCTAGCATTCCACATTCTACTTGTCTAACGACTTTGAGTTATTACTTGTTGTTGATTGGCTTCAATGTCCTCTTTTTCTGTCGTTACCTGTTCCTCTTCCTTGATCATTTTGAGATTGCTAATTGTGTGAGTATCTTCCTTCATTGTTTCCTCTGCTTTGCCTCGACCTCCTCTCTTTGAAGTCAAAAAATTGATTATTAATTGAGGCTTATAATGCTTTCTCTACTTTTTCTTGTCGTTGATTGATTTTCTTCGTATGAACTATCATAGATCCTTGGAGTTCATCAATTGAAAGAAGATCAATATCATTTAATTTTTCAATTGAACAAACCACATAATCGAAGGATTTTCTCTGACTACAATCACAGCTTCCATCCTCTCACCATGAATCCACATCTTGTCAACGGTTGTCATTGTCCTTGAGAAAAGAAATGAACTACTGTCTCTTGACTTCATCTGGAGTAATTCAAAATGTTGGTGGAGGGATTGAAGCTACTGCCTCTTTGCCCATGCTGATCCTTGGAGTTTATTTTTCATAGAATCTCAAAATTGCTTTGAAATATGCTCGGAAAGAATGGTTTCCAAGATTGGGAGATCAATAGCTTGGAAGAGATAATTTTTCGTCGGGAGATGCTTTAGCTATGGCTCTGCAAAATCTAATCTCTGTGCATTTGATAGTGGCTCAGTAATTCTATGGGAGACAACTTGCCAGTATCCTTTTTATCTCAGAAAATTTTATATTAACATGCTCCAATTGTCACAGTGACAGTCAAAACAAGAGCTTTCGATTGCAATTGCTGCTAAAGAAGTACTAGTTCTGTTGCTGCAAAATAAACACTACCACTTTATTTACTGTTCGCTGTGTTTTGAGGCTCCGATACCATTGTCAGCTTAATTAAAAATGAAAGAAGGGAAAATGCTTTAATTTAGGTTGATTCACAGCAGAAAAGTAACTCAAAATTAGGCACTTCGTAGAATATGCATATAGGTAGCAACTTTAGACTTGGTCAAGCTTGCTTACTGATAGTTGGACAATTTTAGTGTGTGCTGTGTTGGATTATTCTTAGCTGGAAGGTTTTGAGAAGTATGATTTAGAATATTTTTAATGTATTATTGTCGT
This sequence comes from Begonia loranthoides, assembly GCA_022433065.1. Taxonomy (NCBI): domain Eukaryota; kingdom Viridiplantae; phylum Streptophyta; class Magnoliopsida; order Cucurbitales; family Begoniaceae; genus Begonia; species Begonia loranthoides. The sequence continues at coordinate 15,161,046 of CM039469.1, forward strand.
TGGATAACTTCAAATAAATAATATATTATTTATTTGTTTTTCTCGGGGAGGGAGGGAGAGAGAGAGAGAGAGAGAGAGAGAGAGAGAGAGAGAGAGAGAGAGAGAGAGTAAAGCTTCAAATAATTGATTTGCTTAGTAAATTGCTTTATGTTGTGTATGACCGCATAAAAATGATATAAAATTTGATTGATTTAAAACCATAAAAGTTGATTTCGCATAAAAAACAATAAAATCTCCCAACCAAATGCTAGCTAATCTTCCTACTTGCACACGTGGATAGCTAATCCTTTAGAAAGGGTTCAAATTCCACCAAAATACAAAAGAGTGGTTGCGATTTTGTGGATGGTTTGGTGAGATCTTGAAAACAATTTTAATAATTTGGGTAAATCCAACAACAATTGAGTTTTTAAAAAAATTAAGTCTTTCGATTTAAAATTTAATTATCTGGATTGTATTTTGATTCGATTGAAAAATTTGTGGTCCAACAAGAGTGATATAATAAAATTATAAATTTTTCGTACCAATCGTATTTATTTTATATTTTGCTTTAGATTTTTTAAGTTTTATAATTTGTTTGACATAAGCCTTTTTTTTATATTTTGAATTTTTTTAAGGAAATTAACAAAACAAATCTCATAGTTTAGAGTCAGTGACAAGCAAAACATTCAAGAAATTTCATGAGCAACTAAGATCTTGAACTATGAAAAATGAATAACGCAAACCTTATAATTACGTTTTCTGTCAAAAAACACTGAGGCAAACGCTAGAGTCATGTTTTCCGCTTAGAAAAAGCCAAGGAAGTAAACCTACAACGGACGTCCAAGGTTCAACCTTGGACGTCCTTCAATGAGGAGGGTCGCCCAAGACTAATCCACGAGGAGACGAACGTTTGATGGAGAATCAAATTAGCTCTGATACCAAATTATACGAATAAGAATAACTTTGATTCCAAATGATGAGCAACAGAATCGACGACAAACAAAACATTTGGATAATAAATATGAAAAATATGGATTAAGAATAGAAGTAGAGAGAGGTCGAACCGAAATAGGGCGGTCGCTAGTAGGGGTGTACAAAACCGAACCGGAATGGGTCAATTCTGTTCTGTTCGGATCGGTTTTGCACATTGTAGATCCGAGTTTCTGTTTAGTTTGGTAAGAACCGCAAATGTCAGTTCGGTTTTTTGTTTATATTTTGCAAAACTGACAAAACTAAACAGAACCGACATCATTTTCAAATTAATAAACAAACCCAAAGCCAAACTAACCCCTACTGCCCGGCTCGCAAACTCGAAGACCAATCATCTCCTCCATACTCCAACCCTCACTGTCACTCTGCTCCCTCCATTTTCGCCTGTGGCAAGCAGCTTAGTGACCGGTTCTCAGATAGCCAGACTCCGTCGCCGGTCGGTACCTCTCACTTCTCGGTGTGGGCTGTGCCTCTTGAGTTGCTCGACTCTCAAGTCTCGCGGCTTGGTCCTTGTTGTCAGGACACCCCTAGTTGAAATTTGATCCCTCTTCTCCTCTTCTAGTCTCTCGGTCCCTCTTACAGTCTCAGCGCTTAGTCTCGGGCCTCTCGGCTATTACAGAGACAATCTCCTCCCGGTTCCCTCTATCACTATCACTAGTCAGTGCCTCAGGGGTCGCACCCTCTTGGCTCTTGCCTCTCGGACTCTGTCTCTCAGGTATGGCCTCTCCTCCTCCCTCAAAATGTGGAAACTAAATTCATGGTTTAATTGTTGTTTATTGATGATTCTGTTGAATTGAATTGAAATTGTTGGCTTAATGATGAAATTGCTTCGTTCAATGATGAAATTGAAATTGTTGGTTCAATGATGAAATTGCTTCAATGATGAAATTGGTTTATGTAGCAAGGTTAGGTTGAATTGTTCTACTTTTAATTTTTTAATTGAATTGAATTGTTCCAATTTTGCTTCAATTGTTGAAATTGAATTGAAATTGTTGAATTGAATTGAAATTGTTGAAACTGTTGAAATTGGTTTACGAAATGCGATGACAACTTAGAACTGATACAATCATAATTTTGATAAAGGATATTATAGGTTTATTGTCTCATTTAATATTTCGATTTGATATTATATTTTTGTTATATTAAATATTTATTGTTTTGTTTGAAAATTATATTTTTCTATTTTTACCGTGGAAATAGAGAGAATAGGTATTAGAAAGAGAAAATGTATTTTCAATTTTGATATTTGAAATAAAAAAAATTTAGGTAGATAAAACTGAAACCGAACTGGAAATGGAACCGAAGATTCCGGTTCTGTTCCGGTGGAACCAACTCCCAGTTTCGGTTTGGCAATGGCCGAACCAAAAGCGATGTGGTTCGTGTCGGTTCCTCACTAAAACAAAACTGAACCGCACCTTGAACACACCTAGTCGCCAGACAAAGAGAAATAACAAACGATTCGATGAGAAAGGAAAAAGGAAGAAAAGAAGATAACTATTGGATTATATTAAGGGACGTCTTATACCTAAGTTGAACGTTAAACCCGGCCATTATTTTTAAAAAAATTAAATTGTTTTAAACCCCCTTTTGGGGGTTCTTACCAATTAAGGGGGAGTACCCCCTTATTTCAATAACAGTGGGAGTGCAACTTCACCCTTTTCCCCCACCTTAATCTGGGCCACATCTCTCTCTCTCTCTCTCTCTCTCTCTCTCTCTCTCTGGGTGTGCAATTCTTGTCGGTGGGCAACCGTTCATCGCCGAGATTGATTGTTCGGTGTCGACGTGAATCCATTCCTGGCAAGACTGTCAATTTTGAGGTGCATTATCGGTAAAGATCAATTTTCAATGTTTCTTTGGAGTTTAGCAAATTACTGATATTTTTTTTTTGGATTAGTTATGAACTTGGGTTAAGAATATATGTTTAAGAATCACAAACTGTGTTAATGGAAGAAAAATTGATTCTTTAGGGTCGGAAGATTTACACTGGTTTTGGGAAGCCAGTTCCAGCAAACGTTTTTGGGTACAGCTTTGCAAAATCCTCAGGTAATGAAAACGGTTGAAAATTTTGTGAAGATTATTGTCTGTAATGTTGGTGATTCTAGATTTTTGGTTTGGGACAAGAAATTTGTATAAATTTTTTTAATTTTTCTGTGATGGAAAGTGGATCGGAGGTCAGGAAGGAATTCCCGACTGAAAATTGTGGCTTTCAGCCATTGGTGTTACGCCAAACACAGTGAAGGCATTATGGCTGACAACAAGTTCACTGAGTTGTTAAAGACTACAGCTTATGGCATAAAATCGTTGGGCAAGAGTTAGACCGGAACTCTTGGCTCTTACCTACTGGAAATTATCATCGAGATTGGTCACAGCTATCATGATCGAACTCTGCAGATAGAGCGATCTTGAGCTCTTTTCATAGACAGGGAGCTGGTCTGTGGGCAAGGATTATCCTGGATCGCGGTCTAGTTCCAATTGGGTTTGGCCCAAACCTGTTTCGTGCCAAACTAGATCCTGTTTGGACCGAAAATTTTACCTTACCCCAAATTTTGACCCGATTATTCTGGGGTTATTTCAAGAGTCATATTTGGACCGTGTAGGCCTCCAACCTTGTTATCTGTGAGTCATCCCCTTTTTACTTAAAATTTTAAATAATTAATTTTAAATTTCTAATCCTAATTTTTAATAAATTTTATGGTTAGAATCCTAAACGTAGGAAATCATTAGGTTGTTTCTGCCAAGTTTCAATGGACCATTTTGTGTTCGACCGTGGTATTGTTTTGACTAAATTGGAGGTAGGGGTTATTTTATATTTAATCACTTTAAATTCTACAATATATAATATTGATTCAAATTGAACATGTTAAATTTATCGTTCAATTCAGTTACATTTATTTTTACATTCAATTACTTTTATTGTTAACTAGAGTAATGAAATAGCTATATGTGATGTGTCCTTAGACACAAAACTCTAAAACTGATCAGGTTCTATTTTGTTGTTTGCGATCGCCTAAATATCGCCGTTATTTTAATTTCGTTGTTTAATTTATTGTTAAACATTACTTCTTTCACATATTGATTTGTTTAAAATAAATAATTGAAAAGCACACATAACTATTATGATATAAATTTGAATATAAAATTCAAACCCTACTGAGTTAGTTGATTCATCTCATATTGACTTTTCCTTTTCAGGATATAATTAGAATAATCCTTAATTGCTACTACAGGAGTCGAATTTGAAAGTTTTCCTCGTGCATTTTATTTTATTTCCTTTTTAGAGAGATTTAGTTATTTTGGTAAGGTTCGTATGTAGTTTTTTTTTTATTTCTTTTTACTTTCAATTATTTTCTTTTATTTTAAACCTTATTAATTCTAGCAAATTGGATGTCACTTTTGGACTTTATTGTTGTACTTGGATTGTAAAGTTTCGTTTTGAGTCTTTTGTTGTTATTGTAGCAACCCGATTTCTCTTTTTCTTAAAACGTTACATTTTAAAGCATATTTTCTTTCTAAATTGCATAAAACTGAAAACTATTCTTTTTAGATCAAATCCTCCTATTAAAGTGCGTAGCGGAAGCTTTTATCCGTGATTTTAAAACACGTTTCATACTAATATTATAAAACATTCATCAGATTCCAAAACCATATATTTTACATAGCATAAGAAACAGTTATACAATCTTTCTTAAAACCTGTTCTTAAAATATTTACAGAAGTATAAAAATACAAAATACCAAAACATGTTACATTGAGCCATAACCCCCACCCACCAGCTAGTTCGCCAACAGCACAAAAAGGCTCAACACCGCAATACTCCATCAGCTGCGTTCTCTATAAGCATTTATCAACCCATAGGATTTTTACCTATATCACAAGACAATAACTATGAGTCCAACGCTCAATATGAGATATAAAATATGCAATGCATATGCTATGCAACTTTATAAAAATGTATGCATTTTCTGATTTCATTTTCCTTTATCCTTACCTTTAACTTTAACTTTTGTAACATCCCAGTTTTTCATACAATTTAAAACTTATAATTTTAAAGACATTGATCCTTTATAAAACTCAGCGGAAAACTTTGCATTTTAAAACTTATTGAAATAAGGAAATGCATAATTAAATTTCCTTTTAAAACTTAAAATCATTCCATAACTTAAAGCAAAGAATACTTTACAAAACCATTACATTTATAAAACCATTACATTTTTTCTTTTTAGTAGTTAACCTAGCCAGCTGCCAAGTCCGCAACACACAAATGCTCCATCAACTGCCCTTATCCTTGATATCATGCATACCTACATCACAAGACTTAAACTATGAACTTAATGCTCAGTAAGAAGTAAAATGAATATGCGCGTTATGAAACCATTTAAATTTAATTTTCTTTTTCCTTTATAAAAACGGTGATGACCTTATACTATAACAGTGAACTGATACTTATAAAAATAATGATTAACTTCAATCATAATGAACTTTATACTATAACAGTGAACATGTGCTATGGCAGTGAACTTGTACCTTACTGGTCAACTTAAAACCAAATTAGTGAACTTATACCATAACGGTGAACTTGTATCATGATGGTGAACTTATTCCACCATGATGAACTTATACCATTTTTCTTTCTTCTCAAAAACTCGGGATTGAGCGGTGAACTTTAACCTAACTCAAACCCCTCTCATATCCTTTAAATATCTCTTTTCATTACCATCTTTTTATAAAACTTATGATGAGAAATCCGTTTACATTTTAGAAAACAATGATGCATGACTGCACACAACTTAGCATTACATCCTTGAACAATAACAAGATCACAACTTAGATCTAACAATACAATCATCAACCAACAAACCACATCAAGTAACAGCAAAACAATACATCTCCAAGTAAAACATGATCACAACTTATCATATTCTAACATGTCATCAAAGCACTTAAACACACTATTAAACAATACATCCTAGAAACCATAACATGATCACAACCTATTTCGTATCATCTACCATCACAAAGCAACAGAGAATAGTACAACTAGCAGTAACAAACGGAGGCAATAGTTTATCAAGCATTTTAGAGGACTTATAATCTAATAGTTTTATCTATATTTTTATGAATATCTCTAAGAATGGCAGGATCATGAACTTCTCTAAAAATGGTAGGTCATTAAGTATCACATAATATCCTACACAAACAGCAACCTCACATTCCATTTGCGAAGCCTCACTTCTACTTAATAGCAAGATAAACCTAGTCTCAATGTCAAGCAGCCATAATGAACTTCACTTCTAACATAACTACTCTCTAATGTAGAATTAGTATTTTCAGCGTATTAACAACAGTAAAGGACACTTCCAAAACTACTCTTCTAACATAACTGAGTATGGCATTTTAGAACTTAATAATTATCAACAATAACCCCTAACAACCACCAATCTAATATTGTAATATCCAGAATTAAGCTTGGACTAAGGATAATCATAATTGTGGATTATTGGAAAGTTTTGGATGATTTTATTATCAAATGTAATACCTCAAAAATATGTTTAGTAAACGTAATAAGATTGGTATGATTAAAGATAATTATTAAAGTTTGTTAGATGGTTGATATTAGAATTGGTTAAGGATTAAAGTATAAATTATTGAGGGATTTAATAAGGCAGTGGCGAAAATATCAGAGGTGAAGAAATACGGCAGAGGCGTTAAGAAGGATTTGGGCGTGGGACAGGTTGATCCTAGGATCAACCTGTGAAATGAGTGTTGGACTGGTCGATCCTAAGATTGACTGGTTCCACGTGAAAAAGTGGAACTTGAGCTTTTAAACAATGTTGCAGTCGACGATGGCTTGGGCTACTCGACCGGCTCCACGTGGATTCTGAGAAATGTGTAATCCTGAGGCGATAGTGTTTATGTGATCCTTCCACATACTCCTCCTTTACAGATGGAAATTCCTAAGTGGGGTTAGGTGAGATTTATAGGCTTGAATGAGGCTTGTGAGGGAAGTCTTCGGGAGAAGAAATAGAGAGAGTGTGTGTGTGATCCTTCCACATACTCCTCCTTTACAGATGGAAATTCCTAAGTGGGGTTAGGTGAGATTTATGAGGTTGAATAAGGCTTGTGAGGGAAGCCTTCAAGGGAAGAAATCGAGAGAGAGAGAGAGAGAGAGAGAGAGAGAGTGTGTGTGTGTGTGAGGGAAGCTCTAATGTCCCAAAATTAGAAGGATACCATGTAAATCCATATATTACGTTATAATAAACTTTGATGATGTAATAATAAAGTTTAAATTATGTGGTAAGTAAAATGTAGTGTAAAAATTTAAAAGAAAATGCCAAATTAGGAGTTTAGGACGATTGGGGAGGACATTTGGCATCCTAGACGCTGATCTGTCAAAGTACGGATGCTGATGGACTCTACAGACGATAACAGAGCCGTACGAATGGATCTGTCCATTTTCTAGGAACATTCGGACGATGCGGACGATTGCGGACGCAAAAAATTGGCGTCCAAATGGATCTGTCCATTTTCTAGGAACATTCGGACGACTGCGGACGAGACGCGGACAACTAACCACATCCGAAAGGTCAAAATTGTCCGAGAAATCTATTTATAAAAATTTCATTTTTCCCCTTTTTCCGTTCATTCTCCCGAAGTTTTGGATGAAGACACGTCCAGACGACTGAATGGGATGGTCTGCATGGTTTCCACTCATTGGACCTCTTTTCCTTGAGGTAAGATGCACAACCACGTGACTTCCCCTATTTCACCATGTTATTTTTCCCCACCTCTTCTTTTTGTCTATAAGAGCTGATGAGCAATAAGACAATAGGTAGAACAAGACAACAATTTAAGAATCAGTTTTCGGTTAGCATATGTGCATGTTAGTGTGCAGCTGAGGACAATTGGAAAGTTAGCGGGGACAGCTTGGGAGTTGGATTCTGCAGAAAAACAAAATCAGGTAAGAATTATGAATGATGTGTGGCCAAATGAGGCCTACATCAAGGGGTTTTGCTTGAAATTGTTTTGTGAAGTTTTGTTTTTCTGCAAACTTAAGCTGTGAACTTAGTGGATTTTATTATGTGACTTGTTAACTCTCTGGACATCTTTGAACATGATTTAAGCTGTTTAAGTATGAAGTCGCTGAAGTCAAGAAATATGGAAAGTTGTTTCATGTTGGTTGTGACTTGCAACATGAGTGTTGAATTGGTTAAAGATTTGATTTGTTAGTTATATAGTGTTAATTTTATGGACTTGATAAAATGTGAAGAGACGTTGGATTGATTAATTAGATTAATCTGAATTTTATATTGTGTTCTTCAGTGTTTAATTTAACAGACCAAGAAATGACTAAGGTTAATGATCATGAGTTGTGGTGCTTTAATTAGTCTGCCATTGATAGATGATTTTTTTATATACCTGTGAATTTCTAGTGAAAGCATGTATAATTGTTGTGCTACCTTTTCATTGTCAACATTACATACATCACTTTAGGAATTATAAACTTGTTCATATTGTGTGACATAATAAATCTATGTAAATAGGCGTGTGGGGGTTCGGGAAAACAATGACGTCCCATTGTACGTAGATTCATGATAGAGGAAATAGGTTAGTTACATGGGATACTAGGGTTTATTCTCTCCTATTCTGAAATCCCCAACGTTCTCGTAACAAAAGAGTGAATACCGGCATGTGGAACACTATGATGTTTATGTCTCCTTTGTGGAGTAATTTATTTCCCCATGGCCCTATGGTGTATGTCACTATTGGTTTAAAATTGCATTGTATGGTCATGCATTGCATTACATCGCATTACATTCTAATTTTTACTGAGCGTTAGGCTCATTGTGGAAGAGGTATTTCAGGACAACGTTTTGGATTATCAGCCATTTTGACCTATTGGTTGTGGTCCAGCATAGATGGATGTTGATAGTTTGTTGTGGGACTTATGACATGATAGAAGTCTCGCAGATAGACTTTGATATTTTGATATGGGAAAACTGATAAATTGGGACTGGGAAAAATATGTATTTTGCTAATATTAGTAGGCTAGCTATAAACTTGTGAAACTATAATCGGACTATTTTGGAAACTCTATGATTTTGGAAATCGATTTTGACAAGTTGCGTAATTTACTTTGATAGTGTATATCATTTGTGAAATAGAAAGCGAAAAATTTATAACCGTCTTTAAAATAAAAAAAATTAAAAAAAAAGTACTGGATGTTATAGAAGCCTTTGGGGGAAGAGAGAGAGAGAGAGAGAAAGAGAGTTCTTAGGAGAAAGGAGCTGAGAGGATTCTGTGACAAAACAGAGAAAGGAAAGAAGAAGAAGAAAATGAAGAGAAGCAAAGAGAAGGAAATGGCAGAAGAAGAAGGAAATGGAAGGGAGCTCTCGGGTCTTCTTGGGTCTCGGGTGTGCTTCAGGTAATGCCCTGATTTCCTTTTTGGTTTATGGATTTCATGTGAAAGTTGTAGAAGATAAAGGATAAGGGTGATAGGAAAGTATTTTAATGGAAGTGTTGTTTCTGTTCTGTAAACATTTAATGAGCAATAAGAGGTTTTTATGCTTGTGGTTGAGTTTGATATGCTGTGTTTGTTTCCTGTTGGTTACGGTTTCCTGGAACCTCTATGAAAATAAGCTATGTTTGCCTTACAGCTTTGATATGTATGCTCTATTGGTTGAGGAAATGTTGCCCTGTTCTGATAAATATTGTCGAGAGTTCACTGTTATGATGAAGTTAGAAAATGGAATTGTGAAATAAGTGATGGTGAAATATATTCTGTCGTTGGGAAATAGGCTTTGCTTGTCATTAAATAGAATTTTAATGGATGTTAATGTTGTCAAGTTATGGGTATGAGAACTTGGGGTAGTTGATTAATTATTGATGATTAAATGTTATGGATTTGTGAAGGTATTGAAGAGGAAGGACTTAAGTGCTAAAATGCTTTATGGACCGCCGAGTAAGTTGATATCATATGTGTTTTGGTTTTTGGGGCTTGCATCACAAGAGTTAGGACTTAAGTGCTAAATCGAGGATGTATGGATGCTTGTTGTGTGTTTATTAGAATTAGGTTGTTTTAGTGACGTGTTTATTGGACTTAAGTTCTTTAAGTTAAGGATTTGATATGGATCATGCTTTGAGGATTATAGCATTTATACTAATCATGCTTGAGGATATAAAATTGTATGCATTCACGAGGATTCATGCATCTTGGTTTTTAAAATGTTACGAAAATGGTTTGAAGCATATGTTTTAAAAAGGGAAATGGAAACGGAAACAAAATGTGAATAAACGTAAATAGACGTTTTTGAGGACCAGTAGGTAAAGCCCGGCACAAAAACAAAAGAAAATAATAGTAAAAAGGAAAAAGAAACTAAATGAGGAAAAGTTTTATAAAAAGAGCAAGGCATGTTGCATATTGCATATTTAATATCTCTTATTGAGCGTTAGACTCATCGTTTAAATCTTATGGTGTAGGTATATGTGGTGTCAAGGCTAGGAGCAGTTGACGGAGCATTTGTGCGTTGCAGATTTGGTGACTGGCTAGGCTAAAGGATTTAAAGATTAAAAGGATTTAAGTTAAGACAAGTTATGTAAATATTTATTTAATGTATTCTAAATGTTTTGTTTTATTCAAAAGTCTTCCGCAGTGTTTTATAAACGGGTTTTAAGAAAAGAATTCTATTTATTGTTTTAAAGGGGATTTAATAATGAAAAATCTTCCACTACGAAAAAGTTTTAATTTTACATGATTTTCAAAAATAAATCTCTTTAAAAAATGACACATTTTAAGAAAGGAAAATCTGGTTGTTATAATTTGCTTTTAGAGCACCCGAGTTTTAAAATCTATTCTATATATTGCCTACCAGCATAAGTCTCGACGTGGAAATACTCCATCAACTGTAAGTATGCTAATAGATCTGTTTTCTAATGTAATTATTTTGTTTTATGTTGAAAGGTTACTTGGTTAGATGTAAAAGTGAAAGGACGTTGTAAGAAGTTAATGATGAGAAATCTTTTGGATTTAGAAAATGAAATGGAGGAATAGAATAAAACGGTGGACTTATACTATGTGCTTGGGTTTTGTTCCCTATCCTAATTACTGCTCGGATATAATTTTCTGGAACTGCTTGGGTTCAAATGCAAGATGTATGAGTTTAGGTTTTGGGGAGTGAAGGAAATAAATGAAACTCTGCCCAAATTTTTATAAATTGAAAAGGGGAAATGGTAAAAAGTAATTCCAGTATAAACTAAATCAAGTAGACCATTAGACAAGGTTAACTACATAGCAAAGATTTAGATAGATGATAGAATTATCATGGATAGGAAGAGCATTTGAGGGCTATAGACTAAGTTGAATTTTGAGGACATATTGCCAAGTGTTGCCCCGCTTTGTCTGATAAGAAGAAAGGAGAATTGGAAAGGGTCGCTCCTCCTCTCGCAAATAAAGAGAGAAAGTTATGCTGTGAGGAATTTAAGGTGAACGAAGAGAGTTGCTTGGGCTTAGGAAGTGAAATTGCATTTTGTGTACCTGGACATTGTTGAGGATTTAGGTTCAGTGTTGCCAATGGATAAAGTTTAACAAACTAGGTTGGTCAAATATGAGCAAAATGGTAAAGGAAACAAGACAGGACAAGGATCCTAGAGATGAAATGGTCAGTAGCCTAGCATAAGTATTGGATCATCAGATTTAATTTATGGAACGGATTAGGAAATTATAATAACAGAGAAACCAGTAGCTGACGGTTCCCAAAGATTTAAAGTGCTAAAAGTTTCGACAGCTAAATCCGCCATATTTGAAGGACATATTTTGGATCCTGCGAGCGCAGAAAGATGGATTCGAATGGTGAAGAGTATGTTTGAGTACGCTAAGGTTGAAGAGCAAGAGAAATTTAATAGAAAGTTGCGTGTGCAGAGTTTCAAGTCATGAAGTTCAAGAAAATGGTAAAGAAAATGTAACCCCAACGGCTGATGGAAGGCCAACTAGAGATAAGGGAATCAAGGAAACCTTTCATTGAAGGTTAGTCACTAGGAATTAGAGACGTATTCAAGGAGACACATCGTTTCAAAGAGAAAATGTTGGATCTTGAAGAGCTAAGCAATGTCAGAGGTGTAAAGGAAATCATTTCGGAAGGTGTCTTGCTAATTCGATATAATGTTTTGAAGGTAATGAGAGTGGTCATTCCGCCAAGGATTGTCCGGTTTGGCTTAAGGAATATAAAGTGGTGGCACTGAAGGTGTTTTATATCGTGGAGAATGCCATATGTAGTGTACATACCTTGTAGTATCGTATACAGAATTGACATTTTGGTGTATAAAGACATTAAGGATCTAGTATGAGTGTTGTTTGTGTGAATTTTCTCCTTGGATATATTAATATGTAAATGATGTGGATGCATGGATGGATCTGTGAGATGTTTTAGATGCAATAAAGTTGGTAATATTGCAAAAATCTACCACTCACTGTTAGATGGAAGGAAAGAAATTTTGATGAAGGCTTTTCTTTTTGCAACAAATGTAGATGACGATCGAAGGATCTGGATGTGATTTTGTGTTTTGCTAAGTCATGTATGTTGTAGAAGTGGAAATGATGAAATCCTTTGGAAGTTTCATGTAAAAGTATAATACAAGAAGTTGTTTTGGGTACTTTTATGCTTTGAAGGTCAATGGTTATTTTGGTTGTTAGATCAAGGAAGTGATTACGTTGAGCAAATTTCGAAGATGAAATTTTATTAAGGAAGGAGAAATGTAATACCTATAATTAAGCTTGAAGTAAGAATAAGATTAGTATGATTAGAGATAATTATTGAATTTTTATTAGATGGTTGATATTAGAATTGGTTAAGGATGAAAGTATAAATTATTGAGGGATTTAATAAGGCAGTGGCGTGAAAGAGAAAGGCAGTGGCAAAAATATCAGAGGCGCAGAAATATGGCAGAGGCGTTAAGAAGGGTTTGGGCGTGGGACAGGCGGATCCTAGGATTGTTCTTTGAAATGAGTGTTGAGGATCGACCTTTGAAATGAGTGTTTTGATCGATTCCACGTGAAAAAGAGGAAGTTGAGTTTTTAAACGTTGGTGCGGTCGATGATGGCTTGGGTTACTCAACCGGCTGCTCAACCTGTAATATCTTGATTTCCCGTAATGGAATTAAGTACGAATAATTGGGAAATTAATTGGGAATAATTGAATTATTGAGATAATAATTGCAGGTCTATAGGATGAAAATTATCAGAATTGGTTATGTGAAAATTTTGGTTAAGGATTTATTTGGGAATAAGTTAAAGGGTGATTAATTAAATTGGAGTGGTAAATGTCATTTGGTGATGTTCAGAATAAGCTGATGATTAAATGAAATTTATTTAACAAGTATAATGTAATTAAATATGTGTTATTATTGAATAAATAAATGAAGTAAATGGAGTTAAAATAAAAAAATGAAAAAAAAAAAGGCGGGGGAAGAGAAATAATGGCGGCAAATGAAAGTTAAATGAATGATTAAAATAGGAGATGTTAATTGAATAAAAGAAATTAAGTATAAGAAGAAAAAAAGTGTTTAAATTATAAAAGAGAAATGAGGCAAGGGAGAGAGACACCCGAAAGGAGGGTGAGAGGGAGATCGCAAGACCGTGATCGAGTGAACCCGAGAGGAAGATGACGGCCAGGGCTCAAGAGCGTGACTCCAGGTGACGTCGCAAGACTCCAGCGTGTGTGCAGGTTGCTGACGGCGACGCGAGGTACAGAGCTAGGGCACTGCTGGACTGCGATTTTGCTGGTTGGATCGACTGAGCTCCGGGTTTAGTGATGAAATGGCGATGGCGGAACGGCGACGGCAGGCATGGCTGCAACCGACGCTTTCGGGTTGGCGGATGCTGGGGGTGTTTCGGTGAAGGGCAGCTCAGGTTGACTTCTTCTCAGGCATTCTCAGACAATGACAGGGGTGGTCGGTTGGTTCGAGAAGCTTCTTCTCAATGTGGTAAGCCTCTTGTGTTTTCGGTAGACAGGTGTTGGTGATATTTTGTGTCCTAATTCAGTTATGTGGATTGGTTGTTGCTACGGAGGTGGGCTCGGTTGTTGGGATTGCTCTCAGTTTGGCCCGAAACTGTTGGTGTTGGCCGAGCTGCAGGGCATGGGGGCTCCCTGTTCCTTGGTCGTGTGGGCTACAATCTTGGGTGCCCTGTTTGTGAGATTCCCTTCTCTGCTTATCTCGGGTTATAGTAGTTTGTTATGGGATTTTTAGAATATTGGAGGATGTGGATTAATGCCCTCTGTAGTGTTGGCTTGACTATTATAATCATCTGTGAATTGTTCTGTGAAGCATGTTAATATGCAATTTGGTTATGGTTGTCTGTATGGGTTATGGGATATTGAAATATGTTGAGATATCTCTGTTAGTGGTTGTCCGAGCATTGATATGTTGAAATTGGTTTTGATTGCTGGAAATGAATCATTAACCTGTTATGTTGTTATACTGCCAAGGGGATTACTAGTCATGTTTGGATAACAATGTTGTGGAAATATACATTGTGGTCATATATTCTGTGGGGTTTGGATTCAGATCATTAATTGAATAAATATATTTTGTTATTTGGATTAAGCCATTGCATATTGTGATTTAGATTAATTTGTTAGGTTGGGTTATATTAATGGAGAGAGTTTGTTTGGGAATTCTTGTATGTAAAGTATAAGAATGAAGGATAGGAAAGACGTTGAGATTTATAAGTTTATTAATTGAGTAGATTAATGATAAATGTTATTAAATTATGAAGTTACAGAAAGAGAAGAAAAAGCTAACGGTTAAGTTCGAAAACACGTTAAAACCTCGAGGTAAGTTGATACTTACTTTGCTTTGGTCTTCAGACCTTACATCACAAGAATTAGGCCTTGTTTACTGATTGTTACTGTAATACCCCGATTTTTATATAAAAAATTTAAAAAGAATAATTTAAAAAATAATTGAGGATATTCGAATTAGTCGAATAATTATCGGGGTATTACCAAAGACGTAATTGTTAGATATGGACTGAACCAGTTGGGTTCGGCTCGATCCGAAAATAGGTGACTCGATTTTAATTAAAAATGAAAAAAATAAATAATGGGATTAATTTGGAATAATTAAAATGAAAATTGGATTAATTAAATAAAATTATGAAAATTTAGATAAATAGAATTAGGAGATAATGGGAAGGGAAAAATAGATTAAGGAGGAATTAGTAGGAGTTGAACCGGTTTGGTTCAACCGGTTCAATCTAAATTTTTAATTAAAATTGTCCGCTGGCCATTTGAGAGAAAGAGAGAGAGAGAGACAGAGAGAGACAGAGAGAGAGAGAGAGACAAGAATAGCTAGAGGGAGGCGACACAGGGAAGGAGAGCGAGCTCGGCTCGGGCTCGGGCTCGGGCTCGGGCTCGGGCTTGATGCGCTGGCTGGTGGACGGACGTGAGTCGGACGATGTCGCGGGTGCTCCTATGCGATGGTCGGCTAGTCGCGGCTTGGTGAACTGCTAGTTGCCGGGGTTAGGGCTCGGGAACGCAACTCCCGACGATACCACGAATTGTCAGCTACGGTAAGTCGTAATTTTGCAATTCAAATTCTCCTCCATGACACTCTGATTTGGGTGTTCCTTCAATCTAAATTGTCTGTGAATCGCGCCGGCTGCAAATGGATGGGGCGAACCGTAGCCAGTGTGTTTTACGCTAAATCGGACCAGATTGGTTCTCTGTCCAGCTCCTTCTCTGGCAAGCTTTCCACGTGGAGTTCGGTAAGTGGACCACTTTCCTTGAAGTTTGCAACTATCCACCAGACTTGCATCTGTTCCAATTATCTCCTCGGCTATAAATGAATGCAGTGAAGTGAAGCAAGGACGTGTTATCTGTGTTCTGTTTCCTCTCGGGTGTTTTGGTGATAGGCAGCTCGGGTGTTTAGGTGATGGGCATTTCGGGTTGGCTGTTTCTTGGGTGTTCTGTTCCTCCATTCAGTGTTGCTGTGAAAGCTATGAAGCGTGATGGTAGTGAGTGCAGAGGATGACTGGTTCCCTCGGTTGGTAAGTTGGATTTCTTCCTTTGCTGTTTGGCTGATTGATTTTGGTGGTGGTAATCTGATACGGAAACCGTTTTGAATGCCTTGGATGAACATATTCTGGAATTTTGGATTAAGCTACGGTATATTGCTGCCTTGGATGTTTAGATTCATAGTTCCAATTAGGATTGTTGTATGGGTTATTAAATTGCCTTGTTGTTCAGATTTCTTGATAATTATCACAAAAAACTAGTAGTTGAAGTAGCTCTTTGGTTACTGTTTTTGCCATTATTGTGTAAACAGTTCTCTTGGTTGGCTAAGGATATATGCCTTCTGTTGAGTGTTCTTTGGATCTATTTCTTTAAGATATATCATGAGATTGGATTGATGTTGTGGGATGATTACAATCTGTAATTTGAGAATGGGTTGTGATTCTAACGTTTTGATGTTATCAATTGTGAAGTGTGTTCAATCATTGTTTAGTGATTTTATTAGTTTGAGAAAAATAAGTAATGTCCTGTATTTCATTGTTGACTGTGAAGCTTGGATGATTCATGATATATGAAGTTAACTTTGTAAATTATAATTCCATGTTAATGTGGGAATCAAATGGTTCTCTACTCTGCTGTGGAAATAGGTTAATGTGATGGAGTATTATTCGGTTTTATGAAATCAATGCTCTATATTGTTATGTCACATTGATGGAATGAGCAACTCTTGTGGAATAATATTATTTCATTGTGATAGTGGAAGTGTGAAGGTAATGAGCCGTAGAAGTAAGGTTATTACTAAGTGATTTTAATGATGAGTTATTTATTAATTTTGAAGGTATTAAAGAAAGGAGAATGATGGTTATGGGCTAATGTGCATTTTGGACACCAGGTAAGTTGATAATTACTGTGCTTTGGTCTTCAAACCCTACATCGCAAGTATTAGGATTGTATGTTGTGTGTTTACTAGATTTAGGTTCTTTTAATGATGTGTTTACTAGACATTTATATCATCATATAGGGTTGTAAGTATTCACGAACATATTGCATAACATAATTAATATATGTAAATAGACGTGTGGGGGTTCAGGTGAATTTGTGACTTTCCATACGTGTGGATACTCCCATGTAGGGAGCAGTGTAAGAAGAGAGTTAGCTATGTGGAATCTAGGGTTCACCTTTCCCCCGTTCTGGAACCCCCAACGTCTTTAATAAAAGTGAGGATACTGGCATGTGGAACACCCCCGATGGATATATCTTCTCGTCGGAGTGAAATGGTTCAGCCACATAACCCCAGGGAGTATTCCACCCTAACTTCCAGAAGAGATACAGTTCTCTTCTGTAATGCATTGTATGATCATGCATATCATCTGCATTGTATTTCATTTTATCATTTACTGAGCGTTAGGCTCGTTAGTTTATGTCTTGTGATGCAGGTATCGTACGAAAAACAGGTGAACAGGTCAAAGACAGTTGATGAAAGATTTGCATGGGTGGATCTTGTGGCTAGCTGGGCTAAAGAGTTTAAAAAGGAAATTATTTGGAAAAGGATTGTAAATTCTTAATATTCTTTAACATTCGTTTTAATTCCGCTCCGTTTCATAAAAAGGGTTTTATTACTTCTGCTGAAATTGATAAGTGTTTTAAGTAAAGAGTTTTAACGATCGGGTTTTATAAAGAAAAGTCTTACTCTGATTTTATAAAGGAAGAAAGTTTTAAATTTTACGAGATTTTAAAGCTTAATAAAAATCGGGTCATTACAGTTGGTATCAGAGCGTCCGTGTTTTAAAACCGATTTTGTATGCTGTCTACCTGCAAAAGCTTCACCGTGGAAATACTCCATCGACTGTAAGTAATATAATTAGTTCTTTTCTTTATCTAATTATTTAAGTGTTTGTCGGTGGGACAACAATCTTGTTACTTGGAGAAATTTATGGAAAATGTAATGAAAATAGTACAGTATTTGGGATACTTGTAATAAATGTAAGCAATTGTGGTTCTTTTGATAAAATAGAATGATATATGTGATAAAAGATAAACAATACTGGAACTGTTTGGGTTTAGAGTGCAGGAATTAGCTTTGGGGGAGTAAAGAAATAGGGGAGACTCTGCCCAAATTTTTATAAATTGGAAAGGGAAAATGGCAAATAAATTCTGCGTGAACTAGATAATTTGGTTTGGTCGTCTACACTGCAAGGAATTAGATAAGAGGTTGGATTTATTATGAGAAGGAAAAACATTATGGGTTAGTGACTAAGCTGAGTCATGAGGACGTTAATTAGTTAGTCAAGTGTTTATCCATTTAGTCAGATTATTTGAGGATTGGTAGAGTGAGTGTTTTGGATCTTTAGCAATGGATCATTGGGTATTTGATATCGTGATCACTACCACTTGGTTAAGCTAAGAATCTACCCTAAATTTGGATGAGAAATCTGTTTAGGTTAAAACAAGGAATTGATTAGTTGTTGTTTCCTTTATAGGCTAGATTTTGTCATAAACTAGAAATTTTGATATATGATCTGTTTGTACAACTAGTTTGGAATAAAGTTAAGGATGAATTTCAAGATGGCTAAGATACTCACTGGTTGCCGTCTTGGGTTGTATTCTAAATTATGTTATGAATAATACCTTGGTTTGGTTAAGTGGGGAGAAGCTTAAAATGATATTGGGGTCTGTGTTAGATTTGGTTGAATTCTCTCTCTCGGATGGGACCCAAACAAAATAACCAAAGATGTGACTACAATGATGAGGATAGAGTTAGAAAAGAGCCTCTATGACGAGGACCTTACTCACGCAATGAGGAGGTGCAAGTTAATAGGATTCACTCAATTTTGATTGGAGGCAACGGTTACGGTGTATGCACATAAGTTAGAGCACTGTCACAGTTGCCTCGAATTGTATGAGCAGTAATGGCATAAGTTACACTAGTTTATGCAAGGACTTAAAATAAAGATTTATAGAGGTGTAAGATATTGAGGAATGTTGTGACTTAGAAAATGGTTGGGGTTCGTATGTGTAATAAGTTAATTACTACCTCAATGATGGATTCCAAATTGCTTCTTGTAAATTGATAGATTTTGAGGAACAGTTAGACCGAAAGGTTTTAATTTATGAATCTAAGGGATTTTCTTAAAATAGAGAGAAAACATGTTGTGTGCTGAGTGGATAAAGAACATGTCTACGAGTTTAGGTAGCACACTGTACGTTCATGTATGGCTAACATTAATAATTGACTCTGATCGAAAGTTAGAAATATATGATTTGGAATGATTCAATTTCAGTTTTAATTTGGAGTGGAAGTCTGTCATATATAAGGGTTATCTATTGTAGAACAAGATATAGTTTTGAAGATCCGCCATGTCGGTACTCGAACATATTGATGGATGGTCTGCCGAGAGAATCATGGAATGGAGTTGATTGATATTATGAATTTGTTGCTAATGGATTTAATTAATGAAATTGTTAAGGTTAATAAATAATTGATTAAGGTTTTACTATCCACAACCGAAAATGAAACGGATACAGAAAAGAAAGGGATACAGATACAGAAACAAAAAAAGATACGGAAACAGAAACAGATACGGAAACAGATACAGATACAGAAACAGAAACAGATACAGAGACTGAAACGGATACG
This sequence comes from Begonia loranthoides, assembly GCA_022433065.1. NCBI lineage: Eukaryota > Viridiplantae > Streptophyta > Magnoliopsida > Cucurbitales > Begoniaceae > Begonia > Begonia loranthoides. Next base: position 15,180,657 of record CM039469.1, read on the forward strand.
GGAACAGAAATGGAAACGAAAACGGAAATGAATTTTTGGAAATGGATTTCCGGGAATGGATACGGACATGGATACAGATACAAAAATGAAAATGGAAACAAAAACGGAAACTGATACGGATACAGATACGAATACGGATACGGATACAAAGACGTATACAGATACAGATACGGATACAGAAATAGATACAAATACATATACAGATACAGATACAGATATGGATATAAAAAAAATAAAAAACAAAAAAAATTTTAAATTTTAAATAAGGTGCTAATGGCTTCAACGACTTAAGCCGCTATAGTTAGGAGAAGTTTATGATCCAACAAGCTCAAAGGGATGGATCCAAATTGTAAAGAGCATGTTTGTGCATACTAAGTCAAAAGAACAAAGGTGAAAGAGAATTTATTCTACACGACGATAATGGTTGGAACGAGAGGAATGGGTGAAGTAAGTTGAGATTTTATTCTACACGATGATAATGGTTGGAACGAGAGGAATGGGTAAAGTGAGTTGAGATTTTATGCTTCACGACAATAATGGTTGGAGCGCACTAGGACTGGGCAGTGTATGGTGATATGTTAAAAACAATGTGGAGTTTGTCGTGTATACATTTTGTTAGAATTGAATGTGAAAATGTACGGTGATTGTTCTCACATTTTATTGGTTATTATTGACATTGAAAAAGTAAAGAACGAGTTAGTTGAGGGTAAAAGACACTATGAGGAGTTCAAGGTGATAAAAGGAATTACTTATTCTTAAAGAATGAAATTGCATAGTATGTTGAAAGATGCTACTTTATGTTTGAAGGATTGGATTTAAGTTTGGTTCTACCAATGGATGGAATAAGTAAATCAAATGGGAATCAAGTGATGAAATGAACAATAGAATATAGGGAGTGTAAGAATGTTAGCTTCAATTTATGCTAGGATAAAGAAGGAAATCAACTTGATAGATACCCTGCAGGATCGAAGCGACGTTTTAAGTGAAATGAAAATGGTCCTTTTGTCAACAATTGTTATGTTGTGACTTATGAAACTAGAAATGGTTGCCCCAAGGGTATAATTTATTTGGAATGATTCTAATGAATGTGGAATCTTGTGAAGAAGGACAAGATGTTTGAGGATTAGGATCTTAAAAATGCAATAAAGTTATTCACATTACGATGGTTTGACATAAATTATTTAATGAAAAGAAATAAATTTGGACGAAGATTTTCTTTTATGACAAATAAAGTTGATGGCCTGATAACTTAGATATGAAATAGGAATTTCTGCAACGTTCTTGTGCCCTATAGAATTAAAAGTGATGTAATCTTTTGGACGTTTCGTGTAAAAGTAGGATATGAGAAGTTACGTTGAGTTGTAGATCGAAGAAATAATTACGCTGAGCAAATTTCGAGGACGAAATTTATATAAGGAGGGAGGATTGTAATACCCCAATTTTTATATAAAAAATTTAAAAAGAATAAATTGGAAAATAATTGAGGATATTCGAATTAGTCGAATAATTATCGGGGTATTACTAAAGACATAATTGTTAGATACGGACTGAACTGGTTGGGTTTGGCTCTATCTGAATTAGTAGGAGTTGAACCGGTTCGGTTCAAACTGGTTCAATCTAAATTTTTAATTAAAATTGGTCGCTGGCCATTTGAGAGAAAGAGAGAGAGAGAGAGAAGAAGAAGAACATCGAGAGGGAGGCGAAGCAGGGAAGGAGAGTGAGCTCAGCTCGGGCTCAGGCTTCATGCGCTGGCCGGTGGAAAGACGTGCGTCGGACGGCATAGCGGGTGCTCCTCTGCGGTGGTCGGCTAGTGGCGGCTTGGTGAATGGCTGGTTGCCGCGGTTAGGGCTCGGGAATGCAACTCCCGACAATACCACGAATTTTGGGCTACGGTAAATCATAATTTTGCAATTCAAATTCTCCTCCATGACACTCTGACTTGGGCGTTCCTTCAATCTAAATTGTCCGTGAATCGCGTCGGCCGAAAATGGATGGGGCTAACCGTAGTCGGTGTGTTTTCGCTGAACCGGACCAAATTGGTTCTCTCTCTAGCTCCTCCTCTAGCAAGCTTTCCACGTGGAGTTCGGTAAGTGGACCACTTTCCTTGAAGTGTGCAACTATCCACCAGACCTGCATCTGTGCAAGTTATCTCCCCGGCTATAAATGAATGCAGTGAAGTGTAGCAAGGATATCTTCTGTGTGTTCTGTTTCCTCTCAAGTGTTATGGTGATAGGCAGCTCGGGTGTTGTGGTGAAGGGCATCTCGGGTTGGCTGTTTCTCGGGTGTTCTGTTCCTCCATTCAGTGTTGCTGTGAAAGCTATGATGTGTGATGGCAGTGAGTGCGGAGGATGATTGGTTCCCTCGGTTGGTAAGTTGGATTTCTTCCTTTGCTGTTTGGATGATTGATTTTGGTTGTGGTAATCTGATATGGAAACTGCTTTGAATGTCTTGGATGAACATATTCTAGAATTTTGGATTAAGCTACAGTATATTGCTACCTTGGATGTTTGGATTCATAGTTCCAATTAGGGTTGTTGTATGGGTTATTAAATTGCCTTGTTGTTGGGATTTCTTGATAATTATCATGAAAAACTAGTAGTTGAAGTAGCTCTTTGGTTACTCTTTTGCCATTATTGTGTAAACGGTTCTCTTGGTTGGCTGAGGATATATGCCTTATGTTGAGTGTTCTTTGGATCTATTTCTTTAAGATATATCATGAGATTGGATTAATGTTGTGGGATGGATTACAATCTATAATTTGAGAATGGGTTGTGATTTTAACGTTTCGTTGCTATCAATTGTGAAGTGTATTCAGCCATTGTTTAGTGATTTTATTAGTTTGAGAAAAATAAGTAATGTCCTGTATTTCGTTGTTGACTGTGAAGCTTGGATGATTCATGATATATGAAGTTAACTTTGTAAATTATAATTCCATGTTAATGTGGGAATTAAATGGTTCTCTACTCTGCTGTGGAAATAGGTTAATGTGATGGAGTATTATTCGGTTTCATGAAATCAATGCTCTATATTGTTATGTCACATTGATGGAATGAGCAACTCTTGTGGAATAATGTTATTTCATTGTGATAGTGGAAGTGTGAAGGTAATGAGCCGTAGAAGTAAGGTTATTACTAAGTGATTTTAATGATGAGTTATTTATTAATTTTGAAGGTATTAAAGAAAGGAAAATGATGGTTATGGGCTAATGTGCATTTTGGACACCAGGTAAGTTGATAATTACTGTGCTTTGGTCTTCAAACCCTACATCGCAAGTATTAGGATTGTATGTTGTGTGTTTACTAGATTTAGGTTCTTTTAATAATGTGTTTACTAGACATTTATATCATCATATAGGGTTGTAAGTATTCACGAACATATTGCATGATATAATTAATATATGTAAATAGACGTGTGGGGGTTCAGGTGAATTTGTGACTTTCCATACGTGTGGATACTCCCATGTAGGGAGCAGTGTAAGAAGAGAGTTAGCTACGTGGTATCTAGGGTTCACCTTTCCCCCATTCTGAAACCCCCAACGTCTTTAACAAAAGTGAGGATACCGGCATGTGGAACACCCCCGATGGATATATCTCCTCGTCGGAGTGAAATGGTTCAGCCACATAACCCTAGGTTGTATTCCACCCTGACTTCTAGAAGAGATATGGTTCTCTTCTGTAATGCATTGTATGATCATGCATATCATCTGCTTTGTATTTCATTTTATCACTTACTGAGCGTTAGGCTCATTAGTTTAGGTCTTGTGATGTAGGTATCGTACGAAAAATAGGTGAACAAGTCAAAGACAATTGATGAAGGATTTGCACAGGTGGCTCTTGTGGCTGGCTGGGCTAAAGAGTTTAAAGAGGAAATTATTTGGAAAAGGGTTGTATATTCTTAATATTCTTTAACGTTCATTTTAATTCCTCTGCGTTTCATAAAAAGGGTTTTATTACTTCTGCTGAAATTGATAAGTGTTTTAAGTAAAGAGTTTTAACGATCGGGTTTTATAAAGAAAAGTCTTACTCTGATTTTATAAAGAAAGAAAGTTTTAAATTTTACGAGATTTTAAAGCAAATAAAAATCTGGTCGCTACAGTTCCGCTTTCTTAGAATATTTAGGTTGTTTACTGCTTTACCACAAATTGAGTATGTTCCGTATACTGTGCTATTGTTTGCTGACTGTTTATTAGAGATAGGTTCTTTTAATGATCTGTTTCATAAATGAGCATCATTAGAGATTATTGGAATGATATGATAGGACTGTATGTATTCATGAGAATCATTCATCATAATTTTCAAAAGATACGAAAATAGTTTTCATGCATGGTTTTGAAAAGGAAACAAAAAGTGGTGGAATGGATGCTCATATCTACTAAGTGAACAACGTTCTCAAGGACTGATCAACCGACCGAACAACCATCACTTAGCTTTAGGAATATCTATTATATCATTGAATAAACAAAAATAGGCATGTAGGGGTTTGGGAAATTTGATGACTACCCATCGGTGGGGACACCATAGGATGTATCTCCCTATCGGAGTGACGGTTAACCACGTGGACTCTAGGGTTCATCATTTCTCTTGTACAGAAATCCCCAACGTCTTCAACAAAAAGAGAATGGTGACGGTCATCAGTGGTGAGGCCATAAGATGTATCTCCTCGCCAGAGTGACAGTTAGCTACATGACCATAGGATGTATCCATTCTCTCGTTACATGGAACGGATAGGTTCCCTTCCAGAAAATGAAATTAAATAATAACAAAGTGAATAAACGTAAATAGGCGTGTGGGGGTTCGGGAGATTTAATGATTGTCCATCGGTGGGGACACCATAAGATGTATCTCCCTATCAGAGTGACGGTTAACCACGTGGACTCTAGGGCTCGTCATTTCTCTTGTACAAAAATCCCCAACATCTTCAACAAAAAGAGAATGGTGACGGTCATCGGTGGTGAGGCCATAGGATGTATCTCCTCGCCGGAGTGACAGATAGCCACATGACCATAAGATGTATCAATTCTCTCTGTATATGGAAGGGATAGGTTCCGTTCCAGAAAATGAAATTAAAAGCGAAACATAAATGGAAAGGGAAAGATCAAGTAAAGTTAAGATCAATAAAACTAAAAAAGAAAGCAAATGAAATGTGAAACGAAAACAGAAAGAAAAGGAAAAGAAACAGAAACTGAAAATGAAAAAGGATTTCAAAAATACATATCATGTTTATTTTATTTTATATCGCTTACTGAACATTAGGCTCATTTGTTAAGTCTTGTTGATGTAGGTATATGCTTGGAAATAGACGATCAATACAAGGAGCAGTTGATGAGGAATTTGCATGGATAACTCTTGTGGCTGGCTGGGATAAAGAGTAACTGGTTTGTAATTAATAAAGTAAGCCGTTTAAGTTTAATATTTGTTTAATTTATGCTTCCGCTATGTTTTAAGAAAAAGAGTTTATAAATGAAAGTTATTCTGCTACCAAAAATAATTTAAACGACTAATAGTGTAAAAGGATTTTGAGTAATGAATTTAACACTCGTTTAAAAGAAAAGTCTTGCTCTGATTTTATAAAAGAAAAAGTTTTAAATTTCATGCGATTTTAAAAGGAACTAAAAACCGGGATGTTACATAACCGGTTCCACGTGGATTCTGAGAAATGTGTAATCCCAAGGAGGCAGTGTTTATGTAACCCTTCCACGTACTCCTCCTTTATAGATGACAATTCTTAAATGGGGTTAGGAGAAATTTATGGGGATGAATGAGGCTTGTGAGGGAAGCTTTCAGGGAAAGAAATAGAGACATACAGAAATAGAGAGAGAGAGAGAGAGAGAGAGAGAGAGAGAGAGAACTGCTACAATTGAGAGAAAGCTAGAGAGGAGAGTAGAGAGTTCTCTAGAGAAAGAAGCCGAGAGGGTTCTGTGAAGAAACAGAGAAAGGAAAGAAGAAGAAGAAAAGGAAGAGAAGCAGAGAGAAGGAAATGGCAGAAGAAGAAGGAAATGAAAGGGAGCTCTCTGGTCTTCTTGGGTCTCAGTTGTGCTTTAGGTAATGCCCTAATTTCCTTCTTGGTTTATGGATTCTGTGTGAAAGTTGTAAAAGATAAAGGGTAAGGGTGACAAGAAAGTATTTTAATGGAAGTTTTGTTTCTGTTCAGGAAACATTTAATGAGCAATAGGAGGTTTTTATGCTTGTGGTTGAGTTTGATATGCTGTGTTTGTTTCATGTTCGTCACTACTTCATGGAACTTGTATGAAAATAGGCTATGTTGATGGAAATTATTCCTTGCATTATAGCTTTTGTATGTATGTTCTGTTAGTCGAGGAAATGTTGCCCTGGTCTGATAAATATTGTCGTAGAATGTTGTCGAGAGTTCACTATTATGATGAAGTTAGAAAATGGAATTGTGAAATAAGTGGTGGTGAAATATACTCTGTCGTTGGGAAATAGGCTCCAATTGTCATTAAATAGAACGTTAATGGATGTGAATGTTGTCAAGTTATGGGTTTGAGAACTTGGGGTAGTTGATTAATTATTGATGATTAAATATTATGAATTTGTGAAGGTATTGAGGAGGAAGGACTTAAGTGCTAAAACGCTTTACAGACCGCTAGGTAATTTGATATCGTATGTGTTTTGGTCTTTGGGGCCTGCATCACAAGAGTTAGGAATTGTTTGCTATCTATTTACTGTTTTATTATAATATTAAGATGTTGATCATGTTTCAAGGATGTATGAATGTTTGTTGTGTGTTTATTAGAATTAAATTATTTTAATGACGTATTTATTAGATTTAAGTTCTTTAAGTTAAGGATTTGATATAGATCATGGCTTGAGGATTATAAGATTTTTACTGATCATGTTTGAGGATATAGAACTGTATGCAATTGGCCAAAAACATACAATATCTCATACCTTGTTCCCTTAGTGTAAATCAAAATTAGCCATAGGATTATCTCTTCACAATATGAGCCTTAGGATTATCTCTTCACAATACATTCAAAACCAATACATAATCATCAATAACAAATGATAGAAATGCACTTCTTCAAATATGCATATTAGGGCTTTCATCCAAATTTCTAGATTCTTAATATCAAATCAACCAATTACTACCCTCATCAATATCCACCAAGCAGAAATGAAACAGAGAACCCATAAACCCATTCAACAGCATATTAGACCTTTGTGATATCATTAAACAATAATCAAAATGAAGAATGCAAACTCAATTAACAGAACACTAATCTCAGAAGTTCTCAAAGCACTATTCCTAACACCTTCATCTTCATCTCTTCTTTAAACACAACCTTCACATAAAATCTATAAGAAAATCATGAAAGAAACTCTGAATATTTGAAGAACCTGAGAGAAAAAGAGAGAAAGCTTGAATCTCCTAAGAATTTTCTTCCTTAGAGAAATCTACCTTCACAAGCTGCCCTCATATCGCATAACCTTACCTTTCCCCAGCACCCAGTTGGAGGTGGAGGAATGCATGCCCATCCCTGATGTTCCCACCAAAATCTAGCATCTTGAACCGAAAGGTAGGCGGCACATGAAACTTTTTTAGATTCATCTATCGTCGTATGTTAAAACATATTCTCAAGGGATCTAACTCATTCTTCAGCCCAGGATGGTTTTGATACACTTCCATCAAAGCTTGGTGGCTTTAAACGTCTAAATCGTTTGATTTGATATGACAAATCTAAAAATTTGGATGGAAGCCCTAATATGCATGTTTGAAGAAATGCATTTCTATCATTTGTTATTGATGATTATGTATTGGTTTTGAAGGTACTGTAAAGAGATAATCCTAAGGTTGATTTTGATTTACACTAAGGGAATAAGGTATGAGATATTGTATGTTTTTTGCCTAATGGCCTTGTAAGATCTCGTTTTCGTTTGACTTTCCAATAAAAATTTTTCTTTTTAAAACTTCATTTAAAATGCTGAAGGAAAATATATCAGAGTACATACTTGTGGAAAACATGACATAGTTCTTTCTAGAAAAAAAATAACATATCTTAAAACCAAATTATCTTAAAAGCTTAAACATAAATTAACTCTTTTATTCCATCTATGAGCCATAACCCCAGGTCATCACGCACTAGGTAACACACGTCCTAGTGGCATCATACTTCCTCCACGTACACATCACTTGGATCATTCTCGTTACCTACATCACAGGAGAGATAATGAGTCTAATGCCCAGTAAGAGATATAAATGAAATGCAGAATGCTTATGCTGACTCTATGCACATGTCTGTCACGTCAGAAGAGAACCTATCCCTTCTACTTTTTCTTAATGTTTCACTTTTAGTTAAAACGTTGAAGATATTTCCCACAGAGAGATAGATACATTCTTCGGATCTAGCCTAAGCAGAACAAGTCACTCAATCCCAACAAGGGAAGAGATACATCATCTTGCAGTTCTCCCAAACATCATCGTCACTAAACTCCCCAACCTCCAACGTCTATTTACATACTTTACGTTCATTATTATCTTGTGCAATGTATGATATGCAACCCTAACTGACATGCCTATATGATGTCATACAGCAGTTCATATAATACTATAAAACAATACAATTCAACCACCATTGAAGCATGAATATGAAGTGAAGCAGCTAAAATAAATCTTATGCATGTTGTAATTATCATAGTAATAATATAAAAATTCTACATGATCATCATTACCGCCAACAGTTTTATTTAGATAATGAATATCCTAGCATGGTCACGCACATGATGTAAACAACACCCTAACGTAGTCTTGCTCTAGAACTTCAACATTCACAGGTTATCATCTCAAGATATATCAACATGGGATAATTACCAACAGAGTACTATTTTGAATCACAAAGTAGTATCAACATGAAGGTTTTCAATCAAGCCTCTAGCATATGTTATGTTATCCATACAGAAAATTGATAATCAAATCTACTGAACAATCATGCTTTATCGATCTTAACAAGATATTCAACTCTACAGAACATCACTATCAACAAGTCCTCATCAATAAATTGCGATAGCATGGAATGAACACAATATCATGTCATCAGTGAGTTTTCTATCCAATGTAACAAAGAACAAACTTAGCTTTTCTTCCCTATTCATTACCAAATGCAAAAAGGTAGATATACTCTATAAACACCAACAGGAAACAGGCAACTTCTATAATTTATTAATAGGGAAGGAAACAAGCAGTTTTTCACCATTAAAGCAAAGAACTTCTCATCAACAAATAACACACAACACCTAAACCTATGATGTAGGTCCTTCCGGGCAAAGCACACACAAATCTCTTACCTTTCTTCTTGTTAATCCTTCTCTAATAAATTATTCTAGCCGAGAACCCAAGTCCTTCAGCAACAACTATAAACTCGCTCAGCACACCAAACCCAGAAACCAAAGAAGAATATCGAGCTGAAACTAGAGACAAAGGAGGCGCTTCTTCCCTTCATCCCATTGGCCAATCACCTCCTATTTATACACTTAAAAACCCTAGCGGTTATGAGGAGGCGTGATCCGTTATTTGAGGCGATGCAAAATCTTCCAAACATCAATTACCATATATTTCGTAACTGAAGATTGCGCACTGGTCAATCAAGTGATCGACTGATCAGCTGTAAAAAATTTTGCGATCGACCATTTTGTCGACCGATTCCTCATTAAATGTTACTGTAATATATAGCGGTTGATGAAGTGACCGAGCAGCTAGGATTTGGTTGACCAAAATATAATATAGATTGCATCTCAGTTCTGAGGTCAACGAAGTGGTCTACCAGCTCAGATTTAGTCAACTGAAATATATTACAGATTGCATCTCAATTCTGCAGTCGACGAAGCAGTCAAGCAACGAGGATGTGGTCGACCAAAATATATTACAGATTGCATCTCAGTTCTATAGTCGATGAAGTGGTTGAGTATACGGAGATTCGTTCGACCGAAAGCGCCACTGTAATATACTTGTCTCTACCATTTTCGACAGTGATCGACCCCTCTACTCATAACACCCTCATTCCTCATTAAATTATTTATTTCCTTATATGTAGCCAAATTGCACCCCAAACAAAGAAACTAACACAACATAATTTTTCTGTTCATCAAAATATTAGAGAAAAGAATCACCTCAATAATATTAATGATTCTGAATTACATTTTCAAAATGCACAAGCATTAAATTACACATAATCAAAAGATTACATGTAGACACATTTTCCTGTTATTACAGGCCTACATCACAAAGAAATAAGAAATGGTTTGAATCGTTGTGTATATAAGGTTATTATTATGAGATTACTTGAATTGCTTATATGCTTTCACATTATTATCGATATAAGAATAGTATTGATTGTTAAGAAAAGACTAAAAATGGTTGTTTGATGATTGATAAGAAACATTTATCAGACTAACTGTTTCTCATGCTATGTAAAATATATGGTTTTGGAATCTGATAAATGTTTTATAATATTGGTATGAAACGTGTTTTGAAATCAAGGATAATGGCTTCCACTACACACTTCAATAGAAGGATTTGATCTAAAAAGAAAAGTTTTCAATTCTACGCAATTTAGAAAGAAAATTTGTATCAAAATGCAATCTATCTCAGGTCCACTTTGGGGGCGTGACAGAATTTTTGGTGTCAGAGTCAAGTTGACATTATCACGACCCACTAGGGACCTGAGACAGAATAAGGAATGACCCAGCCCAAAAGAATCGAATCGTCCAACCCATTTCACTTGAATTTATTAATTAGCAGCGAAAGGCTAAAATTTATTAATTAAAAGTCAGGGTCCAACAAACATTGGGCTTAATAGGTCCAATAAGTGAAATCAAACAGTAAAGTAATACAATCCAAATCAAAGAACTATGCAGAAAAAAAAAATTAAATTATAAATTAAAGAATAAAGTTTTTCCTCACAAAGTCTCTCAAGAAAAATTTATTGAAGTACAAAAATATAAAATGATATCCTCTAGGTCTAATCTTAACTCGGCGATTGGAAGTCCGGCTCATAAAATCCTAAAATGTTTTGTTGGGGTGAATTGACTAAACTCAATAGGATTTAATAATTTTTAATTAAAAGAATTACTGTTTGGGTATGCATGAATTAAAAATTACATTTTAGAAAATTTGTACAAAAAGGCACATATTTTAAACCACCTACTAATATATTATACGTAATTAAAAATAAACCATAGTTGCACTAACTAAAAATCACTGTGAAAATGGATTCATTTACAAACTCTGGGCACATCATGTCATAAGCATATAACAAAATAAGAACGATGTTCAGCGATCATGAAAGCCAATTACTCTAATCAGGTTTAGGGTTCGAAACCCAAAGACACAATACATATAGCTGTCCTATTAACCATTTACACTTTAATTAACAACAACAAACACATTCTGCACGGTCAAATGTATGAAAATAAAAAAGACCCTAAATCGGGTCAATCGAACTCGGTTTACACGACTGAGTTGATCTAGAAATATAATGTGCATGCTTAATTTAAACGTGTACAGTGAAAATAAAATATAATATAAAACTCTGATAGTCATAAAATTGACTCGTCGTCTTAATATGAGACAAGTCTCAAAATATTCACTTTATAAGAATTATGCAATGCAATGCATAAAATAAATCTCTACCTTGAAATTGGCTTACAATGACAAAGTCTAATATCCAATTAGTCAAAAATTCAAAGTCTACAGATTTTTAATTAAGTTGGGTACCTATACAAAAATATGGTATTAATTTTTTGGTCAAATTCTATATCTAAATATTTCCAATTATGTTTTTAAAAAATTTAATCTAAATTAATTGGATAAGGGAATACTCACATTTGGCCTAAAAATAGACCTAAACAGAATCTGGTTTCTAGTCCACTCAAGCTAGGTCGAGACCAGCATTTGGCCCAAAAGGAAACAAGTCCAAGTGTGTAATACCCAGAATTTTTGGATCGCATTAAGCTTATTAAAATAAGGATAATAATAATTGGGAATAAATTTTGGAAATTTTTTAGTGAAGGTTGAAAGAGAATTAAAGGTATATTATTTCATGATTGTGGAAAATTAATTTAGAAAACGAAATTGAAGAATTTAAATTGAACTAGTAATCATTATCAAGCGATGTTCAGAATAAGTCAGGAGTTAGAAGTGGGTCGATTAATATACGATATGTATATTTGATACATATATATAAATTAAAGAAATGAAATTAAAATAAAATAAAGGGAAAATGACAAACCAACCATCGTACTTTGCGATCAATGATGAGTCAACCACTAAATTTTTTTTGCTAATAAATTAACTACTGAACTATGAAAAAAATTCTCCGCTAACATCGCTGTCACGTTTTCCGTTAAACACTTTGATTTTGATTCACGGAAGATTGTTGATGATCCACAGCGGATTGATACAAAGAAAAGTAATTTTTTTTCACCTAGAGAAATGGTGAATCTTTGCAGATCGATAATTCTCTCCATTTTCAACGGTTTTGGACGCATGAGGATTCCTTTTCCATCATTTTTTCGCAATGCACAGGTAGGAGAGATCTGTTTTGTCATTCGGTGCATATTAGAGCAGATTAGGGCCAGAAAAAAATGAGATCATTTACTTGAAAACTTCGGAAGGCCATAACTTTGTGCTCAATCGACCGATTTGGACAAATTTTTTTTTTATTTCACATAACTTTTCAATATCTATGCACTGACAAGCTGTCAAAGGGAGCTTGTCCCACTTTTAAGGGTTAAAAATGCTTATAAGTCCTCAAATTTCCCATACACAACTTAAAATCGTGAAGCTCAACACGTTTTCATGCCCGAATCTGCTATGATAAGTACCGAATGACAAAATAGATGCTTCCTACTTGTGCATCGCAAAAAGATGATGGAAAATGAGTCTTCAAGAGTCCAAAACCATTGAAAATGGAGAGAATTATCAATCTATAAAGATTCACCAATTCTCTAGCTGAAAGAACGAAATTTCATTCTTATCAATCTGCTGCGGATCATCTTCAATCCGCTGCGGATCGTCATCAGCAGCAGATTACAACACGATCTACCGTGAATCAAAATCAAATCGTTTAACGACAAATGTGACAACGATGTTAGCGGTGACTTTTTTCCGCCGATTCAAGAAGAAAAAGGGCAAAGCGTTCTTTGCCCTTTTCCTTCTGCCGAGTGTGATTCGCAGGGGAGAAGGAAAACGTCATGGGAGAGACAAGGACGCAAACTCATACAGGTCAATGGCGTTGAGCGGGCGCAAGCGAGCACGTCGCCGTTGGAGAAGCTGAACTGCGGGGTGAAAATGGCGAGGTGCATCCGGGCCCGTCGAGAGCTGCGATTCCTATAGAACTCCAAGAATGGGGGACGTCAGCTCAGGTGGTTATTAGTCCGGTCGATGGGAGCTTCGTCGGAGAAAGCTCCAGCGTGGAGGCATAGTGTTATGGGTGGAGCTACCCAACTATTGCCTACTTGGAATTTATTCCACCATCCAAGTGTCACTAATCCAAGGAGAGAGGGATGCTGAAGATAAAGGGGGAAGATGCAGGGAAAGATGCGGGTCGATGAATTGAAGTTGTTGCTATTTTGTTTCTATTTCCTTTCTCTGCAATCTTATGTCTCTGTTATTGCTCTGTAATCATCACTTTTTGAATGGAATATCACTTTTCTAGAAGCTGTTTATCTTCTCCTTGGTTGACATTCAATCAAGTTGTGGCAATAACAGTAAATGGTGTAATTCATTTTTGATATCTTCATCCTCTAGGATATAGGCTATATATGGAATTCCTCAAGGGGTACGCATTTTCATTGTCATTTCTAGTCATTGGAACAAATTGTCCAAAGATCATGAAGTCAATTGATGATACTCTTCTTCTTTCTTAGATATATAGTCTTCAATTGTCTGAACCTGGGCTTCTTCTGGTGGAATTCACCATTTCAATTGTGTGGCAATTGCTTGATGCATCATTAGATGATGAAGGTTTGTTGGTGCTTGCCCCTGAAGAGAGCTCTAGATGGTCAATCAAGCTACAAGATGTGGAGAAGGATGGTGAAGCTTGTATCAGTGAGATGGGGAGTGAACAAAGGGAGGAACTTAGTAAAATGAACACTACCATGGCTATTAAGATTATAAGAGAGTTTCTGCAAAATAAACAAACTGCTAAGATCTTATCCTTGGCTCGCCAAAACATGAAAATGCACTGGGCTAGTTTCATTTATAAACTACAACTGCTTACAGCAAACTCGACTATATAGAAGAACTCAAACTTATAAATCCAGAGGTTTTGCTACATTTGGCCTCTGATACAAAAAAGGCTTTATCAGTGGGAAAAGTAAAACTACGATGAGAGTTTCATGCTGTTATGGCATATGGCTCATTCTTTTCTCCTACTAGTGCTCTTGGGGCTAGCTGCTTTACATTTTGGCTTCTTATTGATCTGTTTCTCGAGGATGCTATGGATGGATCAAGAGTTGCTATCATCAGTGCTGTTGAGCGTCTAACTGGTTTAGTGAAAGCTCTGAAAGTAGTGAATGACACCTCATGGCATAATACATTTTTAGGTTTATGGATAGCAGCTCTACGACTAGTTCAAAGGGAAAGGGATCCCAGTGAGGGTCCTGTATCTTGTCTTGATACTTGTTTGTGCATGCTCTTATCAATAACAACTCTTGCGATTACCCAAATTGTGGAAGAAGAAGAAGGTGAGCTCATCAAGGAAGCCAAGGTCAACCAAAATGCAGGGAGAGAAGCATCAAGATGCAGCCTTAGTCTTTTTACAAATAGGGAAGTTTTTTGCATATATGGCTTGCATTGGGTAAAATGTTTATATCCTTGAGGACAAGGATATTTTGAAGGGGAAGGATTGTTATAGGTGGAGCCAGCCAACTGTTGCCTACTTGGAATTTATTCCACTGTCCAAGTGTCACTAATCCAAGGAGAGAGGGATGCTGAAGATAAAAGGGGAAGATGCAGGGAAAGATGGGATCGTTGAATTGAAGATATTGCTATTTTTTTCTATTTCCTTCCTCTGCAATCTTCTTTCTCTGTAATCTTCACTTTTTGAAAGGAATATCACTTCTCCAAAAGCTGTTTATCTTCTCCTTGGTTGACATTCGATCAAGTTGTGGTTATTGTTATGGGTGGAGCCAGCCAGCTGTTGCCTACTTGGAATTTATTCCACCGTCCAAGTGTCACTAATCCAAGGAAAGAGGGATGCTAAAGATAAAAGGGGAAGATGCAGGGAAAGATGGGGGTCGATGAATTGAAGTTGTTGCTATTTTGTTTCTATTTCCTTTCTCTGCAATCTTCTTTCTCTTCTTTCTCTGTTATTTCTCTGTAATCTTCACTTTTTGAATGGAATATCACTTCTCCAGAAGCTATTTATCTTCTCCTTGGTTGACATTCGATTTGTTGTAGTTAATTCCAAATAGGCAACAACTAGTTGGCTCCACCCACAACACATAGCTCTCAGGGGAAGGGGATTCGCACGGGTGATTCATGGGTGCTGTGATGGCTATTGTCCATGGCTCCCATATGGAACTTGATGTGGGTATGGTTGCCAGTAAGCTTTGCTGTATGTGATTTTGGTCAATTTTGGCCTCACCGGCCCTTCAACGCAAAGTGTTTGGTGATTGTTCTCCATTTTCTTATACTGCTTTATTGATATGGTTTCTGTCTAATGCGTTTTTCTGTTGATGGATACTATCGATTGTATGCTCTGCTGAAAATGATGTTGTCCTTCAATTTTGTTCAACCCGTGAGATGTTTTGAGAACTGTTGTTCTGCTAGTTTTGTTTTGTTCCTTGGGTTTGCTTTCTGTTGTGTAAGGTTCTATTACCTAGCTAGTTTACTATCCGATAGAAATTGATGAGGAATATAGTTATGCTAGCTTAGGTTCTATTCCTTTATTTGGCTTCTGTCTATTGCCATAATTGGGAGCCAAAGCTCTATAGGTGAAATGTTCTATTTGCATTAGGATGACCTATGTATTTCTGTTAGGTTAAGCTCTCATGCATGGGTAAGTTTAAAGTTAAGTGTTATGTAATTTCTAAAATTGCATTATTGTGTTGGATTAAGGCTTGGATTATATTCTGTTGGTTTAATGTTGTCGTTGGCTACTGTTTTAATGGATAATGCTATGTTAAAGGAGGATTAAGATTTATGTTGTTAAGTAGTGTTCTGTGGTTGTGATTCTTCACTGTCATGTTGTCTCAAGTGATATTAATGGATTGACTTTCATTGATTATAATGTGATGAAAATTGTGAAGGATGAAGTTGGATCGGATATGATGAATGAAAGTATCCTCTGTCTTTTACTGTTTTAAGGAACTGTGAAGTTGAAGAAAATATGAAATATAATTATAATATATATGCATAGGATCAAATTATAAGTCTGAGATTGTGCGATGATTATTAATAATTGAATGTTATTGATTTGTGAATGTATTGTGAAGGTATTAAAGGAAAAGGATAAAGTGCTTAAACGCTTTACGGATGAGAGGTAAGTTGATATTGTATGTGTTTTGGTCTTTGGGGCCCTACATCGCAAAAAGTAGGAAATTGTATGCTTACTGTGTTTATTAGAATTATGTTCTTTTAATGATATGTTTATAGATTTAAGTAAAGATATTAATATTGTTCACTCATGAGGATATAGATATTGTATGCATTCACGAGCATGGCACGTATCATGATTTTTAAAACGATACGAAAATGATTTTTAGCATAGTTTTGAAAGTGAAACGAAAATAGAAAGTAAATGTAAAAGAAACATAAATAGACTGTTGGAGGTGCGAGTTCTTAAGTTGGTCGCCAGGGTGGGTGCAATGGGATGACCATGAGATGACTGCCTTAGGTGTGTGCCAGGATTGGCCGCCTTGTGCATCAACCACTCACCCTTGTCATCTCCATACGCTTGAATGAGTAAATGAATGTAAAGTTAAGTAAATGATAAAGTAAAGTCAAGTAAAGAGGTTGGTCCGGTATGTAAAGCCCGGCAACAAAAGTATGTAATGAAACGAAAAAGTAAAGGAAATGGTAAAGGAAATGGAAATGAAAACGAAAAGGAAAATGCAAACAAAAATGAAAATGTAAACGGAAACTGCATATGGATTTTCAAAGATGCATAGCATGTTCATATTTTATTTTATATCACTTATTGAGTTTTAGATTCATAGTTTAAGTCTTGATGATGTAGGTATGTATGATAACAGAATGACGTACAGGTTAAGGAGCAGTTGATGAAGGATTTGTACGGGGGGATCTTGTGGCTGGCTAGGCTAAATGGATTAAAGAGAGGAAAAGGTTTTGTAAAGTTATTTAAATGGTAAAAGAAAATAATTGTATTTATTTTCGCTGCGATTTGTAAAAGGATTTTATGAAATAAAAGTCTTCTACTGTTCTTAGAAAAGAAAAGTTTTAAATTTTACATGTTTTCAAATATAAAAAAAACTAGGTCGTTATAAAGTGGACCTTGGAGTTATGGCCCAAGATGGACTGGCCCAAGCTCCACCGAAACTGGACTGTGGCCCATGCCCAGTCTAGTCTTGCTGGTTCGACCAGAGCAAACAAGGCCAAGCTTCATCCTCATCTCTACCTCTTTCTGGAGAGGATTTTAAAGGAAAACGATGTCAACATGATCAACGTTGCCTTTGACCGAGATTTTCATTCTTAGCCTTCCGACCAACTTGAACGAGGTTGGGCTCTAGGCGATCGACGCCATAACTCGACGTCTCTATTGCCGAGAGTCGTCATTTTCATCAATGACATCACTCTCAAAATCAAGTCAAAAAATCACAACAATCATCAACCAAACTCCCTTACAAACAACAATCAAATATCGACAACTCAAACCTTCAGACTATAGCCAACAAAAAGAGACAATCCGAAAAGAAAAATCAAAACTTTGTACCTCACAGATTATTGGCCTCTGATTCCAAAGACTCTGTATTTTCTGTGAATTCCCGATGCCTTTCTCTTCACCGAGCACGACGGTTCCTTCAACAATTCCAATCAAAGCTTCATACCTCAACCTAAAAATTGAAAAGATGGTCAAGAGGAGGAGACTTACCTTGGTTGACAATTGACTTGGTTACAAAGTTCCAATTTCCACTCAAAGCAGCCAAAAATTCCACCGTCTAATGGAAGAAAAACTCACCGCGATGGAGATAAGTGGTAAAGGAGGTGACGTTTAAGGAGAAGGGAAATGGGGAAATCGAGAAAAAAAATCCCCAATTTCCTACGATGGCAATGAGAGCTCGGGGAGGCATTTCCAAAAACATCTCCCCCAATTTAATTCAATAAATTTTTATTAAATATATGGCAGATATTACATTGTCCCCCATTTAGGAAATTTCATCCTCAAAATTTAAAACAATCTCAAGAGTACCATTAAACAAACGGGGATACTTTGCCATTATATTAGATTCAATTTTCCAAGTGACCTCTCTTTCACTATGGTTCCTCCACTGACCTCGAACAAGGGGTATTTCACGGTGACGTCGAATTCTGATCTCACGGCCCAAAATTCTCTCAGATTCTTTCTCATAAGTTACATCCTCTTGAATAGGAATTTCATTTCAAGAAATAACATATGCAGGGTCAAGAATGTACTTCCCTAGCATAGAAACGTGAAAGACATTATGAACATAATTGAACCGTGGTGGTAATTCCAATCGATAAGCCACTGGGCCAATCCGTTCGAAGTGAAATCATAGTCCTCCATATATTCAACCCAACGGCGTTGTTGGAGATTCAAATCACGCTACGAGAAGAGATACTTTAAACTTTTGTGAAATGAAAATACCTCGAATTTAGCACCATATAAGTAGCTTCGCCAATCTTTAAGGCGAAAATCATAGCTATAAGCTCTACATCGTGAGTAGAGTAATTACACTAATCCGTCTTTAACTGACAAGATGCATAAGCTATAACTTTATCTTGTTGCATCAGAACACAACCCAAGCCAACTCTTGATGCATCTGTATAAACAGCATAAGGCAAACTCTCATCAGGTACTACCAAAACTGGAGCAGTAGTCAACCTCTGCTTGAGTTCATCAAAAGCTGCTTGACACTTCTCATTCCAATAAACTTCACTTCTTTTCTGGTTAACTGCGTTAGCAGCATAGCAACAGAAGAACAATTTTGCATGAACCGTCGATAATAACCAGCCAGACCCAAGAAACAATGTACACCAGTAACATTTTTGGGTGGCTTCCAATCTAACACGACCTCAATCTTTGTTGGATCCACGGAAATGCCATTTTGAGAAACATAGGGTCTAAAAATTTCACTTCAGTCATCCAAAAGTTGCACTTTTCTCGCTTTGCATATAATTGATGTTCCCTTAATGTTTGCATAACAATTTTCAGATGCTCTATATGCTCATCCAGAGTCTTAGAATAAATCAAGATATCATCGATGAAGACAACCATGAACTAGTCAAGATATGGCTGAAAGTGTCTATTCATAAGATCCATAAAAACAACTGGTGCATTAGTCAATCCAAACAAAAGCACCATAAATTCAAAATGTCCATTTCGAGTACGAAAAGTAGTCTTCGGAATATCTTCTTCATGTATCTTTAATTGATGATAACCAAATCTCAAATCATCTTTGAGAAGTACATAGATCCTTTAAGCTGATCAAATAAATCATCAATCCTTGGCAACGAATACTTGTTCTTGAGTGTTACATGATTTAATTTCCGATAGTCAATGCCTAACTGAAGCAAACCATCATGCTTCTTCACAAATAAGACTGGTGCACCCCACGGTGAAATACTATTCTGAATAAACCCTTTTTATCGCAAATCATTTAACTGGGTTCTTAATTCATTTAATTTGGTCAAAGCCATGCAGTACCAATCAACTGGCATCAAATCAATACAAAAATCAATCTCACGGTCGGGTGGCAACCCAGGCAGATCCTTAGGAAAAACATCAGGGTAAACGCAAATCACTGACAAATCAGAATCTCACCTGACCGTAACAAGGTCACCGTTAATAGCGAAAATACTCCTGTAAGGCTCCAATCTCCTTTGACCACCAAAATAGACTCGCAAAATAGGATTAACAAGAAACATATTGGTATTACATAGATGCACTAAGTGTAATACCTCGACATTTCATAATATAATTTAACAAGAATAATTGGAAAGTAATTTAGGGTATTTGGATTAATTGGACTGGAAATTCAGGAAATCTAGTATGTTTGTAAGACTGGCTTGCATTAATATGGATGATAAAATTCGAGATAGTTAAGATACTCACTATTAGTCATTGTGGGGTTGTAGTCTAAGTTGTGTCAAGAATAATATCCAGGCATTTGGGTAAATTAGGAGAAATGAAAATGGATAATATGATCTATATTGGATTTGATTTAAGTTCTCTATCCCGAGTGGGACCCAATCATGATAACCAAGGATATGATTATGATGAGATGGATAAAGTTCGAAAAGATCTTTTATGACAGGGACTTTACTTGCACAATGTGAACAAGTAAACTAATAGGATTTACACAGCTTTGGCTGGAGGGAATGGCTACAATGTATGTCAAAGCACTGTCATGGCTTGCCTCTGATCGTGTGAGCATTAATGAGCATAAGTTACACTAGTTTATGTAATGACTTAAGGCAAAGATTTATAGAGGTGTAAGATATGGAGGAATGTTATGGCTTAGAATAATGATCGAGAAGTCCGTATGAGCAATGAGGTAATTAGTACCTCTAAGTTGGATTTTAAATTACTTCTTGTAAATTGATAGATTTTGGAAACTGTTAGGCTTGAAGATTTTGAGTTACAGATCCAAGGGATTCTCTTAAAATTGAGGGTGAACATGTTATGTGCTATGTTAAATTGTAGAATAAAGAATCTATTTAAGAATTTAGATAGCACATTGTATGTTCATGCAAAGATAATATTAATAATTCTAATCGGAAGTTAGAAATATATGATTTAGAATGATTCAGTTTTTGTTTTGAGTTGGAGTTGAAAGTATGTTATCTATATATAAGGGTTGCCAGTACTATGGCAAAATATAGGTTTGAATATTCGCTAAGTCGATTCTCCAAATATATTGTTGGTGGTTATTGAACAAAAAACAAAAATAAAATAAAAAATTTGTGAGACGAATTCGATTTATATTCTGAATCTGTTACTAATAGAATTTAATTGTGGAATTGTTTAGGTTAATAAACTACTAATTGGGGTTCCATTGTTCACAACGGCTACGATTGTTGAAATTTGTGGTGACTAATGATCGATTGAATGAAGCTCTATCATTGATTTAGAATATTGCTTTGATAAGTAAGGGGAAAGGCTTATGTTTTGAGGAATTGGATTTAGATTCGGCGTTGCTATTGAATGGAGTTTAATGCTATAGGTTATTCGATTATGAGCAAAATGGTAAGGTAACAAGACAGAGTAGAGATCCAAGGATGAAATGAATAGTAGACTAGCGGAAGCGTTGGAACGTTAGGTTCAAATTATGGGACGAATTAAGGAAATGGAAAGAATGGTGAGGCCAGCGACTAACGCTTCCCAAAGATTTAAATTGCTAAAGGTTTCGATGCTGAAGCCGCCATGTGTTAGGAATAATGATGGGATAATTTATGGGATGTGTGTTTAAGTACACTAAGGTCTAAAAGCAAGTGAGAGTTCAGGATAATTTATGTGTGCTAAATTCTAAGTTAAAGAATTCAAGGAGTATAATGGGAAAATAATGAACGAACTCTATTCAAAAGATGTTTTGCGGGTTCGAAGCAATGTTTTAAGTGAAATGTAAGTGGCCCTTTTGTCAAAGAATGTCAGGTTGCAGCTTAAGAAACAGAAAATGGTTGCCCAAGGGTATTTTCTATGGTGATAGATGCGAATGAAGGTGAGGTTTGGTGAGTAGGAACGATATTTTGGAGTATAAAGATCTTAAAAATGAAATAAAGTTGTTCATGTTACAATGATTTAACACAAGCTATCTGATGAAAAAGAAAGAAATTTGGCAAATGAAGTTGGCAATTGGATAATTTAGAAGTGAGATAGAATTTATGCTAAGTCGTTGTGCTCTACAGAAGTAGAAGTGATGTAATCTTTTGGAAATTTGTGTAAAAGTATGATACGAGAAGTTGTGTTGAGTTGTAGAACGGAGAAATGGTTACGTTGAGCAAATTTTGAGGACGAAATTTATATAAGCAGAGAGAAATGTAATACCCCGATATTTCATATTAGAATTTAATAAGAATAATTGAAAAGTAATTGGGGGTATTTGGATTAATTGGATAATTATCGGGGTATTACCAAAGACGTAATCAATATATTATAATTTAAAAGAATCATTGGGAAGATAATTAGGGTCAAATAAAGTGAGATTAATTAGAATTAAAATGTAAAAAAAAAATTAATTGAATATTAAAATGGAAAGGAAAATAGAAATTAAATGAGGATTGGAGGAGATGAACCAGTTCAGCAGGTAAACCGGTTCAGGCTGGACCTTGGTTCGGTTCAAAAATCAGAAGTAAGAATGGAATTCATTTTGGCCTTTGGCCATTCTGCGTGCGTGAACAACCGACCGAAAAGAGAGAGAGAGAGAGATCAAAGGAGAGTGAGCAATAGGGAGGGAGATCACGAAGAAGACAATCTCGCGAACGAGCTCCCATGGGCGAGCTCCGACGGCTTGCGAGCGAGTGGTTACTGCGGCAACACTGGTTGCAGTCGAGGGCTCAGGAATATCCGAGCTGTGATGTATTGGTCGGCAGGCGATGAAAAAACTGGTGCATTTGATGAGGTAAGTCTTTCATTTTGTCATGGCTTTTGGTGGTGGACGATTCAGTGCTGGTGTGGATGAGTTGCAGAGACGCTTGGCGGACGCAGGGGCTTTGGTTCGCTGGGGATTCGGTTTTGGTTTGACCTGCGGTTCGGTCCGAACCAGTTCATCCTGCTGGTCCTTGTATGTATGGGTGACAACCAGCAGACACAGGTGTGTGGCTCAATGTCATGGCGTGGGCGACAGGTTGGTGATTGGCTCGAGGTGGACTCCTTGGTTATGGCTAGTCAGAGCGCTGGACCCTCTGCCCTCTAGGTTGGTAGAGAGTGTCCCCCTTGGTGTTAATTTATAGAGAAGAGTGAGAAGTGGAGAATTGACAGAGAAGAGTGAAAATAGTTTAGGAGGAAGGAAGGATTTAGCATCGGGTGTGCTGCAATTTTGGTCCTCGTGTTCGGTTTTGCTGAGGAATGCTATTCTGCAATTCTCTTCCTATTTGGGGGAATGGCCAAGTAAGATGCGCAATGAATGTGGGGGATGTTGGAACTCCTTGTTCTTAGGTCCACTAGTTCTTCTCAGGCTTTCTTCAGGTAACAGAGTCCTTCTTCGTTTGATGTTGCTGTGCATTCGTATTAAGATTGATATTCTGAATGGATTTCGGATGTTGAAATATGTGGATGATGTTGAAATATGTGGATAATGCCCTGTTGGCTCACTGGTTCTGTTTCTAGATGAATCGAGTGTGGATAGGTGTGGCTGCAATGGCTTAGTGAAATGAAGGAATTGGGTGGAGCAAAATGGGAAGAGAGCTTCTCCTAGAGAAGTTGTTCTCTACTCCTCAGAGGTGAGCTTCTAGTAACGCATCACTATTCTATTAAGAATAAAGCCCTATTAATTATAATGCTCTCTGTGAAGAAGTGTATACACTGTTGTTGGATCTTGGTTATGCATGTCAGATATGTCCCCTGTAACCGAAGTATGTTTGCTTTTCATTGTGCTATGCATATTATTGATAATGGAATGTTAATATGTCGATGAAAGGTTGGTTCTTTGTTTGTTGGTTACGGTTGGAATATATGTTGTTGATTTAAGTATTGTTTTGCTCTTCAAACTATGCTTCTTGGATATAAGGTTATTTTGTTAATTGGGGATTTTAGGACTGCATAATGCTTAATGGATCTGTCGATTCAATATTTCTGGTTATATTCTGTCGAAGCCATACTCTATTTGGGAATAGTTGAAAGTAATAGGTTCGTGAATACCATCAAAGATAGATTGTTGCTAAGGAATATTGTTATGGGTTGTGGAAATCTTAAAGAAAGATGGATAACGATAAATTCGAAAACGCTCTGAGGACACCAGGTAAGTTGATACTTACGGTGCTTTGGTCTTCGAACCCTACATCACAAGAATTAGGACATTGTTTACTGATTGTTACCGCTTTCATAGAATATTTAGGTTGTTTACTACTTTACAACAAATTGAGCATGTTCCGTATATTATGTTATTATTGCTGGATGTTTACTAGATTTAGGTTCTTTTAATGATATGTTTCATAGACGAGCATGTTTAGAGATTGCTGGAAAGATATGATGGAATTGTATGCATTCACGAGCATCATGGTTTTCAAAAGATACGAAAATAGTTTTCATGCATGGTTTTGAAATGGGAACGAAAAGTGGTGGAATGGATGCTCATACATACTAAGTGAACGGTGTTCTCAAGGGCTGATCACCCCAGTGAACAACCATCACTTCGCTGTAGGAATATCCATTATATCATTGAATAAACATAAAAAGGTGTATGGGGGTTCAGGAGATTTGATGACTGTCCATCTGTGGGGACACCATAGGATGTATCCCCCTATCGGAGTGACGGTTAACCACGTGGACTCTTGGGTTCATCATTTCTCTTGTACGAAAATCCCCAACGTCTTCAATAAAAAGAGAATGGTGACGGTCATCGGTGATGAGGCCATAGGATGTATCTCCTCATTGGAGTGACGGATAGACACATAACCATAGGATGTACCCATTCTCTCGGTATATGGAACGGATAGGTTCCCTTCTAGAAAATGAAATTAAATAATAACAAAGCGAATAAATGTAAATAGACGTGTGGGGGTTCGGGAGATTTGATGACTGTCCATCGGTGGGAACTCCATAGGATGTATCTTTATCAGAGTGACTGTTAACCACGTGGACTCTAGGGTTCATCATTTCTCTTGTACGAAAATCGCTAACGTCTTCAACAAAAAGAGAATGGTGACGGTCATCAGTGGTGAGGCCATAAGATGTATCTCCTCGTCAAAGTGACGGATAGTCACATGACCATAGGATGTATCCATTCTCTCAGTATATGGAATGGATAGGTTCCCTTCCAGAAAATGAAATTAAAAGGGAAACAGAAACGAAAATGGAAAGGGAAAGATCAAGTAAAGTTAAGATCAAGAAGACTGAAAAAGAAAGGAAATGAAATGGGAAACAAAAACAGAAAGAAAAGGGAAAGAAAAGGAAAAGAAATGGAAATGAAAAACAAAAAAAGGATTTCAAAAATGCAAAGCATGTTTATTTTATTTTATATCACTTACTGAGCATTAGGCTCATTAGTTAAGTCTTGTTGATGTAGGTATATGCCTGGAAATAGACAATCAATATGAGTAGTTGATGAGAAATTTGCACGGATGAATCTTGTGGCTAGTTGAGCTAAAGAGTAACTGCTTTTGTAATTAATAAAGAAAACCATTTAAGTTTAATATTTGTTTAATTTATGCTTCCTCTATGTTTTAAGAAAAAGAATTTATAAATGAAAGTTATTCCACTACTAAAGATGTTTTAAACGACTATTACTATAAAAGGATTTTAAGTAATAGATTTAACACTCGGTTTAAAAGAAAAATCTTACTCTGATTTTATAAAAGAAAAAGTTTTAAATTTCACGCGATTTTAAAAGGAAATAAAAGTCTGGATGTTACACTAAGATTTTTTTTGTCTTCCAACGTAAGTGTTATATTCCTCGGATAACAGTCAATCTTAGCTTTGTAAAAGCTCAATCAATCTATACTTAGGATTACGTCAAACTGATCCATAGGTATAACTATCAGATCAACTGATAAATTGTGTCTGTCAATAATAAAGGTAGCAGATCAAACAACAAGATATATTTCATATCTCTTATTCAGGGGAGTACTCAAAATCAAGGAATTCTCTAATTTCTCTACAGTCATACCCAAAACATGAACAATTGATGGAGAAATAAATGAATGCGTAGCACCAGTATCAAATAGTACATGCACCACAATATCAAATAAAGGAAGCGTACCACCAATGATGCCCATGCCAAAATTATCAATAGGCACAGATCTGGAAACTGCATAAGCTTGGCTAGTTATCTTCTCCTTGCCCTTCTTGTTTCCATTAATTCCACCCCTCGATGAACTGGGTGCAATACTAGCCATCATACTAGTAGATCCTACAAGAGTGGCACTAGATAGATAACTCTGCTGATACCCAAGAGGCCTATAAAAATCACTATGAGTAGGCTGATACTGCTGCTGAAATGGTGGTCTATAACCAACTGACTACGGTGAAGAAAAGCTCTGAGGTCCAAAAAAACTGCGCTAATGCTGACCAGAAAATCCTCTACCAGCTCCAAAACCAAGTCTAACTAAAACTGACTGAGTAGGTGCTGAATTATTCTGAGAAGGCTTAGGATGCATCATGTAGTTCTTCCTCAAATGATGGGGTGGTTACATTATGACATATATAAGAGTTTGAGTGCCAACTAGCAGAATAGGGAATGTTACTAGACTGTCCACTAACTCTACTGTCTTTCTTAGTCATTTTTCCTCTAACTTTTTATTCCTTGTTTGTCTTACTCTTATACTAACCGAACTGTTCAACCAAAGCAGCTTCAATACGTTGACCAGCAGCAACGACATCTGAAATAGAATGATACTCCACAATTGACAGCTGGTGTCGGATCTTAGGCTTCAGATTCTTCATGAACTTAACCATTTGATCTACCGGATCCACCTCCTTGATATATTGTGATAGCTCCATGAACTTGGTATAATATTCCAGTACTGTTAAAGCTTACTGCTCTAGATCATGATAAGCTCCGATGATATTCTGGAGATGACTAATGTTGCAATAGTTGCCATGGAATACTGTGTCAAACTGAGTCCAAGTCATCATATATAGCGGATAATCCAGCTTAAGAGGTTTCCACCAGACTTCAACTATCCTCTCAAAATAAAATGCCACAAATCCAACCTAATACTCTGTCAGAACACCAATAGCGGTTAGATTCTTCTCCATCACCCTCAACCAATTCTTAGCACCCTATGGGTCACCTCCGCCCACAAATACTGGCTAGTTCATGCGTCCTACCTGCATAAAGAATTGCATGCGACATGTCTCGGGATCTTGACTACTGCTATCTTAGGATAGATTTTGTAGTACATCCCTCAAGGCTACAAGAGGATCAACAGTGTGATGCAATCCGGATCCGCATCATTTTTATTTCATTTTATTTTAATTTAATTTAAATACTTTAATTTGTAATAGTTTAATTGTTGCATGGTTTGTTTGTTTTTGTTGTCTTTTGTTTGTGTGTTGTTTATCTTTAAGGTCAATTATGTAATTAGATCATTAGGGCTTAACCCTAATTAGCTTAGTATTTAAGCTTCTCTAATTGTCATTTGTAAAGGTGAAGAATTTGATATAGACAACTGAACGTTTGTTCAATTTGATATCTGAATACATTCAAAAATTTGAAGCATTGTTTAGATTTTCTCCACATTGGGTAGCCAATAATGGGCACAAGGTTCAGCATTTCATCCAAGGACTTAAAATGGAGATCTTGAGGGGAGTTAGACTATCTGGCACTCAAGGTATCCCCCTATATGCAGATTGTGGCAAAGGCTCTTGACATTGAAGATGTAGAGATCCAGTTCACGAAGTAAAATGATTCTGTTATGAGGTTCTAGCCACATTCATGGGAATAAGGGGGCACATCCAGAGGAGAAAAAGGATGCTTGACAATGAAGATCATTGTGCGAAAGACAATCGGGAGTGAAATGAATCAGATACTACTTTGGTTAGAACCCCTCATGTTGGCCCGAGCCCTATGTGTCAAAGGTGCAAAAGGAATCATTTCAAAAAATGTCTTGCTGGCTCAAAGCAATGTTTTAAATGTAATGAGAGTGGCCATTTTGCCAAAGATTGGCCAGTTCTATTTAAGAATTGGAGATGGTTGCACAAAGGATATTTCCGAGTACATATCTTATTTCATTGTACTGTATGCTAGATTAGTGTTTTGGTGTGTAGGAACATTAAGGCTGTAAAATAAGTGTTGTTTTTTAAAATTTTCTTTTTGGGCTATAACTGTATAAGGATGAGAATAATGCATGTGCGCTGTATTTCGTTTAGATTTACTTTCAAATTGTAAGTGATCAAAGATAAAAACAATTCTGAAACTGCTTGGGATTTTGGTGCAGGATGTATGATTATAGTTTTTTGGTGAGTAAAGAAATAGGGGAGACTCTACCCAAGTTTTTATAAATTAGAAAGAGGATAGGCAAAAAGCAAATCCTACATGATTTAAGTTTAGTAGACAATTAGGCGGGCTGCCTAAGTCATGAAGTTTAGAAGAGAAATATGAAAGTAGTAAAAGAAATGTAGTCCTAATGGCTGATGGTTGGCCACCAAGAGATAAAGAAGATCAATGAGACCTTTCCTTGAGGGTGAGTCACATGGAAATGGGAGACATATCTTAGGTGACACGTCATTTCAAAGAGAAAGTACTACAACTTCGAGAGTTAAGCAGTGTCGAAGGTGTATCTTGCTTATTTAAAATGATATTTTGAATATATGAGAGTTGTCATTTAGCTAACGAAGCTCCAATTTAGGCTTAAGAAATAGAAAATGGTTGCCTCAAAGATGTTTTCCTACCATGGAAGATGCAAACGATGATGGAGTTTGGTGAGTTGAATCTATATTTTTTGTGCGTAATGATGCTCTTGGTGCAGTTGAGTTGGTCACATTGCAGAAATCTGTCCTGCCGTAGAATAAAAAGGGAGAGATTGTGATACATGCTTTTCTGCTGCAGCAGATGTAGATGGTGATCAAAGGATTTGGATGTGTGATTTAGTGTTTTGTTAAGTCATGGAACGTTACGAAAGCTGGAGTGGTGAAACCCTTTGGAAGTTTGTGGATAAGAATGAGGTAAGAAGATGTTCGGATGTTTATATGCTAGGATAGTTAATGGTTATTTGGGTTGTTAGATTAGGGAAGTAATTACACTGAGCAAATTTCGAGGACGATATTTATATAAGGAGGGAGGAATGTAATACCCTGATTTCTCGTAACAGAATTTAGTAAGGATAATTGGAAAATTAATAGGATTATTTGGATAATTATTTAAGATTTAATTGATGGAAAATTAATTTAGGAATCTGTGACGACCCGTTTTTTCTTTTTTTCCTTAAAAATTATGTGGAATTTAAAATTTTTTGCTTTTCCTTTTATAAAACAATAGCATAAACCTTTTAAAGTAAAATTATTTATAAAATCCATTTTTCTTAGTTAATAGCGAAACCACAAAACATTCTATAGCGAAAGCATAAATCGTTTATTTTAAAAAGGCAATAATTAAACTGTTACTTTATATTTACAAAACTCTTTTTCCTTTTACTTTCCTTATCCTAGCCAGCCACAAGTCTCGCCCGTGCAAATCCTTCATCAACTGCTCATTCATCTGTTCTCTTTCGTGTATTGACACCATTAGCAAACTGTGAGCCCGAGGCCCAATAAGAAATGAGATATGCAATATGATGTATGCATGTAATATCCCAAATTTTCGTTGAGCTAAGCACAAGACTTATGTGATAAATTGGGATGATAGAAGTAAAATTGGACTGTTTGGAAATATTAGTGAAGAGAAACGTATTTTGAATAAGTGAATTATGATGCCCCATTATGTTCATAGTTAGCTTAAGGGAAGGATTAAAGTTATTGGAGAATCGGTTGATGATACTTGGAATTAGAAAGGATGACCTAAGGACCAAGTTACTGATTGGCGAATCGTGAATTAGTAAGAAAAAATAGATTTGAATATAATAAGGATGAAGTTATAAGATCTATAATATTTTGGAGTATATTTGATTTAATAAAAATAAGGTGGAACAGGAGTTATGGAATATATACTTTGATTATTAAGTGATAAATTTATAGATAGTTGGAGAATTCAAGTGTTTGCCAAAGAGAAAATATATTTGGACGTAATTGGATATTAAATGGATATTGTAAGGACTAAGAGCATGTGGATAATAAGGTTCTTATCAGTTATTGGAATTTAACTTGGACAAAGGTGAAGGAAGAATAGTGGAATATATAGTATAAATTGGTGTGGATGATATTGATGTTCAAATATATATATGGATTTAGTACATAATGGTTTGGAGAAGATGAAGTGGTAGGAAGGATATTACAATTACGATTACAATTAAGACTTTATATTATGGTACAACATATAAATATATATATTGAGATATATATATATATATATATAGAAGACATGTGTATCATTCATCCAA
Source organism: Begonia loranthoides (assembly GCA_022433065.1). Taxonomy (NCBI): domain Eukaryota; kingdom Viridiplantae; phylum Streptophyta; class Magnoliopsida; order Cucurbitales; family Begoniaceae; genus Begonia; species Begonia loranthoides. The sequence goes on from CM039469.1 coordinate 15,211,008, forward strand.
ATGCAAATCGTTCAACCACCATTTATGTTGGTCAGCTGGAAGATTTAACCAACGCCTGGAATCGTGAAGGGCGTTGTCAAACGCGTCTAAAGATGAAGAGATTCAACGTTGAATGTGTCTAGGCACTAAAGGGACCCCAACGTTTGGCCTTTTGTCTTCACGCGGATCATGAAGAGGCAAAGAACGTTGCCTATAAATATGTGGAGTGGCAGTGTGAGTTTAAGGTGGAGAGAAAATGGCATGCGGAAGCTCTGCCAAAATGGTTTGAGAAAGAGACTAAGGGATATTGCCAAGAGACTCTGTAGAGTTTGAGGAAGGAGTTTGAGAGAGGAATATTGTTAGATATCTTACTTTTGTGTTTCTTCGTAAGAAACAGATGATGGGGTTGCATGGTTTGATGGTGTACTACTTTTGTGATGAAGCGTGAGAAGCAAATAGTAAGGAATTGAGAACGTGGTGAAGGACAAAGAAAGCAGTTCATGAATAGAAGTTTTGCGAAATGGTGACTGAGTGAGAAGTTGCTGTGAGAATATGGAATTTTTGGTGGACTGCCTGTGAGGGTTTGAGTGAGAAATAGAGAGTCGTGAAGGTTTTTGGAAGAAAGAAAGAACAGCTCTGTGAAGAGTCTAGGCTCGTGTGTCTTCTAGTATTGACAAGGAAGAATATGTATATGCTACCTTTGTAAAGCTAAGGACTCCAGGTAAGGAATAATGCTTGTATTTTGTCTGAAAGGACCTACATCATAGGAGTAGGATTTTTGTGTAATTTGCTTTGTTAGCCTTTAATGATAATTATCTGGTTAGGTTGTTTTCTTACGATTAGTTTACTAACACTTGGGATGAAAGTGATTTTTCTATAATGATGGTTAGTGATAAGGAAGGAAATGTGTTTGCCTGATAATAGTCTCTGTAGTGTTTTTACAACAATATTTCTTAGTTATTCCCTATTAGTAGATTAGTGGCGTAGACGTAGGAATGTCCCTATTATTGGCCGATAAATTATATTAATATTTTTTGGAGCAAATCAAGAGGTGAAATAGGTTAGTTATTTTATTGAGAAGTCATCAATAAATATTTTATTTATGTGAATATTCCCGATAGGAAGTAAAATAAATGGGAATATAATTAGTTAGGTTAGACTATGAATATTGATGTTCGGATGCATAATATGGATATAGAAAGCTTAGAATCATGGTATGATATAGGAAAAATTAGATTAATAATATAGTTAATTAGTATAAGTCCTCAATTCATATTCAAGTGGTGAATACTATAGGATAGCACTTATACTGTTTAAGGCTAAGTTAAAAATGATACGTCAAGGAAAGAGGATTAGACGTATGACATCATAGTGTAATAGGAGCGTGTTTAGTATTAATGTTATAGTTGAAGCTTAGTATTGTTTGTTAGTTGTTTGTAGTATTGTTTGCAATATATGAACTATTGTGTGTGACATTCATGTAGACATGTTATAGGATTGCACGTAATGCATTGCATGGGTTAATAATGAAGATAATAAATGGTGTTTCCTACGTGGGTTCGAAAACTGAAGAGGTTGCTCACACGTAGAAAACAGCTCATTTGAGTAAGTTCGAAAACTGAAGAGGTTGCTCTTACTCAATGGGTGGTGAGTTCAGAGACTGCGGAGGTTGCTCTCACCCAAGAGTAAAATAGCTCGTTTAAGTAAGTTTGAAAACTGAAGAGGTTGCTCTTACTCAATGGGTATTGAGGATATAGTATGATGTTCAGTTGATGGATTGGAAAGATTTTATTGAGGTATTCAGGATATAGTATAGTAGCTGTAGTCATTATGAGTCAGTGGTCTGAGCCTGAGTTGACCTAGGGCCAGTGTCAACGGCCAGTGATGGAGATGAAATCTCTGTTGATGCTTAGTACTCCTCTAGGTGTCTAGAGTGGAGTAACGTCTGTGTGTAAAGCAGTCTGTGTGGTGATCGATGACTGCTAGTGTTTTGCAAACTTAGTTATATTACCGTTGAATTAGTTTGACATAGTTTTGAGTGTGGACTAGCTAGGGAAGTACGAGGCTATTGTAGAGTGTTAACTGAAAAAGGTTACAGTTGTTGTAAATGATGGATGGGTTGTTGTCTACCAAAGTGACAACTAACCATATCTTGCGAGTTTGTCTAGGTAGCGCAGTGCACTGAAACAATATGAGAATCTCTGGTCAGTTGACGGTGATGGTGAGGTCTTTGGGCAGGACATGAATATCTTGGTAGTGAGAGAGCTTCCACATGTGTTTCCTAATGAGTTATTAGAGTTGCCTCTGAACCAAGAGATTGAGTTTCGCATTGACTTGATTTCAGGTGCTACACTAGTATTAACTCTGGTATATAGGATGGCTCTGATGGAGTTGAGTGAAATAAGGAACCAATTGAAAGAATTTAGAAGAAAAAAAAAGATTTATCCGGGAGAGTGTGCCCCCTTAGGGTGCTCTCGTATTATTTGCAAAGAAAGCCGATGGAACTTTGAGGCTTTGTATCATTTAATGGAGATTGAATCAAATTACTGTGAAGAACAAATATCTTTTGCCTAGGATTGATGGCTTGTTTTGACCAACTTGGTGGTTCATGGTATTTTTCAAATGTTGAGTTGAGGTCTAGGTATCATCAGATGAGAATCCGTGAATAAGATGTTTTGAAAATAGCTTTTTGGACGAAATATGGTCATTTTGAGTTTACGATTCTACCCTTTGGTTTCATAATTGTCATTGAGTAGGTGCAAACATTCCTAAAATTTATGTATACGTCACTGAACGGATACATTGCTCTATTGAGGATTTTCATGATAGCCATGTGATTTGGTATATGTGGTCAGTTACTCTTGAGGACGCGTTTTATTGTTGATGATAGGATATGATCTATTAAGATAAAAGATATGTTGATATGTTACGTTTACATTGAGGATTGGTAGCTTGCTTACTTGCTGAATGGTATGGATAATCTGGTTACAGGTTTGAGATTGTGACTGAATGGTTTGGATATTCTAGTTATAGGTTTGAGTTTGTGTTAACTAATTATATAATGCTCGATGAATTGTTATATCACTTTGACGTGTTGTTTGATAGTCTATGTTTCTTGTTCTTAGACTGAGGATGTGTTCTATTGCTTGATAGGTTGTTTGATAGAATATGATACTTTACTTGAGAGTCTCGAGGATATGTTTACTATGATGTTGAGTTAGGTGATTTATGAATAAGGATGAATCATTTTGTTTTGTTGGTGCGATTGGAATTTGACAAGGTTAGAAAATTTAATGTTCCCAAATTTTGGAAACTGTTTAAGCTTGAAGGTTGGATTTTGAGTTTTGGAACTATTTAGGCTTGAAGGTTGGATTTTGAGTTAAGGAATTTTATTGGACATAGAATTTGTAAATATCCTTGATTTCTCTGCAGCTTTTAAGTTTGAGTTGCAATATGATTCTATTTGTAATTAGATAATAGAAATTAGAAATGTTTAAATAAGTATGATTTAGTTTCTATTTGAAGTGGAGTTTGTGTATAACAATAGTTATCAATCCAGCATTGATGTCTTCCGTAAGAGGCTTTGTACAGAAGGTCGTGCCGATTACTATTGTGTTGGGCCAAGTTTCTATTTGAAGTGGAGTTTGTGTATAACAATAGTTATCAATCCAGCATTGATGTCTCTCCGTAAGAGGCTTTGTACAGAAGGTCGTGCCGATTACTGTTGTGTTTGGGCCAAGGCAGAAGAGAGAGTTTCTCTTCGCCTGGATATGATCTAAGAGATCGCATGTAAGATTAAGATAATTCTGGATAGAATCAGGACCGTGTTAAGTAGGCAGAAGAGCTATGCTAGCTTGAAGAGGCGTGAGGTTGAGTTCGAGGCATGAGGATTTGTTTTCTTAAGGTACGCCCGAGGCAAGGTATAAGTTGATTTGGATTAAAGCAAACTTACTTTCAAGATCTATTGGTCTGTTTCAGATTGTTGAGAAGATTGGAGAGATCGAATCCGATATGATGAGGAAGTATCATTATCTTTTCTAATGTATAATGGGTTTTATTTTAAATTTCGGGACGAAATTTCTTTTAAGGAGGTTAAGATGTGAAATCCGAGAATTTTCCAGAGTAAATTATACGTGTAAATTTTTTTTTTTTTTTCGTTAATATTTGGTCTTGACGTTGGAAAATTAACTCGAATTGTCTCATTGCGACCACAGGTGAAATTTTGGTTAATTAGTCATACAAACTAAAGTGAGAGTTTTCAAATAGAAAATCTATTTGAGAAATTAGAATTGGAGAATTTGTTGGACCGATAAATGACATGGAATGGATTATGAGAAAGAAGATAGAATAGAATGAGGTTTTAAACGAAAAGATATATATATATATATAATAATAAAATAATAATAATAAAAAAATAAAATGAAGGGGAAGCAGAACTTCCCCCTTCATTTTCGTCCTGCAGAACACGAAAGCGGGGAGGGAGAGCGACCTAGGGTTTCCGACGACGGGAAAACGCGACGGGAAGATGCGCTGGAGACGACGTCCGACCAGGCGACGACGGCCGAGCGAGCTTCGTTCGGAGGAGGTGGCGATGGGTTCTGTCCGAGCGGGAGCCGGCGACGGACTGAACGAACGAGCGACTCCGGCCATGGAGAAACGGTGAAGCTGGTCTAGGAGCTTCGCCAGAGGGATTCTCCTCTGATTTTGGTGTCGACGGTGAGCAAGAACAGAACCCTGACTATGTTCTATTGGCGATGGGTTTTCAACTTCATTGTCTGTTTCAAATTTTTAGGTTCTAAGTGGGTTTCAGACAACTTTGGACGTAGGAGACTGAGCAGAAAAAAGGGAAGAAACAATCAGTTTCCCCATTCTCCGATTTGGGTAAGGAAATACGGAATGCTAAGCTGTGATTCTGTTTTGTTTCTGTTCTGCTTGGATTTAAATGCCTCTGTTTTGTTATCTGTTTTGGAAGAGAAGAAAATGTCGGTTCTGTTCCATTTTGGTCTCTGCCGTTTCACAGTGGGTCGTTTGTTTACTTTGTTCATGACCGTTGCCCTGTTAATTGCATTACATACTGATAAGCAAGATTTATGTAGTGCTTTAATTAGAAAAGATGGAATACTTGATGTTCTCGTCTGGTTTATCATTGAGCTGTGAAAAGAAAATTCTTTGTTGGGCTTGGTTTTCATAGAAATATGTTGAGGGGCATATAAGTGGTTTAGAAGTGGAAGCACTTCTTGTTTTGATAATTTTGCTCACTGTTCAAATTTGGTTCTAATGGAAATGTGGATTTCATGCCTTTGATTTATGGCTTAGTACTATTTGTTTTATAATTCTGTGAGAGGGATGTTGGATAGTGGTTAGAATGTTGATGTTATATATGATCTGGATGGAAAAATGCCAAAGATAAGCCTATGTTTTATTTTGGATTTTTGCTTAAGAGAATCATTGGAGGTTGTTGTCTTGGACAGTGGAGTTTTGAGGTGATAATTGTGTTTACTAATGCGGATAACCTGCCGTATCTTGTTATGATCCATTTATGAAGTTGCGTGTTCTCTGTTGGTTTGGCTCTCACATATAAGAGTGTTGGTTTGGTATAGTTCTACACTATTTCATCATTGCCATTGATGCTAAAATTTTCATATTAATGTTGTTCAGATGGTTTGAATTTGATTCTTTAGTGTGGTTATGCCTGAGAGCCATTGAGAGAGTTATGGTTTAGTGTGCTCTTTTATGCTATGGTTTGGTTGCAAAATAAATGGAGTGCTTGATGTTGATAAATGTTAAGAGAGTTAAAAGGGAGAATATTGGAGATGATTCTATTGTGCAACGATAGATAAAACATAGTTTATGAAATTACGATAGATAAACGATAGATGATTCTATTTTTCACATTTTTTTCACGAGGTGTATTTATGAAATTATTTTCCTATATTTGACATGTTGTAGGCTCGAACGAGTTTGAGGACTTCGAGCCAACACCTGATATAGCTGCTCCTTCGTGAGATAGCTGCTCCTTCGTGTACGAGGAAGGACCGCCATCGAGGTAGGGGTTTTATACTGAGTTGTTTTGCACTGCATTGCATAGTTTTCAAAATAAAACCATATTTTGTGGAATACCACACATGAAAAACCTGACGGGGACTGTTCGACAGGACGTCAGCTTTTTATATTAATGTATGTACGAAAGTTTTACACGTTTACTTTCGTGCATCTGATTTCATGGTGTGATATACTGGATACTATTATGGGATTGATAGATCCTCTTGGCACTTTGAACGGTCTGGGCGTCAAAGTATCAGGAGGCTATCCCCGGTACATCTCCTGCTGCGTGGAGATGGTTTGTTTGCGCGCTGTGTGAAATCCCAAAACCTGATCAGGGTGTATCACAGGTGTGTCGTTGACGGAATTTGCTCATGACACCCTGGAATCACGGGTGTGTCGTTGACGGAATTTGCTCATGACACCCCGGAAGACAGGCTGGGTCTACAGACCGTCGTCATTTTTCTTCCTCCAGCCTCATGAGGTGCTGCCCGGAAACGATCGCCGCCTTTCTGTGCGTTTGTTTGGGGGATTCCATGAGTGTTCCTCCCTTTTCACGGATTATAGTTTCTGTGATGAAATACGACGAGGGTATTTTAACATATAGTTGTCTACGTACACAGCCATGCTTTATAAATATCTCGTCGGGGGCCTTCGGGCCAGGTTTTTCTAAAGGAGAAAATGAATTTCAAATGTTTTTTTTTTAAAAGCCTGCATCCTTCTCAAAACTCGTGGTTTCCAAGAAAACAGTAAAATAAGTTTTACATATGCATTACATTTAGTATAAGTTCCATACTGAGCTAGTCATTCACCCCAATCGACTTATTTTTCCAGGTAGAGAGGAGATTAATTAAACTTGAGTGAGATTCAGAATAGGGACTTTGTTCTATTTCATATCTTTTATCTAGTTAAACTTTCACTTTATTGTTAAGCAAATATTCGGGAGGATTGTATAATCTTTAACGTGGATGGCTGTAAAAGAGTACTAAACTTGGTTTGTGGATCTTCTGGATTGTATGCACAGTATCATTAGGACTTAAAAGTTTATTATTTCTGCAACATTCATTTTTATCGTAATCACTATATGGACCGTGGCCCATCATGAGTGGGTCGCAGCTGGGTTTTTACACATGTTTTTTGCAATGATTTAACTAGCCTTGGGTTGGCAATCGGGTCTTCTACGAAGACCGGGTCGTTTGGCCCGGCATTTCTGTTCGACCCCCTTCTGGGTCGTGACAGGAGGTTTCTCTCACCCAAGAGTAAATGAATGTAAATGTAAATGGGTTCATTTTTAGTGAGTTTGGAAACTGAAGAGGTTGCTCTCACGTAAAAATGAATCCAAGTGGTGAGTTCAGAAACTGAAGAGGTTGTTCTCACCCAGCTTACGGATATATGAGGCTAAAGCATGTAGAGTTGTCATAGAGGTTCCAGTTGCATTTCATGATTTTATTCCTTACTGGGCAATAGGCTCATTATTCCTCCTGTGATGTAGGTATGTAAGAGATCCAGAATGGCAATAGTCGATGAGGCATTTGTACGTTGCGGGCTTGGTGGTTGGTTAGGCAAAGAGATGAAGAAGAGATGTAATGTTTGGTAAAAACATTGCGAGGAAAGTTAACTTTTGTTATAGTATTTCGTTTTTATCAAGAAGGTTTTCAAATTGTGTTTGATTATTTTGGTATTGATACAAGTCTTCCATTGTTATAAATATTTTAAAGATTTATAATACGACATGTTCCAAGTGGTAAATGGTTTAACAAAAAGGAATTTACTTATGCACTTCTTGTTTATGCTAGTTTTCAAATGAAAAGTCTTCCACTGTAACTTAAAAAGAAAAAGTTTTTTAAAATAATGAGTTTTAAATTGAAAGAATAACTAGAATGTTACAATGCCTCTAACTCATTATGTCAGAATGAGTACCACCCCAAACCGTTCTTTTCTTTACGTTTCATTCATTCATTCATTCTTCGCACATCGAGTTGGAGATTGGAGGAATCTGCGTCAGAGGGAATAGTCTTGGTCGGCTTCTAATCACCTAGGGTAGTCAAACCCCCAACCCGACAAGGGAAGGGCATAGATTGTCTAGTCTACCTGATTAGATCCGAACTACCCCTCCATCCCCAAACTCCCTTTATGTTTCATTCATTTATTCATTCCTCGTACGTCGATTTGGAGATTGGAGGAATCTGTGTCGGAGGGAATAGTCTCTTTGTCAGCTTCTAACCACCTAGAGTAGACAGTCTTGCAACTCGACAAAGGAAGGGCATAATTCTTCTTGTCCACCTGATTAGATCCAAACTACTCTTCTATCCCCCAACTCCCTTTTTCCTTATTTCCATTCGTTTTCTTTATTCATTTTCCTCACGTAAATGCATATGAATACCACCACCAACGGGGCATTTCTTACTTGTTTCTATTAGAATGATGCATGTCAATATGAAGCAGTAATCACAGCAATATAAAAGCATGAAGCATGAAGAAGTAATCACAACAATATAAAGGTACGAGATATGGAAAGTCTACTAACATACTATATAGGCATGCTTGGTAATTTAAAAGAAGCAATAACAATATAGACATGCTTTACGATTTAAAGGAAACAATAATAACATAGGCATGCTTGGCAATTTAAAGAAAACAATAACGATATAGACATGCTTAGTAATTTAAAAAAGGCAATAACAATATAGACGTGTTTGGCTATTTAAAGAAAACAATAACGATATGCTAACATCATAAACATGCTTAAAGATTAAATTAATAACGTGCGAACAACATAGGCATAATATGGCAGCATAGTAGAAATGCAAACAAACAATTAAAGGAAAGACACTGCTTATGGTGTAGGGCCTCCACAAGCCAACGGCTCTACTCAATTTCTTACCTTGAAGCTTTAACGCGTATTAGCACTTAGTCGTTATCCTTATTCTCCTTTGAATACCTTCATAATTAAAAACATTTACTTATTAATAATCAAAACTTATTAATTTCATTCTTTTTCTATCCTTAGTTACATAATAATTCATGAAACTCGTTAACACCTAAAACGAAACATAACCCATCCAACAAAACATAAACCTTCCATTAACAAATCACACCCCATCTAAAATACCCATAACTGAAACCGAGAACATTTACTATCAACCAACCACAAATGTACGTGCACAGACCAATATCCAACTTAAATATCTCATGGAATCAAGGAGCAGTTAAACCACAAGGGCATTAAACAGATAGTATCCTTCACAATCAGCCAAGCAGTAAATAACAGGGCTCATAGGTTATCAACCACATGGCAGGACATCACCAAGCCAAAATAGAGTACAGACCCAAGCTTTAATCCAACGTATATCATACTTTCACTTCACCAACTAAGTAGTAAACGCAAAGAGCATTAATAGAGCATCCAACATATCACAACACTAAGGAGCAGAAACCAACATAGGCATAATTCATCAATTTAATATACCTATATACTGACCGAACACAAACAGAGAGTCATTCAATCGACAGAGGATACTTACAAAATCCATAAAAACCCTTGAAGAGAAGAATTCATCTTACCAGAAAACACCCGAGAAGCTTCACTCAGTCATCACCAGAGAGAGAGCTCCCCTCTCTTTCTTTTCCTCCATGCAGAAGTTCTCGGACTCCACTTCTCTAGAGAACATTTCTCCTCTCTAACTCCATTTCTCTCAGCTCAGCTCACCCGAGAGTATTTCCCTGCCAGACTCCCCCCTTCCTCTACATTCCTAAATCACCAGAGAGGCACTCCTTACCATGCCTTTGCCACAAGCCAAACCCTGACTTGACCATTCCTCATGCACGTCCACACATGTCCCACTGTTGATTTCTTCAGAGCAAGAACCAGAAGAAAAGACCAATTCCAATCGAATCGTAAGCCAGATCCAGTTGTTCTAGTCCAAACCGCCAGCTCCTACCCTTCGACCCGAGGCTAGAAATCACTACCTCACCAACAACAATCCTCCTCACTGTTGCCATTCCATTGCCGTCGAGCATCACCAGTCACTTGAATCAACGAAGCATCAGAGCTCACCATGACCCAACGCTTCACACCGAACCATCCCGCGAAGCTGGACCTCGAGCCCTAGTCTGAAATCGCTCACCCAAATCCACTCGCCGCTTGCCGGACAACACACATGATCAGAGCCATCCCAAGCTCCCACTTCTCTCTCGCATCTCTCTCTTACTCGTTGCAGATGGCCGCTCTCCCTCCTTTTCTTTTTAAAACTGAACCGGTCCACAAGGGAGAACAGGTTTACACCTCTATTTAATCCCCTGTATTTTAACTCCTCCATTCTGGGACTTCCACTTACCATTTACACTAAGGGGGACGTCTGTTGTCTTCATATTTTTGTCATCCATCAGTCTCTTTGCTACAATTGACATCCGTTCCTCATGAGGGACTTCCGTCGTCTTCACATTTTAGTCATCCATCAATTTCTTCACTGCAACGGACGTCCGTTCTTCATGAGGGAGGTCCATCACCTTCACATTTTATTCGTCCGTCAGGGATGTCTGTCAAACCCAACAGAAGAACGTCTTCTTTCGCCATGAGGGACGTCTGTTTTCCTATAAGGGACATCTATCCCTTCCTAAAGTGGCTCCCTTCTTCGCTATCAAACGACGCTGTCCCACTTAATATTAGCGTCATTCCCTTTTTCTTTCAATCTCAGACGTCTTTTGTCCATAAAGGACGTCCAGAGCTTCTCACAACGACGTCGTTCTACTTACATACTAACGTCCACCTTCACAAAGAACGTCCGTCCAGCCAAGGGGCATCCATTTTACCCCTACAATGGACGTCCGTCCCTCTATAAAGGACATCTGTTCTTTCCCACATCAATTATTTGTCTTCCCCTAGCGATGCTTGCCTTTCCCAAAGGCATCTCTCGACTCACACAACACAAGGGACGTCCGTCCCACTACAAGGGACGTCCGTCATTCACATAAAAACATCACAGATGTAAATTAGTCATACCCTGCTCTTCTCTCTCTTCACTTCTAATTAATCCAACAATTTAATCACCATAAACACCCCCACTTAACCCTTCCAATAATTTCATCTAATAAATCTTAATGATTATCTAAATAATCTGATTACCTCCAATTACTCATATTAATTTTCGTTATGAAAAGTTGGGGTATTACAAAATCAGAGTTGAATAATTTAAATTGGACTCGTAATTATTATCACACGATATCCAAAATAAGTCGAGAGTTGGAAGTCGGGCAATTAATATATGGTATATATAGATAAGTCGAGAGTTTGGAAGTGGGTCAATTAATATATGGTATATATGTTTATATATATGATTAGGAATTAGAATAAATGGAAATTAAAGAAAAGAAGTGGGGAGTGAATTGGTTCACCCTTGAACTGGTCCGGCATAGAAAGAAAGAGGGGAAATTAGAGAGTGGCCCGTGGCCATTTGGGAAAGAGAAAGAGAATTGGGAGAGACAGGGACGAACTCGCAAAGGAGACGATGCTCCCGCAGGGAGCTGAACTTAGACTGAGGCTTCTCCATGGAATGGGTATGATTGGCGAATGCTCGGACGGCAATGTCGAGATTGGGCAGGCGTGGACGTCACTGCCTAATCCGCTAGATCGTGGAGCAAAGGCTTAGAGCATCCGAACTATGGGGATGAACGAAGCATGCATTGATGCGGTCTCGTGGTGTATGGAACGAGGGACGGTGTGAGCAACAAGGAAGCTCCCGTGAAGTGGCTAGGCCATGGTGCAGGCCAATTCCTTTACTTCTCCGATTGAGGTAAGGGTTCGATGCGTTTTGATTCCTCGGTTTCCACTACTAAGAATTTAGAATTTGTTTGGCTCTGTCTTTGGATGGTGGATTCAGTTCTAGTTGTAGGTTTTGTTTTGGGTTGCTCTTTGGCTGGTTTTGGATGGGAAGCAGTGGCAGAAAATTTGGCAGAGGCGTTTTTGAAGGAAATGGCCAAGAGAAAATGAAGCTGGGGGAGCTGGAGGTCTTCTCTGTGCTTCTCGCTGGTGTTCAGGTAAGAAGAATTTTCCTCCATCATTGTTATGGATTTTATATGGATAAATATACAAGATAAAAGATTAAATGGATGTTGCGCTTTGCTATTGTGAATTGTGTTTGGTTGATGATTTGGGATTTTGTTCTCTGTTTTGTTACAGTCTTGATATAAGGAGGATATTATCAGAAATTATGCATTGTTGATGGTTTAGGCTCCCTGTTGGTTACTGCTTGGTTGAACTATGAACATATACGCTATGTTAATGGGTGTTGGCTCTTTGTTTGTGACTAGTTATATTCCGTTAAAGACGGCTATGGTTTAAGTTATATTATGTTTGGAATTAGTTTAAGGAAATTGTGTAGGTGGAGGTTCGGTTAGTTGGATATAGAAAATTTATTATTGAGAAACTGTTAAGTGTTCAAACTGGATTTAAGTTAAGAATTCTATTAAGAAGAGAATAAGGAATATGTTGAGATTAATAGGCTGCGATTATTGATAATTCAATGTTATTTATTGTGAAGGTTAATTTGGAGTGCTCACGCTTTAAGGACGCAAGGTAAGTGATACATGTGTTTTGGTATTCGGACCCTACATCACAAGTATTAGGGTTGTATGCTGACTGTTTACTGCTTTTGTAAAATATTAAGGTTGTTTATTGCTTTACTAGAATAGCCAGATATTGAGCATGTTTCGTAAATTGTACTGCTACTTGTTGGGTGTTTATTAGAAATAGGTTTTTTAATGATGTCTTTAATAGATGAGCATGTTTAGAGATTATAGTAATGATATGATAGACACTGTATGCATTCACAAGCATGACATGCATCATGATTTTCAAAACGTACGAAAATGGTTTTAAGCATGGTTTTGTAAAGAGAACGGAAACGAATATTAAATAGTAAATGGTAAAGTAAAGTAAAAAAAAGATAAAGGAAATTTAGAAGTTAAAGTATATGTTGAGACTTTGGGAACAAGTTCCCAATGTAGTTGTGAGGCTTGGTGGACGTTGTCCCCATGGTTAGTGGTTGAAGGCTTGGGTGGATTGTTCCCCCATGGTTAGAGGCTTGGTGGATGTGGTCCCCATGGTTAGTGGTTAAAGGCTTGGGCGGATTGTTCCCCCATGGTTAGAGGTTTGGTGGACATGTTCCCCATGGTTAGTGGTTAAAGGATTGGCCGGATTGTTTTCCCATGGTTAGAGGCTTGGTGGACGTAGTCGCCTTAGTTAGTGTATAAAGGCTTGGGCGGATTGTTCCCCCATAGTTAGAGGCTTGGTGGACGTGGTTCTCATGGTTAGAGGCTTTGGCATGTAACTCATAAAGAGAGGCTTGGTGGATGTGGTCCCCATGGTTAGAGATTTTGGGTTGATTAGTCCCCCAATGGTTGAGTTGCATTCCAATGTCAGACGGTTAAGGTTTTGGTGTTGAACTCAAACGCATGAACAGGAGCTTGGTGGACGTGCTCCCCAAGTTAGAGGCTTTGGGTGGACTAGTCCTCCAATGGTTGAGGTTTGAGTTGAATATCAAAGGTAGAACAGTAAAGTAAAGGCAGAACAATAAAGTTATGACCAAGAAAACTGTAAAAGAAAAAGAAAAGGAAAGACAGAAAAGAAACAAAAACAAAAACAGAAAACAAAAAGAGATTTTAAAAGTTGCATTACATGTGCATTGTACAGTTTTATTTTATATCACTTACTGAGCGTTAGGCTCATTAGTTTATGTCTTACGATGTAGGTACACGTACAAGAACAAAAAAACATATTAAAGAGCAGTTGATAAATGATTTGCATGCACAGATCTTGTGGCTAGCTAGGCTAAAGAGTAAAGAAAGGAAATGATTTTGTAAAGAGATTTTGTAAAGTATTTCATTGTTAAAGAAAAAAAATATTACGTATTTTTGCTGTAATTTAGAAAAGAGTTTTAAATAAAGGATTTAATAATCAGGTTTCTAATAAAAGAATTTGATTTATAATTTACGAGGTTATAATAATGCAAAGACTTCCCCTGTGTTTATAAAAGAAATGAAAAAGTTTTAAATTTTACACGTTTTCAAATGTAAGAAAAACTGGGTCGTTACATCCTCACTTTTTCTCCCTCTTTCTTCCTCTCTCTCCCTCACAATTTTCTCCTCTTTTCTCTCTTCTCCAGAACTTCCCTTCTTTTCTTCTCTCTCAGCTCTCGACTCTGTCTTTCTTCTAGAGAGCTCATCCTCGCATTCTCCTCTTTTCTATCTTCACAAGAGAAGCTTCCCAAATACGCTTTATTTATCCCCATAAAATCTCACCTAACCTGATCTAGACATCGCCATGTGTAAAGGAAGACACACGGAGGAAACCGGTCGATCATAGGATCAACCGATCTGACGTTAAAATTGACTCCTACATTTTCTCATGGAACCGGTCTGTCATAGGATCGACTGGTCCAACGCTAAACTCACAGGATCTACTTGTCCCACACTGTCTCCTACAATTTTTTACTCTGTAATATTGCCAACTTAAACCTTTCTTCTCTTTATTAATTTAACAATCTTCTAACCCCAATTAACTCTAATTATCCTCTAATAAATCTTTTAAACCATAATCCACCAATTATTTCCTTAATCATATAATAAATCTTCAACCCCCAGTCCAATAATCAGTACAAATTATACCCAAACTTATTATGTTTACTAAACTTATTTTCGAGGTAATATAATCCATAATAAAACCGCTCCACAATCTCCAATAATTCACAATTCATATTATCCAATGTTAACATTATCCTCTTATGCTTACGATAATCCGAAAATTGAGTATTACAAAATAGACTGTGGTTCAGCAGTTTGCACAATAAGTGCAGCAGGAACATAGTTTCTAGGAGCTCTTCTTGGAGACATTTTTGAAAAGCTAGAAAATTTACGGGGTATGTTAGAATACGTCCTTAGGCACAATATATTGTAAATCCTCACATATTACTACATTATCTATTTTATTGATATTATTTTTTAAGATGTAACCTGGCTCTGATACCAAAACTTTTGTCACGACCCGCTAAAGACCCGGGACAAAATATGGAACAACCCGACCCAAAAGAAGTGAATTGTCTGACCCATTTCACTTGAATTTATTAATTAGCAGCGGAAGACTAAAATTTATTAATTAAAAGTCAGGGCCAAACAAATAATGGGTTTAACAGGTTCAATAAGTGAAATCATATAGTAAAGTAATATAATCCAAATAAAAGAACTGTGCAGAAAAAAAATTAGGAATTACAAATGAAAGATACAAAAGTTTTTTCTCACAAAGTCTCTCAAGGAAAATTTATTAAAGTACGATAATATAA
Organism: Begonia loranthoides; assembly: GCA_022433065.1. Classification (NCBI taxonomy): domain Eukaryota; kingdom Viridiplantae; phylum Streptophyta; class Magnoliopsida; order Cucurbitales; family Begoniaceae; genus Begonia; species Begonia loranthoides. The sequence continues at coordinate 15,226,364 of CM039469.1, forward strand.
AATGATATCCTCCGGGTCTAATCTTGACTCGGCAATTGGAAGTCCGACTGATAAAATCCTGAAAAGTGTTACTGGGGTGAGTTGACTAAACTCAGTAGGGATTTAATAATTTTTAATTAAAAAAATTATTGTTTGGGCATGCAAGAATTTAAAATTACATTTTATAAATTTATTTTAGAAAATTTGTACAAAATGACATGTGTTTTAAACCACCCACTAATATGTGGTACGTAATTAAAAATAGGTCCTAGTTGTACTAACTAAAAATCACTGTGAAAATGGACTCACTCACGGACTCTGGGCACACCATGTCATAGACATATAACAGAATAAAAGCGATGCTTAGCTATCGCGAAAGCCAAATAAATAATCTGATCAGGTTTAGAGATTCGAAACCCAAGGACACAGCACTTACAATTGTCCTATTAGCCATTTACACTTTAACTAACAACAACAAACACATTCTGCATGGTCAAATGTGTGAAAATAAAGAGACCCTAAATCAAGTCAATCAAACTTGGTTCACACGACTGAGTTGATCCAGAAATATAATATGCATGCTTAATTTAAACATGTACAGTGAAAATAAAATATAATATAAAACTCTGATAATCATAAAATGGACGCGTCGTTTTAATATGAGACAAGTCTCAAAATATTCACTTTATAAAAATTATGTAATGCAATGCATAAAATAAATTTCTACCTCAAAATTGGCTTACACTGACAAAATTCAATGTCCAATTAGCAAAAAATCCAAAGTCCACGGATTTTTAATTAAGTTGAGTATCTATACAAAAATATGGTATTAATTTTTGGGTCAAATTCTATTTCTAAATATTTTCAATTATTTTTTTTTTAAATTCAATCCAAATTAATTGGGTAAGGGAATACTCATATCTTGCCTAAAAATAGGTCCAAACAGAATCTGATTTGTGGTACACTCAAGCTGAGCTAATATCAGCATTTCGCCCAAAAGAAAACAAGTCCAATTAGACCTTGGAATTATGGCCCAAGATGGGTCGGCCCAAGCTCCACCCAACCTAGACAGTGGCTGATGCTCGGTCCAGTCTTGCTAGTTTGGTCAGATCAGATGAGGACAAGCTTCATCCTCATCTCTGCCTCTCCGCAGATAGGATTTTGCTGGCAAACAACGTCAACACGATCAACGTCGCCTTTGGCCTTGATTTCCATTCTCGACCATCCATCCAACTTGACCGAGGTCGGGATCGAGGCAATTGATGCCATAACCCGACGTCTCCAGTGCCGAGAGTTGTCGTTTTCACCAACAACTTCACTCTCAAAATCAAGTCAAAAAATCACCACAATCATCAACTAAACTCCCTTACAAACAACAATCAAATATTAAAAATTGAAGCCTTCAGACTATAGCCAGCAAATAGAGACAATTCGAATAGAAAATCAAAACTTTGTACCTCACGGATTACTAGCCTTTGATTCCAAAGACCTTGTATTTGCTGTGAATTCCTGATGCCTTTCTCTTCACCGAACATGCACGGTTCATTCAACAATTCCAATCAAAGCTTCATATCTCAATCCAAAAATTGAAAAGATAGAGTTGGGAGGATGAGACTTACCGTGGTCGACAATTGACTCGGTTACAAAGTTCCAATTTCCACTCAAAGCAGCTTAAAATTCCACCATCCGATGGAAGAAAAGTCGTCGGGATGGAGATAAGAGGTAAAGGAGCTGGCGTTTAAGGAGAAGGGAAAGGGGGAAATCGGTAAAGAAATCCTTGATTTCCTGCAATGGCAATGAGAGGTAAAACGTCTCCCCAAATTTAATTCAATAATTTTTTTTAAAAATATATGGCAGATATTATAGACATCCTGAAAAAGTGACATCAGTCAGATAAATATTATAAGGATATGCAATAGATGAAATTAATGTATGGAAAGACAACCTCAATGGTGGATGATGGTATTTCTCTAATCAGACACGAGTAATTTAGAGTGGTCCAGATTTAGTTAGAAGTGATAAGAGTACGTTTCATAAATGATTAGAAACAACTTATATGAACATATGAGTCTGTGAACTCTTCTAGGTTAGGTGTGTGGGCTTGTGAATGTTGAACTCAAGAAATTCATCTTATGAATTAGCTGGAAATCCAACATTTGTCTCGTCTTATTTGGAATTCTTTAGTTCAAATTTTGGGTTATTCATTTGTAAACTCTGATTGGTGATGAATTATAACTATTTCTTAGGATCAAAAACTACTAGTAGAGGTTTCTAAATAGATCTTATTTTGAGTGTTTCGGCATTAGTGTCAATATTGGCGTAAGTTGTTGAGAATATTAGGTCTTAGGTCTAGAGTCATTCAAGTGGGTCTTTCTTGAGAAATGACAGCAACAAAAATCTATCTGATTGAAGATTATTTTGAGACACTTAGGATATGGTGAAGAATTAAAAATCCATTATTATGTTCGTGGAACACGTGACTTGTTTTGCTATGAATCATATTGAGGTAATGGTGGAAAAATATTGAGAATTAATTTTTGAATGGAGATGTAAGATTGATAGAAATTGAGACAATGTTCGGTGCATAATGTAATAAAAAGATGAATCATAATTTGGATTAAAGTAAACTTTCAATTTTTTGGGTATTACATCTACTTGTGGAGTTGACATATTGTATTAGAGTCCTTGAGTATGAATAATGAAGTTTTAAGATTGAAAAGCACTTCAGGAGTAAAATTACCTTTAGACTTACAAGCTCAGTTCTTTTTATGTAGGTTTGGGTATTATTATATATGCACAGCAATTTTTGTTAATTATTTGAGATAGTATAATAAATAATTGGCATAGAGTGATGTAATTAGAAGTGGATGCAAAGAATGAGTTTAAGGGAAACATTTGGAACATGTTTATGTAGTTGGAGGTTTAATGTTTATGACTGGGGTAGATATTGTGTCATTAATGGTATAGTTACTCCCTTCCAATCTATTGAATGAGTGTGATGAGATGTTGGAATGTAACGGATGTAGATTTCATACTGTTATGTTCTTTTGAGAATAACGATAAAATTATTTTGACATTATCTCGTGACTGGGTGATTGTTAAATGACCCAAGTGAGATATTCCATGTTTGGCACCTATCAAATGCTATGGTTAGTAGATGCTAGTTGTCAACAGATTAGATAAATCATGAAGTAGATCAGCTATGTGTCATCTTGTGTATGAACTACTAGGTGAGAATTAAACTAAGAGAAATTGTCAAATGAAGTATGGAGGTTAACCTTACAGCAACATTACCTTATAGACTTGTTTTATTCAGTATATGTAGTTGGAGCATTGTGGGGGTATGTTTTATGTTGTTAGTGGTGACTATGTGAGAGTCAGACAAGGCTTGAGTTTTCAATTATGATCATGGACCATGACGTTAATCTTGAGGATCTGTCAAGGTTACCATTGACCAAGAGATCTTATGTTGATTTAATTCCTATTATTTCTCCAATTCCTGTATTTTGTACATTGTAGCTCTAACTGACTTGAGTGAACTTTGTATGCAACAAAAAACATTATGACATTATGAGATTTTGTTCATAATGGCGTATTACAATATAGTACATCATTGTTATTTGGTAGTGAGGCATTATAGTCAATTCAATTGATTATTGAGTGAATTACAGTATTCTCTATGATTGAATTAAAGCTTAACTATCATTAGTTAGCAGGTTTGTGAGTTGAATTTTCCTAAAATAGCCTTTTGAACGTGTACATTTAATTGGTTCTCTTATTATATGTTCTGACCAATGCCTATTTGTTTTATGAATTTGAATAGTCGAGTTTTCAAATCTTATTTAAATCAGTTCATTGTCAACCTTATTAGTAATATATTTGTTTATTCCAAAACTCATCATGAGAATTTAAGGCATGTGAGAACTCTGTTTTTGGATTTGTAAGGTCAATAGTGGTGTGCTAAAAGAGGGAGGTGAAACCTTTGGATGACTAAAGTAAAGTGTTGGACATGTTTATTCTCGAGATGGTATCTCATGGAATTATATTAAGATTGAGGTTGTTTGGAGTTAGTGCCACTAAGGAATGTTATTGTGGTTTAGAGTTTTATAAGTCACCTTATTAACGTTGTTGAGTTTAGGGATTATTAAATTATTGAGGTGAAAGGTGTCTGTCAATTTTTAATGAGCTAAGGTCTAATTAACTATTATATTGTTTATAGACAAGTTCATGAGGATTTGTCAGATGTCATATAAACAAATGTGCCGAGTGTTAAACTTGGATGTATGCTAGCAAAAGTTAAGCCGCATGCACTTAGATAATTGAGTTACCTCAGTTATGGTTTGATGTTGTCAGTGATCTCTGAAATTGGAGTTATTACAAGTTAATGTAAAGCCACAAATTGAAATTTCTAGAAAGTTGAAGCTTGAAATATTATGCTAGTAAGCCAATGTGATACAAATGTTTTGAAGTTCACTTCCTCTAAGATTTATGTTCCTTCTAGTGATTAGGAAATTGAATAAAACCTTGAGCAATTAGTAATTGTGATATGTCATATTAGTAGGAAAAATCTTACCATCAAGTACTTAACAATAGGATGACTAGTATTTCTTTGTGGTGTGCAAGAAAACACAAGAGTTATATGATGAGTTTTAAGAGTAATTTGATTCAATGCAGAATTTGACAACGAACTTGCAAGTATAAGCAATGTTTGTGCTAATGGATTTTTTTGTTATTGATAATGGTAGTAGTACCTATTGATTAGGATTCGGAGCAAACAATTTTAGTATCCTAAGTCATAAGTTAAGGTTTCATATTTACCCGATTGTGTCATTTTAGTGTTGAGGAACTAGTAAGTAGATTTTGTTATAATGAGCTATTGTAAGTTGTACTTTTGGACCTTGTTGAGTTACCTCTATTATTTTAACCAAAGTTAGGTGGCATATAATCGCTAGAAAATTTATAATTGGATATTGAAAACCATGTGGTAAAATGATGTTACCTAAGTATATGTCGTATTGGTTCACTAACTTGCATAAAGGTATATCTTTGTGAATTATTGGTTTTTGTTGAGTTGAGCAAACTTGGTATTAAAAATATCATCTGTTACCCATGTTTTAAGTATTATGGTGGGTGTTAAATGTTTGAAGTTACATCTCAAAAATTATTTTAATAGCTATAATGGGAGAGTTGGACCTTAAGTTGAATTTGATTAATGTGTAGCATTCTCATCTGAGTGTTTAGCCCGAATGTAAGTTTTAGATTCTTATTCATGTTAAGATCTTGTAGTTTGGATCTTGATTATTGTTGGATGAATAACCTTGATAATTGGTTTTGTGATATGAGTCCATATTCAAGAATCAGTTGGGAAAGTTTGAATGATTGAAGAACGACTAGGTACAATTCAGGATCATTGTTTTTGTGTGAGAGGAAAGCTATCTGCAAGATATATAAGTCTTTTTCAAATTTATGGGTAGTTGGTTCAGTGGCTTATCGAGTGAATTTAAAGCCACAATTAAATTATGTTCACCATCTATTTTCATGTTTCTATATTGAGAAAGTATGTACCTGATCCATCGCATATGATCTCTTGGACCGAGGTACCTATCCAAGAAGATGTTTCTTATGAGGAAGAACTTGATAAAATAATCGGTCATGAAATAAAAGTTCTTCATCATCGTGGAATGCTGTTGTTTCGGGTACAGTGGATGATTCATAATGAAAGAGAAACGACTTGGGAGATTGAATCGGAAACAATGACCAAGTATTCTCACTTATTCAAGGATACGATTGAAGTTGATCTAAATTTTGAAGACGAAATTCTTTAAGTGGGAAACAATGTTATACCCAACCAATGATTTAAAAAAAAATTAAATTGTTTTAAACCCCTCTCACGTTGTTGTTACCAATTAAGGGGGAGTACCCCCTTATTTCAGTAATAGTGGGGCATGCAATTTCTCACTTTTCCCCCACCTAATCCCGGCCACATCTGTAACGACCCGGTTTTTCGTCAATTTTGAAAATGCGTTAAATTTTGAGAAAAATATATCAGAGTGCGAGTCGGGCCGTTAGGAACACTTAAAACATTTCAGAAGTAAATCATTGCGGAAGCGTAAATATTTTGAAAGAAATAAACTAACCATTTAAATTACAATTTATGAAAAGAAACTTAATTACAATTTAAGTGTCTCTCACTTCTCATGGCCTGGCCAACCACAAGCTCTGCCCGTGTAAACCTTTCATCGACTACTTTGTATTTTGTTCATCGTTCTTCTTGTCATATACGTATACCTACACCACAAGTAAACTGTAAGCCCAAAGGCTTAGTAAGGAAAGGGAATATGCAATATGATCATGTCTCTCTTTAGTTGACTTGGAATAGGTCCACCCCAAATCAATCTTTCATTATGTTTCATTCATTCATTCATTACTCGTACATCGAGTTGGAAGTTGAAGGAACACGTATGTGATGGAATAGTTTGCTTCTAACCCTATGTGGGCTAGATCCAAATTACCCATCTGCCCCCCAACTTCCCATCATCATCATCATTCATTCATTGCATTCGTTCATTTCATTTTCCTCACTTATGCATGTGAGTACCACCCTACGGGCACTCCTTACTTGTTTCTATTAATATGATGTATGTTGACATAATATAAAAGAATTGATAATCAAACAATACAAGTAGCAAATAACGAATAGCAAGAATAGTAATAATGAAAATCAACGAAGACAAGAATATTATAATTGAAAGCAACATAAAAGTGAAGTGAAAATGACATATGACATACTTGATTCTATCAAACATACATTAAGGATATGGCAAGAATAATAAACTAATAACATACGAGATATCTAAACGAATTAAACATATTTCACAGTGTTAGGAAAGCTTAGATGCAACTTAACAATTAAAGGAAACATGTTCGATCAATGGAAAATGGAATATGCTTAATAATCGATTTCAACTATAAACGTGCTAATTAATTAAGTTAACTAAACATGCTTGAATTACCTAAAGGAGTTCAAATGAGAAATTACATTCTAATTGATTGATCATGCTTTTATTCAATTTGATTTAACATACTATAATTAATGGCTTAGTTAATTAGACATGCAAAGAGTTCTATTTTATTTGACATGTTCAGTTTAGTTAATTACGCTAAACATGCTCATACAGTTATTATTCTACTAATCTACACGTGCTTAATTAATGAAATTGAAATAAACGTTAACAACTAACACACTACAGTGAATAATACGGTGCATTGTACTAGAAACTATAGCAAGTGGATATAATGAATTGTACCAAAATAGAAATGAAATTCTCTATTCATTAATGGTCATGAGTGCATATCATTCCATCATTCATTTCATCATTTTATCCTACAATTTAACGTCTTCATTCATCTAAATCTAACAGATTCAACAAACAATCTAATAGTAAAGAATTCAACAATCAATAAAGGGAATATTATAGTGATCTAACAATCAATAATTTACCACACTCACACACACTACTTGTGGTGTAGGGCCTCCATATGGCCACAACACATCCAATTCCTTACCTTGATTCTTTATTACGTATTCGCACTTAATCGCTATCATTCATCTCTTCTGATACCTTCACAATTAAAAACATTTATTATTAACAACTTCTCATCGAATCCTATAAACCTTAACACTTAACGATCCCCATAAACACAACTTAGCAACCAACGGTGGATCAATAACTAACTACAACGCAGATTCATATTCATCAACACCCAATAATACTATTCTTAATTGCCGAATAACCAACCAACAATGAAGCCTCCTTAATCCCATTAACCAGCCAAACTCTCCACAATGGCAGTCCATACCACTATCCCAACATACCGAATCAATATATCCACACATAAAGCAATTAAAGTCCAATGGTCTATAACATTACATATTAAATTCTCAAGAGAACAGGACTCCACAGAACAACCAAAATGACCGAGCAGTAATCATCCCAAGAAATCCAATATGCTGTGGTAAATGAACAGAGAGCATAAACTGCAATTATGCAGTGCAGGAAACAATTCATCAATATTCTCTAGAATACAGAGAAGGAAATCTCACCATGAATACCCGAGAGCAGACCCAAGGACAGGAAACAGCAGCTCCAAGTCATCGCCAGTCAAATCGTAACAGCCAGCCAATCTGCAGCCGACGACCAAAATCAATAGGACGTTGACAGTCGACTCCAAATCCGGCGACCCGAGCCTCGCGCTGGACCAAAACTGTGAAGCCCGACTCTCCAATTGTCGCTCGCCGCTACTCGCCTGACCGAAATGAATCCAAGCCGAGCTTGTAGACCGCGATGCCGACCACAGACGCTGTCATCTCGCGCCGTTCGCCAGGACACTGCCTCCGTGCCCAATCCTGAGCTCCTGCCTTCTTCCAATTTCTCCCTCAGTCGATCTCCTCTCTTCTCTCTCTCTCGTTTCCATCTCTTGCCGCCCCCCCCCCCCCCCTTTTTTATTTTTGTTGAGAAATCGCGAAATGGCCGAAGGCCATGCGAATTACTCTCCCTCTCTCCGTGTTTTTCTGAACCGAATCGCTGAACCTGCATGAACCGATTCTTCAATTGAGCCGGTTCACTTCTCCAATCTCCACTTAAAATTCATTAATCCCCTCCTAATTTAATCTCTCACTTAAATCTCCATTATTTTCTTAATTTCTTCTTCTAAATTATTTATCCCAAACAGTATAATTTTTATTCATTAATTTATTATTTATTTTAATTACATTAAATTTCATAAATTATAATCTAATGAATACGTTATTGGTAATACCTCGATAATTATCCAACTTTAAAAGTCGGGGTGTTACAACATCTCTCTCTCTCTCTCTCTCTCTCTCTCTCTCTCT
>CM039469.1:15235613-15250243 GCA_022433065.1 Begonia loranthoides
CGTGAATCCATTCCTGGCAAGACTGTCGATTTGGAGGTGCATTACTGGTAAGGATTAAGTTTCAATGTTTATTTGGAGTTCAGTAGATTCCTGATTTTTTTTTTGGACTAGTTTTGGACTTGAGTTAAGAATAGATGTTTTGAACTGTGTTAATGAAAGAAAGATTGATCCTTTAGGATCGGAAGATTTACACGGGTTTTGGGAAGCCAGTTTCAGCAAACGTTTTGGGGCACAGCTTTGCAAAATCCTCAAGTAATGAAAAAGGTTGAAAATTTTGTGGAGATTATTGTGTATAATGTTGGCGATTTTGGATTTTTAGTTTGGGACGGAAATTTTGTATAAAATTTTCTAATTTTTCTGTGATGGAAAGGGGACCGGAGGTCAGGAAAGAATTACCGACTGAAAACTGCGACTTTCGGCTATCGGTATTTCGCCAAAAACACTTAAGGCACTATGGCCAACAACAAGTTCACTGAGTCGTTAAAGACTACAACTTATCCCACAAAATCATCAGGCAAGAGTTCGACCGGAACTCTTAGCTCTTACCTACCGGCAATTATCGCCAAGATTGACCCCAGCGATCGCGATCAAACTCTGTGGGCAGAGCGATCTTAAGCTCTATTCATGGACAGAAAGCTGGTCAGCAAGCAAGGAATATCCTGGACCACGGTGCAGTTCCAATTGGGGTTCGAACCAAACCTGTTTTAGGCCGAACCAAATCCTATTTAGGCCGAAAAATTGATTTTACCCCAAATTTTGATCCAATCATTCATGGGTTTTTTCAATGGTCATATTTGGACCATTTAGGCCTCCGACCCTATTATCTGTGGGTCATTCCCTTTTAACTTAAAATTTTAAATAATTAATTTTAAATATAGAATCCTAATTTTTAATAAATTTTATGGTAGGTTCCTAAACTTAGGAAATCATCAAACTGTTTCTATCGGGTTTCCGTGGACTATTTTATGTTGGGCATTGGTATTATTTGACCCACATTCGAGGTAGAGATTATTTTATATTTAACTCACTTTAAATTTTGCAATATATAATATTGATTCAAATTGAGCATGTTAAATTTACCATTCAATTTAGGTACATTTATTTTTACATTCAATTACTTTTATTGTTAACTAGAGTAATAAGACAGCTGTATGTGTCGTGTCCCTGAGAGGAAAACCTTAAACCTTATCAAAGTCTGTTAGGTTGTTTGCGATCGTCTGAGTATCGAAGTTATTTTAATTTCGTTGTTTAATTTATTGCTCAACAGTACTCTTTTCACATATTGATCTGTTTAAAATAAATAATTGAAAAGCAAACACAACTATTATGATAAAATGTTGAATATAAAATTAAATCCCTACTGAGTTAGTTGACTCACCCTATATTGATATTTTTCTTTTTAGGATATAATGAGAATAATCCTCAATTGCTACTATAGGAGTAGAATTTGGAAGTTTTCCTCGTGCATTTTATTTTATTTCTTTTTTAGAAAGATTTATTTACTTTGGTAAAGACTAGTACTTAGTTTTATTCTTAATTTTTTTTACTTTTAGTTATTTTCTTTTATTTTAGATCTTATTAATTCTAGCAAATTGGATGTCACTTTTAGACTTTATTGTTGGATGTGGAATGTAAAATTTTGTTTTCAGTCTTCTGCTGTTATTTATGGATTTAAGAAATGAGTTGAACGGTTCGGTCCATTTCGGACCAAGTCAATTCTTGTTTTGTCTCAGGTCTATTTTGGGACGTGACAACAAATGTCTGACGAGAGAGATGAACAACTTAAATGAAATAGTGTGAAGACTCTCGACTTAAGACTAAAGTCCCTCGTCCCACAACGGACGTCCTTCGTCTCACAAGAAACGTTCCTCGACTTAAGACTTGTGCCTCTCATCTTACAACGGAAGTCCCTCGACTTAATATGGATGTTTCTCGTTTCACAATAGATGTCCCTCGACTTAAGATGGACATCCCTGGACTTAAAACGAACGTCCATCAACCAATAACAGATGCTCCTCAATCAACCATGGACGTCCCTCTACTTACGACGTTATTTAGCATTGAAGGATATCTGTGGATGCTAGGGGATGTTCATTGATGTTGAGAGACTACGTCATTTAGTATTAAGAGATGTCTATATTGACGAAAAACATGATTGCAATATTTACGTCGTTATTTTCCTATAGTTCAAGATTTTAATTCTTGGCAAAAAATTTTCAAAAAAGTATCGTTGACTCAAATTATAGAGTTTATTTTGTTAATTTCTTCTTTTTTAATAATAAATTTCTCTAATTTATTTTTGATTTTTTTATCTGTTAAATTTTTTTTACATAAATCTTAATATTTTTTTTTCCCATGGGTTTTTTACATTCCACTGCAGAAGTACTCTACATTTCTCCCTACAAAGCTGCATCATTTTTGCTTGTTTTGAAATAATCTTTTACAGTTCACCCATTTTTTTCATCATCTTCTTTATTATTATGTAATGAACAATGTGAGTCTATTTGAGAGTCAGTCAAAGGATTATATTAAAATTATGTCACAAAAATCACATTAATATTCATTCAAACATGGGTTAGTCTATTTAAATTACCCATTTGTACGTTGACAATAAAAAAATAAAAAATAAACCTTGAACATTGTCAAATACAAGAAACTACTCCGCCCAATGAATGTTATTCACATGGCAACAATAATCAAACACTTATTTATTTATTGTTGTTATTAACTTAATTTTTTAATTATTTATGCTGTATTATAATTTAACAACGCCGTGTCTAAATATGATATTTCTAGCAAGTGTGAGGATTAGTCAAATATAATTAGGAGATGTTTGTCAAAAGTATAGACAAGGACTGGAGAAAATCTCCGTTATAAAGAAAAGGATAAATGACAAATTAATCATCGTGGTTTGAGATTAACGACAAGTTAATTATTGTGGTATTTTTTTTAACAAGTTAACCACTCATGTATGTTAAAATGACAAATCCAATATCACGTACACGTTTACCGTTAAAAAGCTGGGTGCCAACGTCCAAACGCCGGAACGCCCAACTCCAGCGTTCTGAATTCCGAACGCCAAACATTTTTAGAAAATGTTTGATCGCAAATTTGAGGGCTTAAACGATTGATTTTGGGGCTGAGAAAGGCGGTCATGGGGTTTACCCAACAATATTTATAGAGCTCTGAGAGAGCTTCGATTTGATACCTTCTGCGCCCAATTCCGACAACCGTAGCAAAAGTTATGCTAGTTTGAAGGTGCAGAGGTCAAAAAACCAATAAAACATTGCATTCGTAAAAATTTTTTCCAGGCACCGCGTTTAATCGCAAAAACGCGGTGATACCGCGAAAAAACACAGTGACATCGCGTAAAAATGCGGTGACACAGCGAAAAAACGCGGTGACACCGCATAAAAATGCGGTGACACTGCTAAAAAACGCGGTGCCTCGCGTAAAAATGTGGTGACACCGCGTTTTTAACTTGTTAACGGAGAACGAAAAACGTAACTGCGATGTTTACTTTGTTATTTTTCCATACGTCAGTGGTTAATTTGTTAAAAAAAATATCCTAGTGGTTGACTTGTCATTGACCACAAACCACGATGGTTGATTTGTCATTTACCCTAAAGAAAAAGAAAAATGACAAACAACCATATTTTTTTTTACTAACAACTTAACCATTGAACTATAAAAAAATATCGCGACAATCATCGTTGTTACGTTTACTATCAATGTCCTTAAATGACCTCGCAGTCATGTTTCTCGGCAACATTATCTTTGTAGTCATCTTCGCAGTCACGTTTCCAAGTGATATTATTGATGAATTTTTTTATTCTGATTATAATTTTGCATACGGACATTGACGGTAACCGAGATAGCATAATTCAGTCCACAATTTTCACGTTTTTAGTTTTCTAATCATCTCTCATCAACGAAAGCAATTTTCATCGCCGTCGTCCTCGTCTAGTATCTCAATTATGTCGTGGATCATCCTCAGACCGCTGCGGTCTTTCATAGACTGTGGCGGTGTTGAAAAACATCATCGAGGTATAAGAAACACCGCTGCGGTCTGTGAACGACCGCCGCGGTCTGAGGATGATCCGCCGCTAATCATCGAGCATCGATCTGCCTATATAAGAATCGCCTATACGCTCCGGCGAGTACCGCAAAATACGAAATCTTCGGCAAACTAAGTTCAATGAATTATAGAGACATTCATTTTATGTTCAAGAGGTGTCATTCGCGATTATAGGTAGATTTAACGTTCAGAGAAGTCCAGAGAACATACAACGGACGTCCATCGACCAAAGACGGACGTCCGTTGCAGCCTGAACAACGTAGTCTTAAGTTGAGGGACGTCTGTTGTGAGACTAGGGACGTCCATCATCACCATTTGGAAAATGACAAACTCCATCCTAGCCGTCCATTCCGATCGAGAGACATCTGTTCTCGATGCAACGGCCATGAACCATCGTTCCAACGGACGCAACGGACGTCCCCCGATAATTGATGTAACGTTCAAAGAAGTACGGCGAACATACAACGGAAGTCCATCAACCAAAGACGAAAATCCATTGCAGCCTGAACGACGTAGTCTTTAGTCGAGGGACGTCCGTTGTGAGACTAGAGACGTATGTCATTGCCATTTGGAAAATGACAAACTCCATCCTAACCATCTATTTCAATCGAGGGACGTCCATTCTCGGTTCAACGGCCATGAACCATCGTTCAAACGGGCATGACGGACATCTCTCGATAATTGATGTCCTTCGTCAGTCTGTTGAATTATTGTTCAACGGTTCTTAGCTGACGAATTTTGACGGATGTCTCTCGTTGTTCCTGCCTTGGACGTCTCCGTTCGATGATCCTTGGCTGACGAATTTTGACTGACGTCACCCGTTGTTACTGTCTTGGACATTTCTATTCGTCGTCATCAAGCCTCCGCTGTTTATCGTCATCAAATCTCCACAATATAGTTCATTATCATTAATAGATAAATTATTAGATAAAAAAAAATGATGATTGATTTGTCATTAATAATAAATAATGGAGTGGATCGAGAATCAGCCGCGGGCACGGAGAATCAACAGCCGGGTTGCCATTTCTTATCATGGGCTGTCATTATTTTAATTACTTCATTAATTAACAGATTTGTTTAATGTCAAAGTCAATCAATTCCACGTGTCGATTGGAAGACTAAATCATTAATCACAATAAACCAACCCTACATTATACTCTTGTTTTATACTTGGTAACGTGTCAGTTTCATTCATGTATCTATATAAATAATTAATCATTTTTAACAATTTACAACCTAACACGCTATGAAATTATATTTTACATGTTAAAAATGGATCGATAACAATTATATATATAAATATATGCCACATTTTTTTAAAAATTATAAAAAATCTTGTTTTGTGCTGAAGGACTAAAGAAAATTAATATTTTAACAAATTTTAAATTTTACATTCTATAATTTCTCTCAACCAAAATCTAATACTAACTGTTAGAATTTAAACGATATCTTAAAAAAAAAAAAACATGAAACATAGAATTTATGTAATATCTCAAAAAAAAAAAGAAGCCCGTATAATTCATGTATGACGTCGTGCTAAGATCATAGTAGGTATTCATATGGTTTAGTATATGTGGCCAATGAAAATTAAAATAAAAAGTTAAAGAAAAACACATAAAATGAATTTTTGGACGAGTTGGGACGATATTTGGCGTCCACAACTCCAAAACTGTCACAGTGCAGACGCTGCAGACGACAGCAGAACCGTCTACTTTGAATCTGTCCAATTCTGGGACAATTCGAACTGTTGCAGACGACTGCGGACAAGAGAAGATGGCATCCGAATGAATCTGTCCTTAAACTGGACACATTCGGACGTTAGCGGACGTATGCGGATGAGATAAAATGGTGTCTGAATGACTCTGTCCTTAGTCTGGACACATTCGGACGACTGCGGACGACTCATGCGGACGCTAAATTGCGTCCGAATATGCATTTCGGACGGTAGGATGAAGGACTGGGGACGTGTTTCTTGTCCGAAACTAGTTTCAGACGATGCGGACGATACGGCGGATGACGCACCGCATCCCCAAGGGCAAAATTTGCTGAAAAACACATTTAAATCTCATCCTTCTCTCTTCCGTAACCCATTTTGCTTTCGATTTCTTCAGCTGGCAAGAGTCTCCCACGCGGCAGCTCTACTATAAATAGTGTAAGTCTTCATCGGTGTACGTCTTCTTCTCGGTTTATATAAATCTGTATAATTAGTGAAGTATTCTAGACATGTATTTTCTGTGGATTGCTGCAAATTTGTGAAGGAAAGCAGAAGAAGAAGAAGAACATGACAGCATCTCTTGGATCCTGTTTTGTGTTTCTCTCGGGTGTGGCTGGTAAGTGATTGCTCTGTTGAATATTGGTTCTGCTCTTTTATTGTAATTCCTGCCGAGAGATATATTGGAGAATGAGAAGATATTATTATGCTTGACTGTTGGAAGAGTTGATTATGTGCTTCTTGTTTTGGTCCGATTCCGAAATTGTGCTTTGTTAATAGAAATCTGGTTCTCAGTTTAATGATTACCTTGGTTGAGATAGTTTTGATATTAGTTATAGAAGAATGTTATTCTATTGGAAGTGTTTGGTTTTGCTGTGTGTTAATGTTGGTTGAGATTTAGCATTATGTTGATGAAGTCTGGTTCTGAAAAGTTGGATAAGTCCTCTGTTATTTACTGCTCTAGTTCATTTTATATTGATGGTTGTGGTTGAGGATGATGAATGTTACTATGATGGACTCAAGCTTGGTTGCTAGAAATAGTTTATTAATTGCCTTGTTGTTAAGTGTTCTTGATGGTAAACTGCCTCGTGGTTTGAAATGCATATATTGTGCATATTGGTCATTATTGGCTATGGGAAAATATGGTTTTATGACAAACAACTATTCAATTTTGTAAAGTAAAGTCACATTGATGGAATGAGCAACATTGTGGGTTATTTTTATTTCGTTATTGATGGAATGAGCAACATTGTGGGTTATTGTTATTTCGTTATATTTGTTAAGGTTTAGGTAATTGTTATTAATGCATAGTTGTTATGGTTTTGAAGATACGAAGAAGAGAAAAGAAACAGAAAGGCGTTATGGATGCCAAGTAAATTGATATTGATTGTGTTTTGGTCTTCGGACCCTACATCGCAAGAATTATGATTGTGTGCTGTGTGCTTACTAGATTTAGGTTCTTTTAATGATGTGTTTATTAGACATTTATGGCATATAGGATTGTATGAATCCACGTGCATATTGTATGACATAATAAACTATGTAAATAGGCGTGTGGGGGTTCGGGAAGTTAATGACGTCCCATTGTTATATAGATCCATGTTTGATGGATTAGAAAGAAAATAGGTTAGCGACATGGGATACTAGGGTTCATTGCTTCCTGTTCTGAAATTCCCAACGTTCTCGTAACAAAGGAGTGTATACGGCCTAAGTAACCCATTGATACATATATTGCTCCTTTGTGGATTGACTGGGTTACTCATGGTATCATAGTGTTTGTCATGTATGCACTTTTGACTTAAATTGCATTGTATGATCATGCATATCATCTGCACTTCACTTTATCACTTACTGAGCGTTAGGCTCATTAGTTTAGGTATTGTGATGTAGGTACGAACGAGCAACAGATGAACAGGTTAAAAGACAGTTGATGAAGGATTTACACGGGTGGATCTTGTGGCTAGCTGGGTTAGAAAGTGAAAGGAAAAGTATTTGAAAAAGAGTTTTGTAACTTATAAATGTTGTTTTTATTCCGCTGCATTTTATTCAAAGAATGTTATGGTTTTTGAACATAAATTGATAAAGGTGAAAGAAAACTGAGAAAAGTGAAAGTAAAGCGATTGGGCTTTAGCGATCGGGTGTTAGCAATCGAGTTGAAAGAAAAGAAAAAGAGACTGATGTTTGTATGAAAAGAAAAGTTTTGAATTTTACGCATTTTAAAAATACGAGATGCTAGAATTTACTTGAAAAAATATTTTAGGAAAAAAAACTACTAGCAAAAGATAATATTACCATGAAAATCAAAGTATAACTGCAAGTTTTGAGGTTTTAACTTATATGAATTTATAGAGAAAACAAAACACTAAATGAGATTTATAAGACGGGTTCACTTGCACAACCAAAATAGAATTCGGCTTAGACCGAAGTCTAATAATACAATTTGTTGAGTTCAACATATAATTTCCATTTTGTTTAAAAAAACTGTGAAAGATTTATAAATGGAGCAAAATCATTAACATTTATCAAAATTGTTTCAACTAGTTCAATACTTGTTTGGAAAACTTTATGGTTTCTCTAGTGCTAAACGCGAAATTACACGACTTAGAACATACAATTAAAAAATTTGAGTAAATACCGTTGAAAAGAAATTCAAGTTAAGTGTTTCATCGAGAGTTGACCAACACCCTTACCTAAAAGATTAAGGTAACATAGTCTCTCGTGTCCTAATTGCTTTCACTTATCTCATCATATTTGTTCTTGATGTGTGAGAATCAAAGTAAATTACTTCCAACTCTCAACAAATTTTATGAAATAAATACATGTAGAGATTTATTTGTGGGCACCACATAGTGACGTGGCATATGGACAGTCTAAATTAAAGTGACTCTCATAAATAAAGTCCTTAATTAGTTAGATATGTTCAAATAAGGATAGAATGTAATAATAAAAAGTAAACATAATGTTTTTCTAAAATAAAATACAAAAGTAATTTCAAAGAGATCTTATTTTTCATGCACTAACTTTATTATAGAGTATTTTAACAATTTATTGTATTTTATCTACTATTGTATGACTCTTTATTTTAAGGCCTCTCTATCTCCGTTTTCCCATTGTTTAAAAGTTTTACTGCAATTCGATAAATTTAGAGCAAGACCGATAAAAAGTATTCGGTGGGTAATCACGTGACTTAACCGTCCTGGAACTCAAGTATGACATTTTTGGTTGTAACATGTAGAATCTTATTTCAATTGTCAAACTTGTCATGTGTAAATTGTAATAGACCCAAGAAGAATAAGGTTTAGGGGATTAATTTGTTTTGATTTCAACATGCAACCCTTGAATTATGGTTCAAGTTTGTCGACGCAATTTTATAACTTTGAGATTGTTCGTCATTTCTAGAGCCAGATGAAGGGGTTCAAAATAAAAAACTTTTGAGTTGAAGGGTTTCTACCATCAAAAAAGTTAATTGAAATAGTGATGCAACCTTAAATATAAATAATCATTTTACATTATACTATCACATTTTTGCATTTATTCATCAATATAAATAATAATAAATTAAATCTTAAATTTTTTACATTACTAAATAAAAAGTGTTAGGATGGATAGATTTGACTCGTATTTAGAACTAGATTTATTGGTTCATTTTAAAACTGAAACCCAATTGATGGAGTTTAACTAAAAATAATTATTATTATTTTTAAATTTCAAAATCAAAATTAAAAGATATATGTGATATTTAATATAGGTCTGGTTCGATTTGATAAGTTTTTACAAGAAAAAATTGAGAACCAAGCTAAAAACTTCAATTTTACTTAACTCGGTTTCTAAATGGATTTTTCAAAAATCAAACCAAACCAATTTGATTTACTCCATTTGAACCGAACCCCTACATT
Source organism: Begonia loranthoides (assembly GCA_022433065.1). Taxonomy (NCBI): domain Eukaryota; kingdom Viridiplantae; phylum Streptophyta; class Magnoliopsida; order Cucurbitales; family Begoniaceae; genus Begonia; species Begonia loranthoides. Next base: position 15,245,299 of record CM039469.1, read on the forward strand.
GATTGGATTTGTAAAGAGAATTTGTATGGCTCCATCCAATTCGAAAGAATGGAGTCAATTATGCAGCGTGGTCAGCTATGAGGAGAAAAGACTGGGGGCGGGGCCCACCAATCTCTTATCCAACTTTCAGATCAAGGACCCTGGACCTTTCGCATTCTCGTTCGTGAACGGCAATCCTTGGAAGAAAGTATCAAAGCTGACGGTCATCATGTGGATGTGGTGAAGCGTGTAACGCGCACGCAGTCATAGTTGAAATGATAAAAACAGCGGGAAAAGAATGCAAATAATGCCGTCATTAACGCGGAAAAACCCGTCCAGGACTAGGAGCAATCCCGCGTACTTGTAAATCATTTTGAATACTTGAGGCCACGTGTAGGCGGCTCCCCTTTCAGCTCGAATCACATTCCTATCATAATTATTTTGATTAAATATAATCAAATTCAAATAATCATTTTCATAGTTTAGGTGAATTTGTCATATTAACTGTACATTCTAATTTATATTAAACGTATTTTATTTATTTAATAATTAATTATGATAAATTAACAGATTATATGGTCAAATTAAGAGCACAGATGATTTTGAATGGGAGAGAGGGAGAGCGGATGACGTCAGAACCGCCAAGCCTGCAACATGGAGGCTGTGGAAGGTCAGCCCCACCACAACAACAACAAATGTCACATGCATGGAAATGGGGGAAAACCGAAACCCAAAAGATAGACACAAGAGAAAGAATGGTCAATGCTAGTTGTATTTGTATGATTTTCAACTTTCAGACTCTGGTAAATAAAGACGTAATTCAATATCTCCTCTCCCCATTCAATTTCTCTGTGCTCCACCACGAACCCATCTTCCTCTTCGTCTTCCTCTTCCTCTTCCTCTTCAACCTTCGTTATTACCTTGTAGGGTCTCTAAATTTTTTATGAGAAATTGACGGGTAATTGTTATTTGTTCTTGAATTTTCGTATGATTGGGCTTTTGGGTTCTGATTTGATCAGGGAAATGGAGAGCATGGAAGAAAAAGCTTTGAAATCAAGCTTTCGCCTGAAATTGGCTGCGAAGTCGACACAGCCATCCATTTTGGAAGACTCGTCGACCTGGAACGGAACAAACGCCGGTTCCGGCGACGATTTTGCAGTAGAAGAGTATTTTAACTTTTCTAATGAAGATTTAGAACAATGCTCTTCTGCAGAGGAGGAAGAAGAAGAAGAGTCGGAAAAGGATAGACTCTCTGTTTCTTTGCTGGACCCAGTGTATGATAGTAATTCGAACCCCGCCAGTTTCTTTTCCACCGGCGATGATGACTCTCTTCTTTCCAAGCTCGCCGTTCCGGTAGTAAAACAAAAGTTTGGAGAGAGAATTATTATTATTTTTAATTTTCTGTCTGCTAACGATTTGAGTCTGAAATTTGGTTTTGCAGGGCGATGATTTAGCTGCCCTTGAATGGGTATCTCATTTTGTGGACGACTCTCTCTTAGAATTCTCGCTTCTGCAACCCGCTGTTAAAACGAAACCCCAAACTCGTTCTGAAGTGGAAAGTAGACCGATAGTTTCAGAAGTTTCGTGTTTATCTTCACCTATTCCGGCGAAACCCCGAACCAAAAAGGCCAAAACATCCGGCCGAGTTTGGTCTGGGTCTCTTCTGACTGAATCATCGTTGTCGTCTTCTTCTTCTTCTTCGTCATTGTCGTCGTCGTCTGGGTTTACTGGAGCTTCTTGCCTTTTCTTCACCAAATCGGGCCAGGACATGGAGAATTGCTATGCCGTGGCTGAACCACCAGCGAAGAGGCAGAAAAAGAAATCAGCGGATGAAGCGGACGGTTCAGCTAGCGGAACTCTGCTTCAGCGGCGGTGCAGTCATTGCCAGGTTCAGAAGACCCCGCAGTGGCGAACCGGTCCATTCGGGGCCAAAACGCTCTGCAATGCTTGTGGGGTCCGGTACAAGTCCGGTCGCCTTTTCCCGGAGTACAGACCGGCCTGTAGTCCCACTTTTTCCGGCGACATCCATTCCAATAGTCATCGTAAGGTTTTGGAGTTGAGAAAGAGGAAGGACACAGACGCTCCGGCTTCTGGGTTTGGTCGAATGGTTCAAAGTTTTTAGACACAATTTTTGTCCATTTGAAGATGAACCGGGTCATCACCCGGTTGGAAAATGTGGAGATATTTCATCACTGCAGTCCACAGTGGGAGGCGTCTAATTGTCCTAGACAGGGGTTAGTATTGTCCTATGTTTGGGGTCATATTAATGTTAGATTAGTGGGGTAATCAAGGTTATTATAGACTAATTAACACAATTTACATTCTCTTACCCTCTTAGGGGTTCCTGTCCTCCATTTTCTCATTCTCAAAATTTTGTTTACATCATAATCATACAAAGAAAGCATACACAAAGCTTTATAACAATAATAGACGAGAAAAGGGTATGAAAAATATGTAAATTTGAAATCAAATTCTTAATTCACCTACTATATATAGATTTGATTGCATGAGATAATCGTGAAAGCATTACTCTGAATTCAATTATTTATAATACTTTAAAATGAAAAATGGGGAGAAAGTGTAATCATATGGTGGGATTGGAGAATTATTGTAGTAATAATTGTTAGTAGGGGAGCGAGAGGCAACTTGTTGAAACTCACGAGTGTTGAGTGGGGTTAACCTAAAAGGGGGGGGGGGGGAGGGAGATAGAGGGAGAGAGACGGCTGCCAAACCTTTCAAAGGTCTTCCCTCCTTTTGTTGCTTCTCATGTTGGCTTCGGAACTACTAGCCAGATTCCCTCTCATCTGGCTTACTTTACTTGCGCAGAGACTATCCTTTCACACAAATTCCACACTAGTCTTTTGCACAAAAACATCTCTCTAGTGGGTGCACCCACTAAGCTTGTGCCCGCGTCTAATCTGCATAAAGTGTGTTTCACTAACTCTTTGTTCTTCTTAAATGACATTTTTGGTGCACCCACTATCTTATCTCCACCCGAGCACGATGTGACTAATTTATCAAACGCATTTAGATTAAAGCAGTTTTACATTTATATCTATTTTGTTTTTAGATGTAATTAAATGAAAGGATGATCAATTTATTGATCATGCTACTTGCAAGATTATGGAAAAGTAGTATTAACATTTATGGTTGTTGTTGTTATCTATTTAAGTTTTACTAATTATATTGGTACAATTTAGCCAAACTATGGTTGACTACAAGTAATTGAGATTTGAAATGATTATGGTTAGGTCAAATCTTGTCCCCTCCCATCTCCACAAGTAACACAGTTTCTTATGTGAGGAGACACAAAAAAAAGATATAACATAAAGTGAAATCATGTCATTAATTCGATTTCATTTGGCATCTGAAAGAGGGATAACAAAAAATAATTAATTACCAATATTCGAGTTTTATTACCATCTATTATTTTTCATAATAAGATAAAGAAAAAATGACAAATCAATAGTCATGTTTTATTGTTATTTACAGACTAATCATCATTCTTTTTTTTGCTAACAAATTAACTACTAAACTATAAAAAAATATCGCCCCTATCATCGCTATCAAAATCCGTCAACTATAAACATCACGGTCACATAAATGCCAAGGACCATCGAACGGAGACGTCGAAGGCAGCAACAACAGGGGACGTCGGTCAAAATCTGTCGACTATAAACACCGTGGTCACGTTAAAGCTAAGGACCGTTGAACGGAGAAGTCCAATGCATCAACAACGAGGGACGTCGGTCAAAATCCGTCGACTGTAAACGCCGCTATCACATTAACGCCAAGGACCATCGAACGGAGACGTCCAAGGCAGCAACAACGGATGTCCCGCAACGATGAGGGACGTCCAATGCTAATCCAACATACTGACGAAGGCATCAATTATCAGGGGACGTCCGTCCTGCTCGTAGGAAAGAGGGACAGACGTCCCTCGATCGGAATGAACGGTTAGGTTAGAGTTTGTCATTTTCTTAAGGCGATGGCGGACGATAATTTATGGCCGTTGGATCAAGGACGGACGTCCCTTGATCTAGATGAATGGTTATGATGAAGTTTGTCATTTTCCACAAGTGATGGCAGACGATGGTTTTTGGCTGTTGGATAGAGGACGGATGTCCCTCAATCAGAATTGATGGCTAGGATGGACTATCTCGATTAAGACGGACGTCTCTCATCCAAAAACAGACGTCCCTTGACTTTTAAGACTACGCCGTTCTGCCAACAATGAACATCCCTTGTAATACCCCAAGTTTTATATCGGAATTTAATAAGAATAAATTGGAAAGCAATTGAGGGTGTTAGGATTATTTGGATATTTATCGAGGTATTACCAATGACGTAATCAATATATTATAATTTAAGAAAATTATTGAGATGATAATTAATGTTAAATAAAGTGGAATTAATTAGAATTAAAATGTAAGATAATTGATGAGAGAATTAAATAGAGAATTAAAATGAAGAATGGAAAGAAGGCTATTTATCGATTTAAAAGAAGAAATAAATTATGAGAATGTGTAATTAATTCTAGAAAATCCAATCCTAAATGTGTAGCAAATCAAGAAAATTTAAATCATATTTAAGAATGTGTCGAACATTAATTAAATCCTTAACTAGTTTTACAACAAATTTCTCTAATGCTTTCACACATATCTTCTATCTAAACCAACTCTCATAATAGTCAATCTGATTATCCTATAAAAACCTACACATCTATGGTATACATTAAATTTCATTTCATATATCACGTACACTTCTCAAGACTTCAAAGTCTTTAAAACATCATATTCATCAATAGTTAACTTTAAATAGTACTTATTTCTTTTAATAAGAAAAGTACAAGTTCAAATATAATTCAAACTTTGATTCAATCAACTTTAAAAAACTATTTATGGATTTACTAGTTCTATAATAGTTTTCTTCATATGAAATTATGATCTATTATTTCATTATTGTA
>CM039469.1:15250717-15402211 GCA_022433065.1 Begonia loranthoides
CGTTTGGCTCTGTAATTGGTTGTTCAAATGTTAATAGGTTGTTTAGTGAATGGAATGCTATTCGTTGGTTGTTACCGGAATCATGAATATGTTGGGATTGATTTTAGTTGCTGGAGATATTATGCATGTATGTTAGATTAAATTCATGTACTGTGAGAATTAAGTTAAGTATTCTGCACGTTAATATATGCTCTGTACATTTGGATGAATTATCTACGGCCTTTCTATCAGATAAAAAGGATAAATAAATGTGCTATGTTGGTTATCGTTTGGATAAAAGAAATTAAATGGTTCTCTACTCTGCTATGAAAAATATGATTTCGTGATAAAATACTATTCAGTTTGTAAACTAAATTCTCTCCATTATTAGGTCACATTGATAGAATGAGCAACTATTGTGGGTTATTGTTATCCCGTTGCGTATGTTAAGTTATTGAAATTGTTATTGCGAGGTTGCTAAGTAATTAAGTTGACTAATGAGAATTATTAAGCGTTAAGGTTTTTGAAAATTCGGTGGTTAATAATTATTGGTTAATTAGTCGATGAAAATAATTGGACGAAAAATGTGAAATGAATTAACATAATAATGATATAAAAGTTAAGGTTTATAATGGGTAAATACATTAATAATTAAATATTAATTTTTTTGAAGGTATTAATGGAAAAAGAATAGAGTGTCAAACGTGCCACGGACTGCAGGTAAGTGATACGCATGTGTTTTGGTCCTTAGGGCCCTACATCGCAAGAATAGGAGATGCATGTTTCGTTGTTTACAGTATTTAATAGCATGTTTCAATATTTACAGTTTTAGATAGCATGTTTCGGTGTTTACAGTTTTAAATAGTATGTTTCGATGTTTACAGTTTTAAATAGCATGTTTCGTTGTTTATTGTTTTTATAAGCATGTCTACAATTTATAAGCATGATCTGTGAATTATATGTTGATTGTTTTATTAAATTCCTCTAATAGAGAATGTATGCATTCACGAGCATCAAGCATCATTGTTTTCAAACTTATACGAAAATGGTTTTAAACATGGTTTTGTAAAGAAAACAGAATCGAATATTAAATAGTAAATAATAAAGTAAAGTAAAGAAAAAGATAGAGGATTGGACGGATTGTTCCCCCATGGCTAGAGGTTTGGTTGACGTGCTTCTCATAGTTTAAGGCTTTGGCACGTAACCCATAAATAGAGGCTTGGTGGATATGTTTCCCATGGTTAGAGGCTTTGGGTAGATTAATCCCCCAATGGTTGGGTTATGTTTCCAATGGTAACCAGTTAAGGCTTTAGCATGTAACTCATAAATAGAGGCTTGGTGGACATTGTTCCCATGGTTAGAGGCTTTGGGTGAATTCGTCCCCCAATGGTTGAGTTGCATCCAAATGTTAGACGGTTAAGGCTTTGGCGTTGAACTCGAACTCATAAATAGAGGCTTGGTGGACATGGTCCCCATGGTTGGAGGCTTGGTGGACATGGTCCCCATGGTTAAAGGCTTTGGGTAAATTAGTACCCCATTGGTTGAGGCTTGAGTTGAATATCAAAGGCAAAACAATAAAGTAACAAAGTTAAGATCAAGAAAACGGTAAAAGAAAAGAAAAGAAAAGAAAAAAGAGAAACAGAAACAAATAACAAAAAGAGATTTAAAAGTTGCATGATATGTGCATCATACATTTTATTTTATATCACTTACTGAACATTAGGCTCATTAGTTAAGTCTTGCGATGTAGGTACAAGCATAGGTGAACAGACTAAGAGGCACTCGATGAAGGATTTGCACGAGTGGATCTTGTGGCTGGCTGAGCTAAAGAGTTAAATGAAAATTATTTGTAAAAGGGTTTGTAAATTATTTAATATTCTTTAATGCTTGTTTTAACTCCGCTGCGTTTCAAAAAATGATTTTATTATTTTTGCTGCAGTTGATAAATGTTTTAAGTAAATGGTTTTAATGACCAGGTTTTATAAAAGTAAATACTCTGATGTTTTTATAAAAAGAAAAGTTTTAAATTTTACATGATTTTAAAGGCAATATAAAAAAAACGGGTTGTTACAGTTGGTATCAGAGTTCCTGAGTTTTAAAAACGATTCTGCAGACTGCCTACCAGCACAAGCTTCAACGTAGAAATTCTCCATCAACTGTAAGTTCTACTAGAACTATTTTGTGTAATAATAAAAAATAAAATAAAATAATAATGATAGTAATAATAATTTATTATTACTCCCTTATGCTAATAAATTTACAAAGAATTTAAATATTTCTGATACTCGCTAAGTATACGAAATCAATTTTCTAATACACCACAAAAATATATATAGGAATAAAACAACGAATTAAAATTTTTTTAGTGAGTGGGTATGGGGAAAAAGTGATAGTAGTGTATTTGGATAAAGATACCTCTTGTTGATTAAGTGAGTTGATAAATAGTACCAAAGCTACTTAGATTTTATAAGTTTTGGAAAGGGTAAAGAGAAATGAGAGAACCCACCCAAGTTTTAATTGGTGAAAAGAAATAATGGAAAACAACAACTAAATTTAGTGAACGATTTGACGAGATTTCCTTAGTTGAAAATGATTAGGTGGGGAAAATGATTTTTATGGATAAAAAGAACATTGAGGATTCCAGACTGAGTTGGATTTAAGGACATACTTGGAAACTAGTAAACAAAGGAATTTCAAATTGTGGAATATTTAAAAATGATGAGGAACATCATTAATCAGTAAAGTGTTTTGGATTAATTAAGTACGAAATTAGTAAACGATTGGAACATGTTTACACCTACTAAGATAAAAGATGTAGTGAGGGTAGCGTGTGCAGTGTTTTGTTGGTTAAGGATGTGAAGTTTTGGAGGGATTCCATCAAGATAACTAAATATGTGACTATAATGACGTGGACGGAATTCAAGGTGATCTTTTATGACAACTATTTAACCCACACGATAAGGACAATTAATGTTGCGTTTGGATGCCCGTGATTGATGTGATGTTTATTTGGATAAAGTTGAATGATAGAACTAATGAATGATAAGTCATGCTTGGAATTTAGTGGTAAGAAGTCATCTAGGAAGTGACATGTTAATTCAAAACAATGTTTTAAAGGTAATAAGGGTGGTCATTTGGTCAAAGACAGTCCAATTTTAGCTTAAGGAATTGAAAATGGTTGCACTAAAAGTGTTCTTGTTTATGGAAGATACAAATAAAGATGGAGTTTGACGGGTAAGATAAGCATTTCAGGTATGAAGGGATGCTTTGGATGCCGTCAAGTTGGTCATATGGCAGGAATCAGTTATGCTGTCAGATAAAAAGGGAGGACAATTTGAATATAAGCTTTTCTGTTATGGCAGATATGGATGACAGTCAAAGGATTTGGTATTATTACATAATTCTAGATACTGGTTGAAAAGTTATGCTAAGTATTGGCTTTCAGAAGTTCATACATTTTGGTGAGAAAAGACTCACATTATGATTCATTGAACTTAGTTCGCTGAGGATTTTGTATTTCGTTGTACTTGTCAGAGCGTACAGTCAATTCTTATATGAGCAAAACGACGCACGATGATCAGCGGCGAATCATCCTCAGACCATGATAGTCTTTCACAGACCGCGGCGGTCTTTTTCAGACATCGCCAGTCTTTCTCAGACTGCGGCAGTATTTCGAAGACCGTGGCTGATTGAAATAGATGGATTTTGATGGTGATGGTAGGGGTGACGTTTTTTCATAATTCAGTAGTTAATTTGTTAGCAAAAAAAACATGATGGTTGGTTAGTCACTAACAGTAAAGGATGATGGTTGGTTTGTCATTTTCCCTAAGATATATGAACATTCAAAAATAATTTCCTTTAATTTTCACCATTCGGAAATTAGGAGAAAACTTCTGACGCAAGAGAGACTATGCATTGGAGGAACCAATTCTTACTAGAATTTAGGACTTCTACTAGAGAAATTAACAGTTAGATTTGTTTCTAATCGTTATGTTCAAAGTTTCAAACGAATTTCGGAGTTATAATTGAGAAGGATTGGATTGTTGTGTGTAAATTTAGAGATTTGAAGTGAAAATCAATTGGCCATCGTTATGGAGTTTTGGATTTGTAGAAAACAAAGGAACCTACTAGAGGTAAGTCCGAAATTATTTGGTTTCTCAAAATTTTCTTAAAGTTTAGGTTTTTGGAGTGAAAACTCATGATTCTTGGTTTTTGAATATAATCGAGGAGATATATTTTAAGAACCTTTCATAAATTCCATGTGAAAGATGTTTACAATTATTTTAAAGCGATTAAAGTTGAAAGATATGAGAAAAGGATGGATTGTTTTTTAATTTTTTATTATGGGATGACTTTTCGATGCAATGGTTGCTCGGAGCGTATGCTTGGTTGACTGGTCAATCGGCTAGTTGAGCTGAGTGACTAAACCAATAGTTTTGTCAACTAAACATGAAGGACCAGTCGCCCACATGTCAGTGTAGACAACCAGTCTAGTTGACCAAGAATTTTTTAGGTCCACTAGTTTTGTTGATCAAACAGTTTTTTTGATCCACCGAGATATGTTTTTAATCTTGCTTTTTTGTGGGATCGTTTCATAAAATCCCGGAGTTTGTTTGTAACATCCAAAAGTTTTGCACGAATAATTTAATATGTAATGTGATATTTTCAAATTTAAATAGAATAATTATTGTCACAATTAGAGAGTCAAGGGTTAAGATATTAGATTAATTAAGTAAGTTACAAAATAACAAGTGAATAATTATATTTTAATAAAAATATATGATTTATTAAGTTAATTAGTTGAGCGTGAAAGAAGAAGGAAAAAATAAGGTAAGGATGTCTGTGCAAGAATTTTTGTAATATTAGATTTACTAAGTAAAGAAAGATGGGTGAAATAAGAAAGTATAATTTGAAAAGTTAGGCACAAGTGGTGTTCGTGAAAGTGTTTAGGATTGCGGAAGCAAACATGTCCGTGGAAGGGAGTTGTCCGTGAAGGAATTGTGTATGTGGTGGACGGCTGTTGGCGGACAATGTGGAGGAATTAATATTTGCAAAAGTGTTGGGATCCACAAGAGTGTAGGTGTCCGTGGAAGAGTTGTGTAAAACTCATAAATCTTAAATTAATAAATTTCCCTATGTTAAATTTTGTTATTTTCTGTCAAGAATTGAAAAATTAACCCGTTTTTCCGTGTAGTGGCGATGTGTGAGTTTTCAGTTAAATAGTTAAAACAGTCAAATTGGATATTTTCGAGCTGTAATTAAATTGAGGGAATTGATTTAGTAAATTATTTTGACTAAAAAATTGTTATTGGTTAGTGTTTTGAATGATTGGGAATTTGAATCACATTTTTAATTGGATTTAATTAATATATATAATATAATATAATTTTTATATAAAAGAAAAGGAAATAAAGACAAAAAAGAAGAAATTCTTTTTTTTCTTCACCTTACACGGCCGAGAGGGAGAGCGAGAGAGAAGGGAGGAGATGAATCGGGGAGTTGCTGATTTTTTACAACAGATTCAGATTCTCGACGTTCACACCAACAAATTTTTTAAACAGTGTTGGTTAGTATTTTCATTTTCCCCTTTGTTTTTAAGGTTAAAGTTTGGTGTTTTTGTTGGTATCGGATTCGAGCTTAGAAAACTCGAATCTAGGAAAATGTTTTTGTTTATGTTGGTAGATTTAGAGTTTATGTAGGTGTATTGGTCATTCGGAGGTCGAAAATGGATGAAACGACATGTTTTCTCGCATAATTTTGAGATGGGGAACTGTCACCTGTTGTCCACTAGAAGTGCTTGGTCCATCGGAAGGGTTCCAGAGAGTTTCTGGGGGTTCTGGGCTGAGTTCAGTCGATTGCAGAGGTGTTTCGGTCAACCAAAAGGGATCCTTGCTCGACTAGATCAAGTCTAGTCAAACTGTGTGAGCCCAAGTCAACTTGGGCAAAACCAGGTTGAACAGACTTGGATTTTGGTCGACCACAACTGGACCCTAGTCAACCAGAACAAGGTTCAGTCTACTGGTTTTGGCTTTAGGTTGACCGAACAGTGCAATTTTTCATATTTATTGGGTTGTTTATGCATAAGTTGGGTTCCTACATTTGGTAGAGGGCCATTTCACTATTTTCTTATTATTGTTGATGGAAATTCCTGAACTTTGATATAGTTTTCAGCTTGGTTTAGCCTATGGATTTCAAGCCGATCTCCAATAAAGTCATACTCGATTGACTTTAGGTAAATCTACTCAACTGTTGAGTGTTAGATGGTTGCAAGTGCGTCTTATCGACCACTGTGAGGTTTCAGTTGATCGTCGATGTGTCTCGTCAACAATAAATAGTCCTGGTTGACTGTCGTTGAGTCTGGTCAATGTTGTGAAGTCCCGGTTGACATTCGCTTTATCTCGTCGACTGATATGTGGTCTCGGTTGTCCACCGCTATGCTTTATCGATCGTGATTGGGTTTGAATGACTCCAACTATGTCTCCTCAATTGTCAAGTTATTTCGGTCGAGCGTGTCATGTTTCGTTGACTGTCACCGTGTCTTGTCAACTGGTAGGTTTTCTGGTTGTCTGTTGAGGTGTCGAGTCAACCATTGTTATGTTTTAGTCGATTGCACTATTTGTTTATTGGAGTTGGGTTTAACGAACTTCATTCGACTTCATCAGCCATACCTAGTTTTGGTCTAGTTTTGTTTTTTTGTCTAAGACCATTGATGTATTCCTAGATTTGAGTTCCGGTTTGGGACTAGTGGCTGTCCCTAGAGGCCATCTTGGATTCCTAATCTTTATTGAGACTTATACGTTTTCCACGTGTGATTATTAGATTTTGACATCGACGTTGTTATAGGTTCTAAGGATGTCACTGGTTTCGACCCTCACTTCCGATAGCACGTAGAGTAGGCTAGTCTGTAAGATTGTCGTGGTTGTCATCAAAGTATGGATTTTTATACTTTATGCACTGCATTGCATCATGTTTTCAAACTGATATTTTGTGGGATACCACACTTAAAAACCCAACGGGAATAGTTTGACAACACGTTCATTTTTATGTATACGTATATTTTCTCAAGTATGCTTTATCGTACATGGTTTTGTTGTTATCATGTGCATCTGTATGTATATAAGTATTGTAACCACCCGATTTTTCTTATATTTGAAAACTTTTTTTTTTTATAAAATCAGCGGAAGATTTTTCTTTCATGAAATCTTTAATGATAATAAGTAAAGTTTTTTTCTTAAAACTCTTTTTACAAATCATAGTGGAAAATTAGAACAAATCATTTGAAAATACAATAAATAAATCTTTTACATTATCTTTACAAAAAAGTTTCTCTTTAAATCCATTAGACTAGCCAGCCACAAGATCCGCGCTTGCAAATCCTTCATCAACTGCTCTCTAGGCTATTCTCATGCATGTACCTACATCACAAGACATAACTATGATCCTAACGCTCAGTAAGTGATATAAAATAAAACGTGAAATGCATATGTTGTACGTCTTTTACAATCCGTATAAAGTTATTTGTTTTCGTTTCCTTTTCCTTTTACGTATTCTTATTCTATTTCTGGTTCTATTTTCGTTTCCTTATTCTTTTACGTATTCTTTTTCTGTTTCTGTTTCTATTTTTTTTTCTATTTTCGTTTCCTTTTGCTTTTACGTATTCTTTTTCTATTTCTATTTCTATTACCGTTTTTTATTTCCGTTTCCTTTTTCTTTTACGTATTCTTTTTCTGTTTCTGTTTTTGTCTCTGTGTCCGTGTCTATGTCCATTTCTATTCCTGTATCCGTATACATATCCATTTTCATTTTTGAAAATCCGTTTTTTTTTTCTATTTACATTTTCATTTTTGTATCCGTATAGATTTTTGTATCCGTTTTCATATCTGTATCCGTTTCCATTTCCAGAAATCTATTTCCGTTTTCCTATATCTTTTACGTTTTAGTCTCTTTTCCCTGATTTCCTTTACATTTGATGCACCTGACCCCGATGCCCCTAGCATAGCAGCAATGGCATGGTCCGAAAGCTCGCTAGCCGATGATCGATCAGTCCCATGCACTCTACCCGTCACCATCAGTACAACGCCAATGGCATTGTCCAAAAGCCTGCTAACCATTGACCGATTTGTCTCGGCATAATCCAGGGACCCTACAACAGGTATGAGCAGTAATGGCTTAATCCGAAAGCTTTTCTAGCAGCAATGACATAGTCCGAAAGCCCAACTAGCGACCGTGCCCACCAAGGACTGAAACGACCTCACATCCTACTGTAGCTTTTACTTTACTTTTTATCATTTAACATTCGTTTATCATCCGTTTCACTTTCCATGGTAAAATGGATAATTCTTCAGCCTAAATGATGGTAGTACGCTTCGGGTGATCAGCCCTGGAGAACACTGTACACTTATGAGCATCCATTAAACCATTCTTTAAAACCATGCACGATGCTCGTGAATGCATATGGTATCTATCATATCATTACTATAACTTCTAAACATATTCATTATCATAACTCATAATTTCTCCTGTATGTTTCTAATTCTCCCGAAGCAACTCTCTTTCTCTTCTGTCTCTTAATCTCTTCATCATCAGCTTCCAACAATCCCAAGGCCTCACCTAACTCTCTTTCCCTATTGCCATCTGTAAAGGAGAACACGAGAGAGAATCGACGTGGGGGATCATCGTTTTTAGAAATCACAAACTGCCGAGCTTTGCATGGAAGAAGTCGACAGCTACAGTCGACCGCTCAACACTAGTCGATTACTATAGTCGACCGGTCCTACGCTATTTCGTCAGCGTTTCTTCCTTTTCTTCTTTTATTTTATTTCAATTAACACTTTCATTTAATTAATCTCCTTTTAATTTATTCCCAATAAATTCTTAACCAAAATTCTTGCTTACCCAATTCCAATAGTTGCCATCAAATCAATCTTCAATAATTATCAAAATAATCCTATTATACTGAATTAGTTTCCTAATTATCCTTACTAAATTTTATTACAGGAAATTGGGTATTACAAGTATGTTAGGAGGATGAATCCTCTTGATACTTTTGACAATTTTGGCGCTAAAGCATCATGAGGTTATCCCATACAATCTTCTACTGTGAGAAGATTGGTTCTTTGTATGTGCAAAAAGGTGATAGGGCATTGGTGACTTGTCTTCGCATTTCGAGCCCCGAAAGTCGAAATGGTGATGAGACGGTGATGACGCGTTCTTGGGTTTCGAGCCACAGAACATGGCAAGATTTTTTAGTCACATAGATTGAAGGTTGTATTCGTGTAGTTTTGCATGCCTAGTAACGATCCATTTGATGGGTGGTGTGACAGCTCGTAGCTCCAGTTGTCAACAACTCTTGTCAATTTGGATCCTATAGGTAGCTAGTTAATGAGCAATCTGTCGCGAGCAATTTTATCCGTTATTACAATTATTCGAGTGTCGACGTTGATCTTTGGCTCGTCGGGAACTCAAGTGATGTGCTGGATCTTCAAATCGCTGTCAGTTTTGATTTCCTGTCTCATGAGGTGTTGCTTTTGGTAGATGACCACCTTTCTATGGTTTGTGCCAGATGGGTCCTTGTATGACTATCTAATGACGTTTTTGTTGGGAAAACAATGTGAGTTTATTTTGTGTGATAGTTGTCTATGTATACAACGAGTTTTGATGAGACCACATTGATGGCTATTGGCCGATTTAATTGACAAAGAGATTTCAAATGATTTAAAATCCATCTACGGTAAATGAAAAACATGACATTGGTTTTCTAATGAATAAAAAATAGTTTTTCGCATGCATTACATTTAGTATAGATTCTCCTTCTGTGTTTCTCACTCACCCCTTAGACTTTATTTTTTTCAGGTTAAAGTATAGGTTTGGTCATGGGTCCTGCATGGGGTTGTTATGGGGCATTGTTGGTACCCCTCTAGTGGGTGTTTCAATCTTCCCTTGGATGAGTGGAGGTTCGTCAGTCCAAACCCCTTCGTCTCTAGTACGTTTGGGATTTGTTGTGGGTTGGTGTTGTTTCATTTAATTCCTACACAGTACGTTTGTTGGTTTATTATTATACTATCTTGTCTCTACCTGATCACTTTGTGGATCTCAACCCTTGTGATTTGAGTTTTGAGCTTATTTTCATGTTAAGACTTCCGCCTCTTTCTAGCCTTGGGCTAGGTGGGCGATCGGGTTCTCTTTGAGGATTAGGTCGCCTGACCATGAGATTCTGTTAGGCCCGCCTTCAAGTCGTGACAAGTTGGATTTCGTGGAAGTGTTTGCATTCGTAGAATGGACGACGTTGTTTTAAGATAAGGAACGTATCCACAGAAAGGAATGCATTCGCAATAGATAAGTAATGAGGAAGAAACGTCATTGTTTGGATTTAAAAACGTATCCGTGGAATGCAATGGTGAACAGTGGAGTTTTAGAAAGTAATGTATCTGCGAAAGGGAATGCGTTCACGACGGATAACTAAAGGGAAGAAAACTTCATCATTTGGGATGAGTATCCATTGATGATGAGGATCTGGGTAAAGGAATGCATCCCCAGTGGATAAGTATATGGAGAGAAACGTTGTTGTTTGGGTTGAGTAATTTGCTGGTGACGAGGATCCGTGAAATGGAACGTGAGCGCAATGGATAAGTAAGGTACAAAACATCATCATTTAGATCAAAGGATCCATGAGGAAAAGTGATTATCACAGAAACGTTGGTGTTTGCAGAAGCTTTGGCATCCGTAGGAAAGATATCCCTGAAAGAATAAACGTACGTGGCAGATAGTGATTAGCAGAAAAATTAGGAGTGATGTGCAGGAAGAGGAATCCGCAGAAACGTTAACATCCGGGGAAGCATTGGTGTCTGCGAAAACATTGGTGTCTATGGAATTAAGATAAAAGGTTTACGTGGCATATTATTATTGGAAGAGAAGGACAAACATATTTTTGCAGTGGAAGCTCGCATGTCCGCTGTAACTGTAGATAGCTTCAAACATGATTTTTCACAGAATTCCACGAGCTAAGATTTGATTCTTGGACTTATAAGAAAACGATATATTTCAAGATGTGTCTTCTACAAAATTCTCTACTAATAAGTTCATGCATTGTGTTTTTCAGAAAAAAAAAGAAAAAGAAAATGGTGTTCATACATATGTGTTTATGTAAGAAAGAATGAAACAGAAACAAACATACGTAAAGAAGTATACGAAGGGTTGAGGAAAGACTATCCCAAAGGTTGAATCTATAGGGTATACGCCCATTATTTTGTTTTCAATTGTTGTTGGGGCAGACTAGTCGAAGGTGTTGTATCGTCGTGCATTGATGTGCATGGCAGCTAAAAAAGAACTTGATTGATTTTGGGTCTGTCTCGTCAAAGGTTGCGAGACGTAAATGGTGTGTGACCCATAGTCATGCATACTCTCCCCTATACGAAGGAATGAAAGAAAAGAAAATAGAAGAAATAAAGAAATAAAGAAAGACTGAAAAACGAAACACATGTTTTTATGAAAATTGCATCTCATGCTCTTATTATATTTATGCATATCTTATTGAGCATTAGACTCATAGTTGAATTTTTGTGATGTATGTGAAGATGACATTGATGATAAACTTGATGATGTTAACAGAAAATGATTGCAGTTGATGGAGGATTCACACGAGTGAAGCTAAAGTATTGTCGAAAAGAAATTGAACTGTGAGTGAAGATTTGAGGAAAACAAAATGAAAAAGTTTAATTATATTTCCTGTTTGAACTTAAGTTAAAATACTTTATGACTATTTATATTTATTTTTATCACGTTGAATTTTACCTGAGATTTATTTTAAAAAATTTCCACAGTGTTATTTTGAAACTTTAGCCCTAATACTTGTAACGATCTGCCTAAAATTTAGCCCTAAATTAAAAACCCTATAACTTTCATTAATCCTCAAATGTTAAAAACTCTCAAATTTATATTTTAACATCATAAATCCTCTATCAACATTTAAATGAGAAGCTTATTAATATCCTACCTACGCATAATATGATTGAATTAGAATACTAAGATAAATAAACCCCCAATTATTCATTTAAATAAGTGAAACCTATATAATATCACAACTACATTTCTTTGTATTAACATATTTAGGTATATCTCATATAATCAAAGTCATCAGATTTAACAGTCGCCTACATCATCGATAATTAAATATTATAATAAATTATATATAAAAATTCAATACTAGCTTGTAATCATGGTTAAATCCTCAAGAGTACAACAGACGAATGAATTTCATTATTTAATCTTATTAAAATATAATATTCTTAAAATAAATATTTATTTTGATTATTTTTTTTACACTACTAATTGTTTAGTCACATTGTCTGAATGCTCACCTGCAATTGAAAAGTTCTCTGTGAGTGTCAATCCATCATCAACCATCTGTATCACAAAACTATTAATGAGATAAATTCAGAAAGTAAATGTCTATTAAATTAAACACACACTTCGGTTTATTTTCAGAGCCTCATTAATTCTTTTGCTGAATTTCTGAACCCTGTACGCTAAACAATGACCCATTGCACTAACATTGTTGGGTCTTGTCAGCTTTCCCATTCAAGGTAATCCAACCTCATCGAAACCATGTTGAATATCCTAGATTGGTAGACCACCTGACCCATAACACTAACCATCATTGAGTCGTTAGCTTTCTCATCTAAGACAATTGAACCTCATCATAACCATGTTGAACTTCCTTAATCAAGTAGGCTATCTGAACCATGACACCAACCATTTGATGAGAACCCATGTACATTAAACCTGAGATCCAACTACTAATGATGGAAAAGAACCTAACAATCGTCTATAGTAAGGAAACAAAATTTTACCCTAACTGAACCTGTCAATTGGTATTAAAATTATCAAGATTAATCTCCCCAAATTTTAACTTAAAAGAAATCATATTCAATTAGTTCAGAAAAAACTAAAAGAGAGTTCGCATAAAGAAGTTTTTAAAATAATTTTTCATTTATAAAAAATCCACCTTAAAAGAGTAGATACAAAGAGTTTAAATAGGTTAAGATAAACAATCCAATAAGCTAATAAAGACTTATAAAAGAAATGAAAATACAATCTAGGGAAAATGAAAAGACAACTTGTCTAAGAAGTCTAATTTTTGTGTAGCCACTTGGATGAGGTTTTAAATACCATTTAAAACCCTCAAATAATTAAACGTAAGCCTAAAGTGGCCAGCCCAAAAATAGACATAAGTTCAAGACTTCAAAAGGTTGTGTTTTCAGTCCAAAAATACTTGAAAGACTTCAATCTGCTATGTTCAATTCTAATTCCTCTCCACTTCTACGTGGAATATCAATTGGTTTAAGAGATGTCTTAGAAACTTGCTGGACAACCTCTGTAACACCCCGACTTTTTAAGTTGGATAATTATCGGGATATTACCAAGGACGCATTTGGAGCGTTAAGTCAAGGGGTATTTCTGTTACGTTTTTCCCGTATACGCGATGTAACTAAATGATGGGATAGTTAGGACATTACGTTGCGTATTTATACGTGTCATTTTATGACGTGTATTTATGGGGAAAATATTAGGGGATAAAAGTTAAGTAGGAAAAATGTGAAGGAAGGCTGTCCAAGGCGTTTTCGGACGCCTGCAGACGAGTTATATCGTCCGTAAGTGCATTGCGTGGCGTCCTCAACATTTGGAATACACCAGGATGAGAAATTGCGTCCTAATGCGTCTGAATGTCAACTTTTGGATGCATGCGGACGACATGCGGACGAGACATGTCGTCCGCAAGTGCATTTCATGTCACCTTTAGCCTTGGGTCGACTCAAGACGCGATTTCGTGTCCTGACTTCACTGTGTTGTGGTGTTACGGACAATGTGCGGATGATACGGACGCGGATGGCTATGTCCGGATTGAATTTGTCTAAATCCTAGACAGTTCCGGACAAGTCTGGATGTGTACGGACGTGGGTGGCTGCGTCCGATTTGCCTCTGTCTGATTTCTAGACACATTCGGAAGCTTGCGAACGCATTATGCAGATGCCATTTTTCATTCAAATGTCACCTTTGAACGGTACAGAATGGGCGGGATGCCATTTCTCGTCCGAAGGCACGATTTTGCCTTAGGAGTTTTGCTCTTGCGGATGAATGCGAACGAATGCGAACCAGACTAGTGCTTCAGCACTCGTCCGAAATAGCCCAGACCCACGAATAAAATTAGAGTTAAAATGATGGAAATTTGTCATCTAGCCATTAAATTCAGACAACGAATGACTCTCCCCCACCCTCTCCTAGTGAACCGTCCTCTTCTCCCTCCCTACGTGTACGATGTCCCATCCATCTAGGTAATATCCCTCTCCCCTCTTTGCCATTTGGGGAGTCCAGCATTTTTTCCTCTCCCAGCCTTTTTCCCTTTCTGCGTGTGTAATGCCTACGAGAGAGGGAGTGTCTGAGTGAGAAACTGAGAGTGAGTTTCAGATTAAGTGAAGTGTGGGTTGGCTTTGGTGGGTTGAGTGTGAAACGTGAGTGAGGTTGAAAGTGAGCAGTAGAAGCTGGGAGCTGAATGTGAGGTCTCTGTTCGTGAGCTTGGAACTGCCGTGAGGGCTGGAGTTGCTGTCCCTGTTTAGTTTATCAATTTAGGTAAGGGAATAGGGGTGTCTTGGCCTGTAGAGGCCCTACACCACAAGTAGGGGTGCGTGAGTTGCATTTCCTTGTTGTTAATAGTCTTGCTAATGCTCTGTAGAATTATAGTGTTCTGTGATTTCTTGTTATTACTGCTGTTAGTTAACTATTACTTGATGATAGAGTAAAATGCTAGTTCACTATAAATTCTTCACTGTGATTGCTAGTTGATTGTCACTTGGATGATATTCTGCTAGTATTTCCCTTGTTGACGCTCTGTAGTATTCCCATAGTTGTTGTCTCTACCCATTTGTTGTTGATATTCTTGTTAATTGTGTGATTCCTTTACTGCCAAGTGGTCATGTTAGTTGTTAATAATGCTGCTGTGAAATATAGGGAATGAAGGACCTAAGTCTAAGATAGTGAAGAATGAGAAATTAAGACTATGGCTCTTGCCTGGAAATATATGTATATGGCTGTTTTACTTGCGGTAGTTACTTGCTGTATTTTTTTAATATTGTCCTGCTGTGTTTAGTTTAAATCTCCCTGTGATGAGCATAAACTATCAATTCCTTCATTGTATATATATTGTTCTGTCATTTCATATATTGCCCTACCTTCACTATTGTTTGATATCCATATTATATGTTAACTAAACCCCACGTTAAACAACTAAATTAGCACGTTAAATTAATTAGCACTTGATCACCAACTTAGTAAATCGAAGCATGTAACAAATTGATTAGTCTAAACATGTGAACTAAGGTCTAATTAACTTGTCAAATTGACTAATTAGCGATAATTAATTAGAATATGCTTAGGAAAGTGTTGTTATTTCTTGAGCATGTAAATTGACTAATAAGTAACTATTAGCATGTTTAACTAATTAACTAGCATGTTAGATTGTAACTAGCATGTTTAAATTAACTCACTAGCATATTCAATTAGCTAACTAGCATGTTTAATTAGCACGTGTAAATCAATTAGCAGCATGCTAATTAACTAGGGTAATTAACTAAAGTAATTAATTAGACTTGAGCATGCTAATTAACTAGCGTAATTAACTTAACTAGAAATTGAGCATGTTAATCGACTAGAGTAGTTAACTTAATTAGAAATTGAGCATGATAATTCATTAGAATAACTAATTAGAATTATAATCGAAGCCTTTACTTGAGCATGTTAACTAATTGGTTGAGCATGTTAACTCACTAGTTGTGTATGTTTAAATTATAAGATTTTGTCTTGATGCATGCCAATTAATTAGAACAATTAACCAACAATTAACTAGACTCAAGCATGTCAACTAACTAACTTAACTAATAAGACTTGAGCATGTATAACTAACTAGTTTAATAACCATAGCGTGTTTAATTAATTAACATGTTAATTCTTCCTTTGGATATTCAATATATTATCTTTTATTGCAATCTCATTTATTGTAACTTCTATAATGATGCTTCACTTATTAGAAAAGAATGAGGAAGATGAAAGAAGAATGAGTTAAATGTGAACGAACTAAGGGTTTCATTGACTAAGTGAATAAATGCGTTTGTTATTGTCTTCTTGGTGTTGCTTATAACCTTGTTTGTAATTAATTGTCCTTAGCATGTTATTGTCTACTAAACTGAACATGATTAGTTAACTAGGATAAAAGCATGTAATTAACTCTTGAGCATGTTACATTAAATTATGTTTTACTTCAGATGCACGTCGATTGTTGGTTCTTTTATATTTCCTCTATTATTGTAAGTTACATATCCAAGCATGCCTTATGTTGTGTAATAAATTCTATAATTGTCTCCTTCATATGCTTTACTTATTGAATGTTCCATGGTTATTACTTGTCCTTTTGTGTGCCATTCCATGTTGGTTGTCACCTTCCATTATATGCATTACTTTCTTGCATATGCGCTTTCGATTTCTACTATTCAATTACTTTATTTTATATGCGCAAATTTCAATTACAGTTACTCTTATTTCAATGCGCACTTCAATTTCTGTTAATATTACGTTATAAAGCATCATACATCATGTTAGGTTGAGAATGTATGGTCATGCATCATGCTAATAGAAACAAGTAGGGAGTGCCACCTTGGGGTGGTACTCGCACATGCATAAGTGAGGTAAAATGTTAAGAAAAGGAAAAAGAAAAGGGAGTTGGGGGCGGATGGGTAGCGGGTCTAATATGCAGCTAGGCGAATCCCCTCCCTTGTAGGGCACAGGAGTTTTAATTGCAAGAAAAAGGTTAGATTCGATCCACTTCACCATTGCACAAGAAAATCCCCCAATCTCCAGCTCAAAGTACAAGTAGCGAACGAATGGATTAAAGTAAAGTGACAAACGAGTAAACGGCTTAATGAAAGGATTGGTCTAGGTGGCCCTCATTTCAAAAAGACTAAAGAGAGGCATATCACATTGCATTAAACACTTTTCCTTACTAAGCCTTTGGGCTTACAGTTTACTTGTGGTGTATGTATAGGTACTTGTATGCGTGAATGAAATGCACCGAATTAGGAGTCAATGCGAAAATGAAGAAACAGATAATAAAATGTAGAGATGAAGGATTTGCACGTGCAAGGGAGCCCATGGCTGGCCAGGCTAAAAGAGTAAAATAAAAGAAAACGGTTGTAATTAAGTTGTATTAATTCTTCAGTTTTTATTTCTCAAAACGTAGTATTAAATTGTTTAGCTTTCACATCATCAAAGTATTTACGCTTCCGCAATGCTTTAAACAAACGATTTTATAATGCTTCTGCATTTTATTAATTGGATTTTCAAAACAAGTTTAAAGAAAGGTTGGTAGCGGTCCGGTTTAGACGCACTCTGATCTGTTTTAAAAGAGATTTATATGGTCTTAGCAAAATTTCAAATCTTAACGCATTTTAAAGGATTTATGAAAATGGTTGTTACAACCTCCATCTCTTGAATTTCCATGATTAATCCATACATAGTTTTTTTCATTCGCTTGGTTCGTGCTCTTGTCATTAGACCTCAAATTCCTTGGAATGGACCGTTGAACTTAGTTGGCTTGTTAAGCTTTGATGTAATCATATCTCCATCACCATTGCTGGGTTATTAGCTATTCTGTCTAAGATAGCTACTTGATGACCTATGACACCAACTATATCTAAGCATCTTCGACTTTCGTGAATAACAAACCCGACCTCACATGATTCCTTAACCTGGTAGGCTACTTGACAACCCATGGCACCAACCATCTCTGGGTCTCGTCAGTTTCCCGTCTAGGAAACCCATGTTAGCCTAATAATATTAGGTGTAAATTGTTTTGATAATGACTATTTTAAATAAATGGATTATCCTAAGTTATTACTAAATTTTGAATGAGTGAAAAATTGATTTAAATTTTATATACTTTGGACATACCCTTAAAAAAGGGTATATGATTGTCTAACATGCTCATTGAGTCTATGCAGCAAAGGTTAAAACACATTGTAGGACTCAAATTGAAAAAGACCAAAGTATGTTCTCAGCAGATGCCCTAAGTTGATAAGCGAACGCTCGGTCCCTAGGATTGTGCAAAATGGAGATGACTATAGGTTCTGTAAATCCCGAGAATTTTCAAGAGAATAAATTCTACGTTTAAATTTTTCGCATTAAAATTGATCATAACGTTGAAATGTTGACTCGAATTGTCATGTACCGATCACGTGTGAATTTTTGGTCAATAAGTCAAATTGGTGGAATTAAAATTCCCAAACGAAAAATATAATAAGGAAAAAGAATTAAATGATTAAATTGAACTGAAAACCGTTGTAAGGCAATGTTTGAAATAAGTTGAGATTTTGGAAATAAGTTAATTAATATAATATATATATATATATTAAATGGATTAACGAAGGAAAATGACAAATTAACCATCGTGGTTTGTGGTCAATGACAAGTCAACTACTTTCCTTTATTTTCTAACAAATTAACCATGACGTATGGGAAAATGACAAAGCCAACATCGCTGTCACGTTTGCCGTTAACAAGCTGATCTGGAGCCGCGGCAGTTCGTAGTAAAACCGTCGCGGCTTCGTGGTTTTCCAAGAAAAGAAGACCAAATTTGGCATGAACGCCGCAGTGTCTTAAGACGCTGCTGCGGTCTCTTGAAACACCGCGACGACGTCTTCATTAATCGGCATACATAACTCCTGTGGTCCTAGGGCTTGGCCATTTTCACCAAGGCCAGACAATGAAATACTCTCGGCGAAATACTCTCGGCGAATAACAAGGTAAGACATTTTATCACAATGTATACCCGAACAAAGAAATTGGCGCTGAAGCGTGGGAAGACAATGGTGGAAGCTGTTCAAACCACGGCGGTGGATGATGTTCAACCCGAAGCGGTGGAAGATGTTTAACCTATGGCGGTGCAACATGAAGAAACCACCGAGCTTGAACAACGACAAGCCGAGGGCTCATTGGTCCCGTTCCAACTTGTTACAGCAGGTTTCCAGTTGAGACTATTCAGGACAATGTATTTCAAAACACGATATGAAGATGATATACAACACCGTGCAATTATTGTTTCAAAAATAGTAGATTTGGACTTCTTGGCAAGAATGAGAATTAAACAATTCGTTGAAGATACTGGGTTAGGCGGATTGTGCCGGATGAGGGGTAGTTACTGCGAGAGAATTATTATATTGTTTTACTCAAATTTGGAACTGTCCACCAGGCCATTAGAGGTGCAGACGTACATTTTTGGACAGGAATTGAGGTTGACTCCCAACGATCTAAATATAATGCTTGGATGTGTATTGGATGGGCCAAGCGATCAATATTATCATGTGTCTCGGCCTCCACCATTCATCAACCAAGGAGAAGGGCTAGCGGTGCTTAGATTGGTGCACGGAGATCCCGAGGTTGCCTAGTACAACAAGCCAAAGGGCAAGGAGCTGAATGCCATAGCCCGATTGATCCACTTGATCATGACGTACACGATTTTGCCTCGGGATGGGCATCGAGACCATGTTAGCTGCATAGATCTCTATTTTCTGGAGAAGGTGTTCCCAGGAAAAAGGTGGACATTGGATACGTCATCCTGAGCCACATGCACGAGGTGCTCAACAACCCATCTAAGAACCTGCCGTACAACTGGCTCATCCAGAGTATCGCTGAGCACTATGGGGCACCCATCTCGGAGAAAGAGCCGAGAATTGAAGAGTCAGCCATTGGCGTGTATAACAAATTGAAAGTGGACCGAATGGAGATCACCCAAGTTGGAGGGGAATAGTTACACAAGACCAAGAAGTAGCCAGCACCTCCACCCCCTCTGAGCTTCAACATTTAGCCCCCTCACATGAACAGCCGCCCCCTCCTCAATCATCTTACTTTACTTCGATGCCTGAGGAGACCTGCGCCTGGATGAGCAGGATGGAGGAGATTCATAATATGGCGCTTACGGGAATGCAAATGATGAAGGAGCACCTTCAAATGCAACATGTCCAAATACAAAGAGGGGAGGAGCGAGCAGAAGAGAGGCATATGCGAGCAGAAGAGAGGCACCGTGAGCTGGTGGTAGCACTTCAGAGACGTGAAAGGCGACCAGCCCATACAACAACCTCTTCATCGTCCTCTGAAGTAACAGAAGCCACATACCACTTGTAAGTTATTTACTTTGTACGCAAAGTCCAGTCTTTACTTTATTTGTGTTTGACGTAATGACGTGTTGTTGATTTGCAGCACCGGTGCCGTAAGCCACTAACTTGCTCAGCCAGCCGTGCCTGCCGAGGTGCAGAAGACCAAACAGTTAGAGCCTCAACCCCTTAGAACTGTGCGCGTGATACATCTTTCATTTGGTTATATATGTGTGTTTGTTCATGTTCATGCTTTGTTAGTCTGACGGCCTTTTGCCATTTTTGTTGCAGTCTCGGGATTTGATGGACATCTTCAAGAAGTATGTTGCACCAAATACTTGGAAGAATGAGGAGACTGCGCAATTCTTGGGGGAAAGCTGATCGACAGTGATTACGTCGTCACTAATATCATCTTCCTGGACCAAGTCGGCCAGATACGGTGAGAAGCATTCTTTGTATCTTAGTGTATAAGATTTTATCTTAGTACTCATCTGAACTTATATGCAGTGCTATGCGGTCGACGATGAAGCCATATTCGCGTATCAATAGTAAAAAGGTCTACTCACATTAGGGTGGATTAACGTAAGTAACCATCTCGCTTCTCTGGGTTGTCATTCATGTTTACTAAGATCATCTAATACGTTGTTTACCTTTCAGACACACCCAAAGCATGGGTTGTTTATGTTGTCCGTTGACCTTCACACTCAATATGCTTACCAGCATTTGATGCGGGAAGCAATCTCCATCATCATAGCTCCCATTAACAAAGAGCAGTATGTATTTTTCTTTGTGTAAATTCATAATATTGTTGTTCATGTATTTTACCAGCAATTGTTCCCTTTGCATTGCAGCCTGCACGGCATCTTGCGGTGTACGAGTGAGAGGATGAGGGTGATCCGAGAGTGCACTAATCTAGTACAATTCCACGAGCACGATGATCAAGCCTATGAGGGTCCGTTGTTCAACACAACATTGAACGTATTTGTTGACGCGCAATTGTCTTTTGCAATCAAGGATTTGCGGCTGAAACGGACAAGAAAAAAGAAGGCGGCGTAGGAATTTATGTTTATGTACACTTTGTTGCAATTTGTTTACATTTACGTTGTAACTTATGTTTAGTTGCCTTTGTTGTAAAATATGTGTACGTTGAATTATATGTTTGGCTAAAAGATTATATGTTGGATGTAAGAAGAATAGCAGAAAGGATGAATTATATATTTGGACGATACTGGAACTGCTTGGGTTTTTGTGCAGGATGTATGAGATTAGCTTTGGGGGAGTAAAGAAACAAGGGAGACTTTGGCAAAATTTTTATAAATTGGGGTGAGGATAAGTGAAAAGTAAATCTTGCATGACCTAAATCAAGTAGATAATTAAAGACAAGTGTATGGAGAAACTTGGGTGACTTCAGTGCAATAATTTAAGCAAGCCGCGACGGTTTGTGAGCAAGCCGCTGCGGCTTTGCATGCAAGCCGCGACGGTTTGTGGACAAGCCGTGATGGCTTGCTCACAAACCGCGGCAGCTTGATCACAAATCGAGGCGGCTTGCTCACAAGCCGCAACAACTTGCATAACAAACTGCCATGGTTTGTGAGCAAGCTGCCCCGGCTTGTCATGGTACTTGTAATCAATTTCCATGCATCCTCCATAACCAAATGTATGAAACCAATATATCAATTTAAATTGCTGAAACGTAACAAATTAAAATTGATCAATTCAAATTTATGAAACCAATTCATATTTATCAATTTAAAATTTACAAATATAGCGTACAGTACAATCACATATATATAAAACCTAATCTATCAAACCAATGTATAACGGAAGGTGAAGGTTCACATTTGTGTATGTTTGTGTTTGTAGACCTTGCGCATCATACTCATGCATAACACATTGCAAATGAAATTAGCATAGTTCAAATAACACTTGAAAACGTAAACATGATAATGGGCTCACCTGCGTCTCAGGAACTCTGTCAGAAACTATCTTAGATACTCTCTCGGGGACTGTCTCCAGGACTATGGAAGGAATTATCTCGGAGGCTGTCTCGGGGACTCTGAAACCCATAAATGTGCTCTTTGACCTTCCTCTGCTGCCTCTGCCTCTGGCTCTGGCTCTACCTCTCCCTCTGTCGCCTCTGTCGACCCCTGTACTAGACTCGCCTCCACCTTCACACGTGTGGGAATTGTGTCCCACACCCCCACACCGGCCACAAGTGACGTTCAGATGTCTTATGGGCAGCACTGTCCGGTTTGGGGTCTCATCCACATCTCGTATTGATACGAGCACATAATGGATTTATATCTAACCGTCTCAAATTCTGGAATGGAATCTTGGAATATGAAAGTTGGCAACTTTAAGCTACCGATGGATGAACGTGATGGATGAGCGCAACGCTTCTCACCTCCTTAGTTAAGGACGCGACTGCAAGTTTCTTTCGTGATATAACTCACATCACACGAAAGGGACTTTGGATATGACGTACCAAAGGGTCTTTGGATATCACTCACCAAAGGAAGAAAAAGGATCTCTCCAATTCCCAAAAAGTAAAAGCTTTGTTTTATCAAAATTCAACAACTGCCTAAAACATAAAATTAGGTGGCTTTATATAGCCTTTTACAAACATAAATTAGAAAACTAAATAAAAGATAACCTAGATAAGTGGATCTAGATCTCCTAGATAAGTGGATCCAGAGCTTCTAGATAAGTGGATTTTTTTTAGAGATAATGTCTAAAGAGATAATATCTTTCTCTTTCTTCAAGATCTTCTTGTTGTGATTCTCGATCAATTTGAAAATTTTCTTTGATCTTTGATTTGATGTTGCATCATCCTCTCTGGGTTTTTGAGGATTTGACCTCAAATCTTCTTTCTTTGATATGAATAAAGTATTCTTTAACTTTCTTTCCTTTATTTCGTTGCAATCTTTGGCTACTTGTTCCGGTGGAAGTAGAGTTAGCTTGACTATCTTTCCATGGAGCTTGAATGAGTAACAATTGGTGAAGCCATCATGCTTAGTTTTTCGATCATATTGCCATGGTCTTCCTAAAAGTAAGTGGCTAACTCTCATAGGAACCACATCGTATAGTACCTTGTCCGAGAAACTCCCAATAGAAAACTCAATTGGAGCTTGCTTACTAACCTTAATGTCTTTGTTATCGTTCAACCAACTTATCTTGTAAGGTGTTGGATGCATGGTTGTTGCTATGTCTAATTTGCTGACTAGATTCATAGAAACTACATTAGCACAACTTCCTCCATCAATTATTAGGGAGCAAACTTTGTCTTTGACCTTGCAACGGCTATGGAAAATATTTTTGCTTTGACCATCATCGATGCTTGCCTTAGTAGTGAGTACCTTTGGAATGATCATAAAGAGGGGACGCTCGTGAGCATATATTGTTTGAACTTGTTCTTCCTCCTTGTGTGTTTCTTGAATCTCACATTCATCTTCACTCTCAACCTCATTAGTGCCTTCTTTTAGTACCATCACTTTCATATTTGGACATTTGCGAGCATAATGTCTGATTCCAAGGCATTTGAAACATTTGATCTCTTTTTATTTTGGCCTTGCTTCAATAGATAAGGGCTTGTCGTCGCTTGCTTGAGTAGTAGTACCTTTGATATCATCTAGATTGAGTGGTGGCTCAGGGAAGTTTGTAGTTCTTTGTGGAAGTCGGTTAATCTTCTCCTTTTCCTTTCTTTCTCTTTGTCTCTCAATCTTTTGAGCTAGCTTGATCACACCCTCCAAGGTGGTGTAAGGTTGTAGTTCAATTATGTTACCAATGTCGTAGTGAAGTCCCTGGATAAATCGGGCAATTGTTTGTTCTGTCGGTTCTTGCCAATTGCATTAGATTTGTAAAGTTTCAAACTTGGCAACATATTCATCTATCGTGGAGGTTCCTTATTTGAGTCTTTGGAAT
This sequence comes from Begonia loranthoides, assembly GCA_022433065.1. NCBI lineage: Eukaryota > Viridiplantae > Streptophyta > Magnoliopsida > Cucurbitales > Begoniaceae > Begonia > Begonia loranthoides. The sequence goes on from CM039469.1 coordinate 15,274,810, forward strand.
TGTTGGTAGAGGTCTTGAATGTAATTGCTGGGAGTGAACTTTTCGTCCATAAATTCTTTGAGTAAGGACCATGTTTGGATTGCTCTTCCTCCTAGTTGTCTTATGCTTTTCCACCAAATACTTGCATAACCGGTGAATTCAATCGTGACTAGTTGTAACTTTTTGTCGTCTTGGAGGTTATAACAACTGAATATCCGATCTATTTTGTCTCTCCATTCGATGTAGTCGTGACCGTTAGTGGATCCATTGAATGGTGGGATTGATACTTTGACAAGGCTTAAGTCATCTTGTTGTATTGGCCTTCTATGTGGAAAGCCGCCTATCTCTTCGGCCTCTTCATCGGTGTTATGAGGGTTTTGATTCATCTTTAATTGAGCAACTTCTCGTTGTAGTGAGAGAACGATTTCCCTCAAATTTTCTTCGGAGTGAGATGTTGAAGTTTGGACCATCGTGGAGGTTGTAGCCTCGTCTTTTTGCATTGCCTTGGATGTTCCTCGAGTCATCATAAATAACAATTTGTGTAAGGATATGTTTAGCTCTGATACCAGATGATGCACGCATGGAATGGATTTATATCTAACTATCTCAAATTCCGGAATGGAATATTGAAATATGAAATTTGGCAACTTTAAGCTGCCGATGGATGAACGTGATGGATGAATGCAACGCTTCTCACCTCCTTGGTTAAGGATGAGGCTACAAGTTTCATTCGTGATATAACTCACACGAAAGGGACTTTGGATATTACTCACCAAAGGGTCTTTGGATATCACTCATCAAAGGAAAATAAAGGATCTCTCCAATTCTCGAAAAGCAAAAGTTTTGTTTTATCAAAATTCAACAATTGCCTAAAACTTAAAATTAGGTGGCTTTATATAGTCTTTTACCAACATAAATTAGAAAACTAAATAAAAGCTAACCTAGATAAGTGGATCTAGATCTCCTAGATAAGTGGATCTAGAGCTTCTAGATAAGTGAATTTTTTAGAGATAATATCTTTATCTAAAGAGATAATATCTAAAGAGATAATATCTTTATCTTTTTTCAAGATCTTCTTGTTGTGATTCTCGATTAATTTGGAAACTTTCTTTGATATTTGATTTGATATTGCATCATGTATTCTACATTTGTGCGGCCTTCCTGGGAGCCTTTTAAATGGCGGAGGGATAATTGGGTCAAGATTCGTCACAGGAGGACACTCGATTTGTCCATTGACGGGGCGGACAAAGTGAGAGTACATCGCCATGTATGTTTCCCGATGATAGCACACATGCACACATTCCTCAAGAGATCTCCTTGTGAAGTGAATGCATGGGACTGCATGGGCACACGAGATGCCGGTCAACTCCCACCGGTAACAGGTACAAGTACGCCTATCGAAATCGATAGAGTACTGTTCGTTACCGTTGCTGACCTCAAACTAGGTAGCTCTTGAAAACTGGGGGCTCCAATTTCGACTGGCAAGTTGTAGTTTGGCGAGCCGGTTGCTAACCTGTGTACACAAAAGGTCCGTCGAGTGAACCATCTTTTCATTTTTTTTCACGATCCTATCCATAATGCCCTTTCGAATGTTCTCGAACATACTTAGAATCGATTTGTCCCGGGTTGGTAGGATGCAGACGTTGAAGGACTCGCTGAGGTTGTTAAGGCTTAAGTCGCATTTGGGGATGGAGCAGAAGACATGTTTGGCCTAGCATGTCACATCTATTCCTCGTAGATAGTTGTGGGGCACTGAGTCAAGCAAAAATAACTTCGCCATCTCTCTCTCAAACTGCCTCACTGTTGTAACTTTAGATGCGGCCCACATTGCATCATTGAACAACCTGCCTTTAAATTTTTTTTGAAAATTGCCATACAAGTGTCAGATGCAAAACTGATGGTCCACTTGCTCTACCGCCTCTCTGACAGTTGGCACTAGCCCTTGCAAAGATTCATAATATGAGTCAGACATTGGTACAAAATGCATAACATAAACACAGAAAGCAAAAGCAATCAACCGCACATTTTGTCGGTCAGAAATGATTGTCCATCCATTGCCAGATGGGGTGTTTAGATCGTCGAGCAACAATTCTAGAAACCAGCTCCACAAAGCCCTATTTTCTGCTTCAACCACTGCTACAGCAATCAGATACATTCCATCGTTCCCGTCGATGGTGACAGCAGTGAGCAGCTGGCTCGGAGTCACTCCCTTCAAGTGGCAATTGTCCAAACAAATAACCGGCTATCTTGGATATAGCCAAACACATGTACATCTTTTTAAATACACTCATGTCCAGGTCAATGCGCACCGAGTTTCCAGGATTAGACCTCCAAATCTCCTCGACATAGAACCATATGAGCTTGTATTGCTCATTGCCATCCCCTTCGTTAATTTTGTTGCCTGCATTTCTTGCCCTTCTAGCAAGGCTAGGTGTGATGTTGATGTTGAAGTCCTTCCTGACTGTCTCAATTATGGAAGAAAGGTCCTAGTCGGCCTGACTTTTAAATTTGTCTAAGTAATGCGTTGCCACCCATTTGGCAGTGGCATGATGACTTTCCATCTTTTTCGAGCAAGTGTGAATGTCATTGTAGAACTTTATTTGAAACGTCATTTCACCTTGCATTTTTTAGGCGTGCAGCCGCCACGTGCATCCTTCTTGGCAGGTAGCCCTCAACCGATGAGCGTCACTGTGGGTGAAATTTATCCTGTACCCATTCTTCAATGCATGATCAACAATTTCTTCTCTAATTTTATTCAATGAACTGTACTTTTTGCCAAGGCCCATACCAGCGAAGGTGCATTGTGCCTGTGGTGGGCGTCTAGGCCTACTCTCGGCTATGTCAATGTCTTCGTTACTAGTGGATTGACATAATGAACGGAGGTCCTCATCGTCCTCCTCGTGTAGAGTTGCTGAGACAGAATGTAACACAATTGTAGCTTCATTTCTAATTCCACGTACCTCATTCTCATTGGCAAAAAATGTGGTTATGGGCCCCACTTCAACTTGATGGTTAATAACAGATTCTTCAACACTCAAATACGCCATTTGGTTTTTAACAAATTCTTCAACTTTGCCAAAAATATCGTTCTCTTTAGCTCTCAGAATTCTCTAGGGTTCGCTAATCGTTGACAAAATGCCTGAGAATATCGCGGAGAGTTCACTGTCTACTTATACAATTTGAAGCCAATTCCAGCAAACCGCCGTGGTCTCTTGAGACGCCGCCGCGGTCTCTTGAGACATTGCGACAATCTCTTGAGACACTGGGGCGTTCAGACCAAATTTGACCTTATTTTCTTGGAAAACCACGGAGCCAAGGCGGTTTGGTTACGAACAGCCGTGGCTCCAGATCAACTTGTTAACGACAAACGTGACAGCGATAGTGATGTTGGCTTTGCCATTTCTATACGTCAGTGGTTAATTTGTTTGAAAATAAAGGATAGTGGTTAACTTGTTATTGATCACAAAACTATGATGGTTAATTTGTTATTTTTCCATTAAAGAAAGAAGGAATGAAAGATTAGGGTTTTAAATGAAATAAAGGAAAGAAGGATACACTGCCACGAAGAAAAAAGGTGAGGGAAACTTTATATTAAATAAAAGAAGAAAAAGAATCAAAATGAATGAAAGGAGGAAAGAGAGAAAGACACGGTGTATTAGAAGGAAAAAAGGGTAAAGTTGGAAGAAAAGGGAAAAGGGAAAAAGGAAAAAGGAAAAAGTAAAAAGGGGGTAAATAAAATAATAAAAGAAAAGAAACTTAAAAGAAGAAAATGGAAGGGAGAAACGGAAGAACAGGCTACGGGAGAAATTGGAGAAAAGGAAAAAAAAACAGGGGTTCTTCTTCTCCTCACTCTCCTTCGAACGAGAGGAGCATTGTGACGGCTGAGGCGTTTCGAGCGGCAGTCGGCGAGGGACGAGCCCTTCGGCCGACAGCAGCTGCGAGCGGGGGATTGTCAATCGCGGGCGACGGTGAAACTGCGACGGGGAACGTTTCGAAGGGCGGAACGGTCTGGACAACAGAGGGCTTCCATCTCATCGGTTAGGTGAGGATACCGTGCCCTAGATTGGATGATTTCCGCATTGTTGTTGTTTGTTGGAAATGCCTGTAATATGCCCTATTTTGCTGCGACTTTTATGCTTTAGATTTGGCTCTGATTTTTGGTCCCGTTTATGGACTCGTGTTCTGAATGTTGTTGTGTTCGGTTACCACTGCTTTACATAATAATATTGGATGATGAAAATAAAGGAACTTTGGTTAATGAAATGGGTTTTGGCTGCTGTTTGAGATTATTAGCTGTGGATTTATAATTTTGCTTTGATGGAAGAGCACCATGTTTTGCTGTCTTGGATAATGAAATTGGGTTTCATCCTTGAGTGATGAAATTCTGAGTGTTGATATGTTTAATCCTAACTGCAAATTTACAGAACCGGTAAGTTGAGTTTTAGTTCTGATTTTTGGACATTCTTAAGTTATAAAAATTTCAATGGAAATGAGGAAGATAGGTTGAGGGTTCTGTTTTGGGTTAGATGCTCTGATGGTTTTGTTAATCTTTACTCTCCGCTTAAGTTAATGACACCTGAGGATCATAACTTTGGTTACTCTTTGATGATAACTATTGAGGACTAGTTGTTGTTGTCTGCTAAATTATTACACGGTGGATTGAATGATTAAAAATGGCTGAATTGGTTGAGTTCATTTGCTGTATTGGGTTCCTGTTTCCAAGCTGATCAATTTGGTTCTGTTTAAGTCGATGGGTTGTGATGAGGTTAATTTGTTCACTGTTTCGAGATGGTCTCTCATGGATAGACTCTTTGAGTGTACTTAATTATTATTCATTTGGTTATTGTTTGATGGACAATATTGAGGCTAATAACCTATGGTTTTGGGAAGGAACTTATGTTTGTTCACAGCTTTGATAAAAGTTATCGAGGATGAAAAATTGTAGATTGAGTTTTCTTGTTTGTTCCAATTAATGATTGAAGGACATTATTGAGGATGAAAATCTATTGATGAGGTTTTGTTGGGAAATCTTAGATGATTCGTTTACACATCGATTGAGCTCCTAGATCGATTTAGGATCTTTTCACATGTTTAGTGAGAGTCATTGACAAGACTGTTTGTCCTCTGACATGTTTTAGGTTCGGACGAGTTTGTAGACTTCGAGCCGATACCTGAAGTTGCTGCTCATTTGGATACGAGGAGAGATCGTCGTCGAGGTTGGGGTTTTATACCTACTTGCTTTGCATATCCCATACCATCATTTATTTTTTAAAACTAATATTTTGTGGATTACCACATATGCATAAAAATCGACGGGGACTATTCGACAGCATGTCTGATTTTATTATATCTATGTACGCGAGTTTTACACGTTTAAATCCCGTGCATAGTTTTCATGGTATGTGATATCTGTTTTTGGGGCGATAAATCCTCTTGACACTCTGGACGGTCTCGGTATTAGAGTATCATGGGGCATCCCTGGTACGTCTTCTGCTACGTGGAGACGAATGTTTGTACGCTGTGTGTGAAAAATTGGATTGGGAAGGTGATGACGCTTCCTTGGGTTCGAACCCCTAAACTTGGCTAGGGTGTACTTTTATTCAAGTTTGTCGACGCTGAGCTTTGGCTTGTTGGCAAACTTGAGATTGAATTTATCGGTGCTGAGCTTTGGCTCGTCGGTAAACTCAAAGAGGTGATTCGAGTTGTGTCGGCGTTGAGCTTTGGCTCGTCGGCAAGACTAGAGTTTATCTCGATCCGAGTTTGTTGGCGCTGAGCTATGTTCGTCAGCAAACTCAGGATTTTATTCAAGTTTGTCGGCGCTGAGCTTTGGCTCGTCGGCAAACTTGAGATTGAGTTTATTGGCATTGAGCTTTCGCTCGTCAGTAAACTTAAAGAGGTGATTCGAGTTGTGTCGGCGCTGAGTTTTGGCTCGTCGGCAGAACTAGGGTTTATCTCGATATGAGTTTGTTGGCATTGAGCTATGCTCGTCAGCAAACTCGGGACGTGATTTGAGTTGTGTTGACGCTGAGCTTAGGCTGTTCAGCAGGACTTGGGTGACGATACGGGTTGGGTCGGTGCCGAGCTTTGGCTCGTCGGCAAACCCGGGGTGACGGGCCAAGTCTACGATCCGTCGTTGCTTTATTCTGTGCGTTTGATTGGAGGATTACATGATTGACCTCCTTTTTCACTAGTGATGATTTTAAGTGTGAAATCGACGAAGATATTTTTTAGTATAGCTGTCTATGTAAACAACAGTGTTTTCTATGATATTTCGTCGGGGCCCTTCAAAGCTGGTTTTCCTTAAAAAGGATGTAAATGATTTTGAAAATGTTTTGATAAAAATGCTAGCCCATAAAAAGAATCAAAGTTTTGATAAAGAAAAAGGTAAAATAAGTTTTCTCATGCGCTTGGCGGTGCATATAAGTTTCCTCATATACCCATTAGACTATATTTTTTCCTAGGTAGAGATAAGAACACTTAGAGCGTGAACGCATTAGACTTGTGGAGTTTCAGGTCTTGATTGCACCTGACCTGTTTCGCTTCCTTTGGTTTAGTTATATTTTCCGCTGGTAAGAACTGATGCTTTATGTAATATTTTGTGATTTCTAGATATATGGACATGGATGCATAGTTTGTTTGGATGAAATTTATATTTCGCAATTTAACTCTTGCAATCACTACAAGGATCGTGATCCATCACAAGTGGGTCGCGGCTAGGGGTGGGCAAGAACCGCAAGGAACCGAGAACCAACCCGGAATCGAGTTTCAGTTTCGGTTTCGGTTCTTGGTTACTAAATCTAAAATTGGTTCGGTTTCGGTTTTAGGTCCATATTTCAGTTCGGTTCTCGGTTCTTGGTTTATGGAGCCGAGAATCGAGAACCATCTTGGTTATTGTCTTCTCACTACTCCTCTTCTCAGAATAGAAAAGAATTCTGTCTTCCTCGAATCCAGGGTCTTTGCGGGCGACAGGATGAGAAGGGCTTCGTGGGGAGGGGGATTCGCAAAGACGGAGGTCGTCGATTCCTGTCGGCGGTGTCTACGGGTTGTCAAGAGCTGTAAAACACGGTGATTTCGTTGTCCGTCTAAGAGGAAGAGAGAGCTCGGGACAACCCGATTATAGGCGACTACAAAAGCGCAATGTGCGAGCTACGACCCCGAGCTTTCGGTGCTGGTAATATGTAAACTCTCTCTCTGTTTATTGTTGGTAAACCTTCTTCTTTGGTTTGTTTTTCTTTGCTCTGTGGTTCTTTGTTTCGCATCTCTGATTCTGTACTTTTAAATTCCTCCATTTTAGAGGTTCAACTTAGCAATTTAATTGATTATTGTCAGTGTAATTGCACATTAATTGATTTTATTTGATTCTCTGTACTCAATTTTTGAATTACATTGGGCTTAATTTTCTTAGTTTTAGTAATTGGCATTGGAGTTCTTGGACTTATTTTTGCAATTTCTGGAAAGTCCTGTTGGATATGGTCAATATTGTGTTGCGCATGGTTTTGGTCAAATGGCATTTCAATTCAATCTAACTTACATTATTGCATTATGACAATTCCTGTTTGTGGAAATGAAGATATCCACCATTACATCTTCGTTATTTTTAGTATATGACTACTGGTATTTAGGGCTGGGCAAATCGGGTTTTGGGTTCGGTTCCGGATCGGTTGGAACCGAGCAGTCGGTTCTTGGTTCCGAGAATTTGGCACCGAACCCGGAACCGATGAGAATCGGAACCAGACCCAGACCCAACATCGGTTCTCGGTTCCCTCAGTTTTAATGGTAGAAAGCCTCTACAATGGGACGATAACACATTGCAGTGACTATTTCTCTAATGTTGGAACCATCGCGTTCGTTCGATCTCTCGTCCTCGATCACTTGCCAGACTTTGGCAATGCCGTCTTCGCCGCCACTTGCGAGATACCTCCCGTCCAGACTGAATTTCATGGCCAAATTGGAAGACTGGGCAGTGAGGAAACCTAGACTGGGCAGTGACCAATATAGCTCCGATCTCTTCTTCCCAATCAAAGCTCACTTCGAACGTAGAGAGCAGAGAGTTCCTTTGTTTGTTTCTTGCTTTGCCGGACCTTAACTCTCTGAACTCTGACCGGCCAATCTCCAACTTCGTCTTCTTTGTTCGATATGAATTTAACTCCTTTATTGCGACCATCGAATGCACATGCGATGGAGCTTAACCTCCTCAACCAACTTCGATGGACTCTTCTAATCGTACCCTTGAAATGTCTCGGATTTGCAGGTTTCGATTCCTTCTGTTGTTGAGTCGATTGAGATGAACAACTGCTGGATGAGTCTTCAGCCATTCTCAACTGGCCTGAGCAACTGCATTATGCAGTTCCATTGCTGCTCGATGAATTCTTCTAATCGTACCCTTGAAATCGTACACCGTCGGTTCTCGGTTCTTGGCCTTAGGAACCGAGAACCCATTTCTGGAATCGAGTACCAGAACCAATCCCGATTAACACCCATTTGTCGAACCGAGTACCAGAACCGAACCCAGACCCAACCTCGGTTCTGGGTCCGATTCTCGGTTCTGGTCAGTTCCTGCCCAGCCCTACTGGTATTCCTATATTGATATTCAAGTGTATTCAATCTTTGCATTGTTAGTTCGCTAGAGCTAGATGTGGTTTTCAGGTCAACCAAATCATTGAATAAGCTGCAAGTGAAAGATCTTCCAAGATATCAGCTTTCTTTCTAGTAAAGCCTGTTGAGGTTGTTCTGATAATGGAAATCAAATTTATATAGTTAGGAACCGAAACCGAACAGGAACCGAACTAGAATCGAGTTCGGTTCTGGTTCTGGTTCTGTATTCGGTTTCGGTTCCTCACTCTTGGAACTGAGAACAGAATGGTCAGTTCCAAAAGGTCCGGAACCAGAACTTAGAACCGGTTTGCCCACCCCTAGTCATGGTTGGGTAACAAGTTTTCCGCAATAATTTTAACAAGCCTTGGGTAAGGCGACTGGGTCCTTTACGAAGACTGGGTCGTTTGGCCCGACATTTCTGTTCGGCCTGTCCCCGGGTCGTGACAGGTTCCTAGTCTAGATATGCGTTTAGTCGTGGGCGCCTAATTAGATGCCCAATATAGAGTTTAGATGCAAAAACCCACCCTAGACACATGGTATGTTCCGCAAAAGCTAGCTCTAGAGGCAAAATTTCTTAAACATTTTATGTGTGGAGCCCTAACCCTATATGTGGACACTAGTCTTGGATGCCTAGACTCAAGATGTGGAAGCTCAGTCCTGAGGCACCATCAGGGGTCGGACGCCTAGAGATTTATGCGGACGCCAAGAGATTTATGTGGACACCTAGAGTGAACTCCCAGAATAGATAGAGGATGCTTTGCTTGGAGCCAGTGATTTCAAAATGAGGCTTCACGTGGACGCCCGAACACGAAGTGTGGACGTCCCCAACGGTAGCACAAACTTAAGTTGTAAAAGCCATTGCCTCCTTTTTATCTCTAACAGACATCTTGCAAGATTGTCCGATTTCTCGACCGTAGATTTGAGCATGCAATTTGTTTAATGTTATGGTCGACCGATTCCTCGCTGCTCGACCGCTTGCTTGACCACAAAATTGCTGAGTAATTTGTCGTTTAAAATCAGTTGACCAATTTCCACTTAGTCGACCAGCTCCTCTGTTTTGTACAATTTTGGTCGACCTCCTCTAGTTATTAGTCGACCTCAACTTCTTGTTTTTCCCTTATTAAATATTCTAAGCCTCAATAATTTACCTATAGGCTACATGGACTTAAATAAAACATATTGGCAAACATTAATACCCTAATTAAGGATATTTCTAAAGAATATCAATATAAATATAAAAATTAAATGATTAAACATAAACAATCAACAAACAATTTATAATCGCAATTAATACATTTATCATCAAAATAAATATGCCTAATGACACTCAGGCTAACGATCTCTCCCTTATTGATGATGACAATATATTATAAGTTGTTTATTCCTAAGTCTAAGTATGTGCATATATTATTGCATAATTTGATCTCTCCTCTTAGTTTTTGCAATATTTATAACTTTTAAATTCATGCAAAACATGTTACCTACAATTTATATAAATCTCTCCCCCTTTGTCATAATAAAAAGGAAATCATGGGGAGGACTACCAAAGACAATAACAAAAATAATCTCTTCCTTTGTCAAAATTAACAACATAGAAATTACCGGAGGATAACTAATCTACCAACCATTTCAACACATCAATATTTCAAACAAATATCATTTCCCTCTTTAACATTTACTATACACATAAAAATTGGGGATTTACAAGTCAATTCAAAGTAGTCAAGTAAATTTCTCCCCATATTTCATTAACCATATAAAACCATTGGAGGGTAAACATTCAAATAATTAATACAATTTATTTTCTTCTCCCCCTATTGAAATATCAACAACAAAATATGGAGGAATATTCATCACAACAAAGTATCATTCTTATCAAAATATTTATTATATGTACTCCCCGTTTATCAATATACAACATCAAATCAATGGGGACAACAAAATATCAAAGCAAGATAAACTCAAAGAAATTAACTTTCCCCCTTGTCATTAAGCATATTCAATAAATGAGGATATCCAAGGAATCCAAGCAAAACATTTCAACAAATCCCCATTTTTCATTAAACAAGTTTAAATAAGTGGGGAAATAATAGACATAAAAAAAAGAAAGAAATTCCAACAATCCCTCAATATATGCAATTTAAGACACCACTTGTTGGATTAAAATTTTTTTCAAATTCTAATAAACCAATTGAAGTACCAAAATCATTTAAACTTTTGAAAAAAATATTCAAATTAAAAACTATCTTCTCCCCCTATGTCAATAAATGCTTTCAAATCAATGGGGGATTACTCCAAGACATCAAAATCCAACAATTCAACAATTCAATATACATAATTTAAGATACCAATTGTTGGAATACCAAAATTAAATCCAAGAATACCAATTGAAGAATTAACAAAATGAAGGATTTAAAAAAAAATGATACCAATAAGAATATACAACCAATAAAATCAATATTCACAAAGAGAATAAAATTTCAACCTATATGCAAACTAACCATTTAATTTAAATCAAGAAGATAAGTATAGGCCTATGCATACAATTAATTCAAGTCAAATCAAGAGTATATGCAATTCAATAAGCATTTTCATCAACTAATTATTCATACTCTTGATTCACAATTGAAAAACACCTAAGTATTTTTTTTAGGCACCCAAATCTTTTTGAGTCATTTATCCTTAGGAACGGTTCCTTTTGGAACCCAAACCATTTTAGAATTTTTCCTTTTATCATTCAATTTTAGAGGGCAAACAAATTATTTATGTCCTATACAATTACAAACATTACAAGTAATAGGACCAACAAAGAAATTATTATAATTTTTCTTCTTTGCAAAGGGTTGATAGCCAATTTTGGCTTTATCAAATGTAACCCTTTGCTTTCCTAAACACATGTTAAAATTTTTGCTACCGTTAGTAAATTTAAGCACAATAGAGTTCAAATCAATATTTTTCTTCTTCAATTCACTAATATTGAACTCTAGAGATTTAATAGTAGCACTAGAAGTTTCAAGCATATTTTTTAATTCAACAATTTGATTTTCAAGAGATTTAACCAATTCAACATGCTTTTCAATCAAATTGTCATTGTCCTTTTTCAACACATTATATTTCCATTTAAGCATTATCATCAAACAATTCATCATTATCATCAAAATCACTATCCAAATCACTAGATGAATTGTGTACCTTTTCCTCTTTGGCCATGAAGCAAAAATTGGAGACTTCTTCAATCTCGGAAGAAGAGCTCTCATCGCTATTGTCCCATGTGACCTTGCATGCTTTCTTCTTTGAGGCTTTTGATTTCCTATTTTCTTTGGGACAATCGGTGGTGGTGTGTTTGAGTTTTCCACACCCAAAGCAAATAATTACTTTCTCCTCATTCCTCTTTTTCCAATGAAGAAACTTCTTGAACTTTTGGGATTTGAATTTTATATCTTCATCATCATCGAAATTCACATAGGAGCTTAAGGAGGCTTTGAGTGCTATATCCCTTCTTTTGGGAATTTCTTTTTCCTTTTCCTCCTCTTTCTCGTTGCTCATCCATGTGATCTTATGTGGTATTAGAGATCCGATGAGCTCCTCCATCTTCATGGCTTTTAAATCTCGCGCTTCTTAAATGGTGGTTACCTTTGGTTGTCATGCCCCTAGTAGATACCTAAGAATTTTTCTCACTAACTCTTCGTTGGGATAAACTCTACCAAGCACTTTCAAACCATTAGTAAGGTTAGTAAACTAAGTAAACATGGAACTAATGCTTTTATCCTTATCCATAAAAAAATAATTCATATTCATGATTGAGCATGCTTAATTTACTTTCTTTTACTTGTTAGTGCTTTCATGAGTAATCTCAAGCGATTTTCAAATTTCAAAGGCAATATTACAACCTTGTACTCTATTAAATTCATCATGGTTTAGAACATAATATAACATATTTATAGCTTTGACATTCGTACTCAATTATTGTTTATCGCTATCATTATATTCACTATACAATTTTGGAACATCTATACCATTTTTCAGATTTTAGCGGAATGAAAGACCCATTTTTAACAATGTTCCAAATATCATAATCTATAGATTGAATATAAATCCTCATTCTAGATATCCAATAAGCATAATCATTGCCATCAAAATACGGAGGCCTAATTAAATATTGTCCTTCAATTTGCATATTGAAGGCTATAACAATATATATATCCAAACAAAAATTCAACCAAAATTAACCAAGCAAATTTCAATAAGATAGATAATCCAATAGATGCACAATCAACAACTTTATAACAATAAGAACAATATCACACAAAAATTTAGTTACACTGCTCTAATAGCAATTGTAGAATTGGTGCACGCCTAAAGAGGGTGAGGGTAAGGGTGAGGGTGAGGGTGGGGGTGGGGAGGGTGAAGTAGGTATGCTAACTTTTTCTTGCGATATTAATTTCTCTAACCTAAGTGATTTATCAACAATAAAACAAACAAATAAAAACAATAATAAAGGGTTTAAGGGATAGAGAGTGCAAATAATTTGTTCACGCAGTTCGACAACCATGGCCTACGTCAGTGTTCCAAGCTTCTCACTTGGAGATCCTTAGTTTCTCAACCTCCCTGGTTGTCGATGTTTGACTTCACGAGTGTCAAACAAACATTTACAGATTGTTCTTAGGGTGTCACCCTCTAGATTGATCTTTAGGGGCGTGAATGTAGCCTTTCAACATTTTCTGTACAAAGAAATAGGAAAACAAGATTCCTAACTCTCCCAAATATAATTCTCAAGTTTGGGAGTATAGAGAGTTAAGATTTACACTCTTTTAATAAATTGGAATCGAGTATAACATTTGGTAGGGCTTCACCTCGATTTTCACTTCATTACGTTGAGCTTCGAAGTGTCTACTATATATAGAAACTATGAAGTCGGTCAACCATTTCCATTTTGGTCGACCGCTATCTGACCGTTGGAATTTATCCATTACGTTGTACAATCGGATTGGTCGATCCCTTTCTCATATTGGCCAACCGCTTCTTCACAATTTCTATTTCTTAGTCAATCAGCTGATCGTCCAATTTCTCGACCGCAGATTTGAGATGCAATCTGTTTAATGTTGCGGTTGACCGATTCTCACTGCTCGACCGCTTGCTCAACAGCAAAATTGTTGAGTAATCTGCCTTTTAAAATCGGTCGACCAATTTCCATTTGGTAAACCGGCTCTTTTATTTTGCATAATTTTGATCGACCTCCTTCAACTTTTAGTCGACCTCGGCTTCTTGTTTTGCCCTTATTAAATCTTCTAAGTCCCAATAATTTACCTATATGCAACATAGACTTAGATAAGACATTAGCAACCATTAATATTCTAATTAAGAGTATTTTCAAATAATATCAATATAAATATAACAATCAAATAATTAAACATAAACAATCGATAAATAACTTATAATTGCAATTAATACATTCATTATCAAAACAAATATGTCTAATGACACTTAGGCTAACAAAAAGTGTAAACTATTTTCTTTAAACAGTTTGGATATTTTCTTATTGTTAAATATACAGATGTTAATGGAAGAAAAAGTAGACATTCTAAGAAAGAGAATGACATTTAAATTGTGTCATTTGAAGTTCCATAGCCAGAGTTATGCAATTTTTTAAGTAGATTAAGTGTCTAGAATACTTATGTACACTTTCCAATAAATACTCGATTGAGAGAAATAAAGTGAGATTTTAAGGATTTTCTCTAAGAATTAAAGTTTTTTAAGACATATATCTATGATGTCATGCAATAAAAAGTAGTCACTAATCTGGTGGTGCCATATGTTAAGCTAAAGCAAGCAGCTCAAAGTAGTAATATGTATGAAGTAGAAGGGAAAAATAGCCTTTTTACATTAATGATTGGGGGTAAAATAGTAAAATCACTTCCCTACTTTGTAATTTAGTGTCTTAATCTGATGAGAATAAGATGGAAGGGAGGAGAACCTTCCATTTTATTGAGTCTAAGCTGAAGTGAGGGAGAAAAAAGGGAGAAGAAAAAAGAAGAGAGAAGTTGAAGGTGAAGGAGTGAGAATTGATCTTTTATCCTTCAAGAAGAGTTGTTCCTCTCTTCAAGAGGATTCTTTTGAGCTAAGAATCAAAGGCTAGAAGTGTAGAAATAAAATGATCCAAAGAGGTAATAACCCTAACTTAAATATTTTCTAAACTATGATAAATATTACACAGTGTATGTTGAAATTGGTGTATGGGTGATAATGACTATTTCTATGATTAACTTTGATATGAGAGTTCGGAAGAATAAGGGATAAAGATGCTGGATTTAGTTGAAAATGATTGAATGGAAGATAACAGTTATATGAGTTAATGAAAGCTATTACATGAATTGTGTAGCAGATATTGAATTCCTGGATTATAGATTAATATCTATTTTTTACATCTATAATTGATGATGGTTTGGATTGATTAAATATAACCATGAATCAGATATGCTTTGATGATTTAAAGATCAAACATATTGAATTTATAAATATATAAATGGAATAAGAGAAATAAGAACTCTTGAATAAATATGAAATGCTTTATGGAGTTTGATAATTAATTCTAATAATGCTTTGATTTATATTGAATGGAAAAGAGGTATTGATGATTGATTGAAGACATGAAATAAGCATGGTGATTTGATAATATATCAATTAAGGGTATGCATAAATGTATTGCATAATTGGTGAGCATTAAGGAAATAAAATGCTTTGATAGAATACAATGTCTATTTGATTATTTTAGATCATTATTATGATTACAATGAGTTTTAGTGTGATGAATATGTGAAAATTTGTGAAACAATAGGAAATGAGTTCTAGGGTGAATGCCCTGTCTAGTGGGTAGTTCATCTTGAGATGTAAATAAGGAAGAAAATACTTGGAGAGCGGACTTTCAAAGTTCAGGGTGGATGGACATGTGGAAGATAAAAGAGAAAAATGTCTTGGCACTAAGCGACTAAAATTAAATGTGGACACCCAAAAGAGGAAAATAAAAAGAAAATGCTCTCGGGATCGAACATCCGGAGTGTGAGTTGACACTAGATGCAATTTATGCTCTTGGGTTTGGAAGTTCGAGGTTCAGGGCAGACTTTCGAAAAGGCATTTCAACTTTTCAAATGTGTTTGGAGCAGAAACACCTGCAGATGGGTTGAGGTCGTCGACAGTTGTAACATTTGTATAATGTCTTTAGGTTTTAACTCAACTGTTTGATGAATACGTAAGTCCTTTAAGTATGATTTGAGACATGAGTAACAGTTGTTTAGATAGATGTGTGAAACCTATTTTATGCATCATTTATGTAACACCCCGATATTTTAAGTTGGATAACCATCGGGGTATTACCACGAACGTACTGGAGCGTTAAGTTAGAGGTAATTTCGCTAACGTTTCCTCCGTATACGCGATGTAAGTGTAGTGTTGGAGTTATCAGGACATTACATGGCGTATCTATACGTGTCATCTTATGACATGTATTTATGGGGGAAATGCTCTAGGATAGGAGTTAAGTGGGGAAAAAGGTGAGAAAGGCTGTCCAGGGTGTTTTCGGAAGCCTACAGACGACACTTTGAATGCGTTATGTCATCCGCAAGTGCATTACGTTGAGTCCCCGACGTTTGGGACGAGTCTGGGGACGCGAGATATCGTCCTGACTTCATTATGCTGTGACGTTTCAGACAAGGTTTCGGACGAGAAGAACGGCGTCCACATCGAATCTGTTCTAAATCTGGAAAGTTTTAGACGAAGTTGGGATGACTGCGGACGAGTTAGGGTATCGTCCGATTTGCCTCTGTCCAATTTATGGACACTTTCGGACGACACACGGACGCCACGTGCGGACGAGATTTCTTGTCCGGACTTCGCTGACCAGTGGAGTTACAGACGAGGGTCCGTACGAAGCGGATGTGAGGAGTAGCATCCGCATAGACTCTGTTCTGAACTTGGACAGTTTTGGACGAGTCTGGACTGCTGCGGACGAATTGGAGTATCGTCCGCTTTGCCTCAGTCCGATTTTGGGACACTTTCGGACGCTAGTGCAGACGCTAGTGCGGACGCCATTCCACGTCCGCAACTCACTTGCGGATGGTATGGATAGGACGGGGATGCATTCTCCCATTCGAAGCTTCATTTTAGCCTGAGAGAATTACGCTTGCGGATGAGACCTATGCGTCCGCATCCATCCGAAATAGCCCAAACCTACAAATAAAATAAGAAAGAAAATGATAGGAAATCGAGAAAATCACAGGATAGTCGACAAGAATCGACCCTCCCCCAACCCTAGCGACGAAAATCGCCTCCCCCTATGCCTGGAGCCATCTCCCTCCCTTCCCTTAGGCACTCATGGTGTCCCCCCCTTGCATTCTCTCTATAGTCTTCTTGGTTTGTAATTTTGCCTCCCTTATGATCGATTTACTAAATGGATTAATGGAGAGTTAATGGGTTGGCAAGGATAGTGGGTAGTGTTGCTGTGGACCTTGCTCTGTCCGCGGATCAACAACCAAAAATTGGTAGCAATTACTTGTTATAGGTGGCAATTACGTTGGTTAGATGATTGTCTGCTAGCTGCTTTAGTTCCTGCATGTTAAAAGGGGGGGTGGGTCTTCTGCCAGGGGGAAGATTGGCTGAGCCGTGAGGGTGGGTTTGACTGAGCAATCTGCATTTCTTCAGTGCACAAAGGACCTTCATCTGTGATATTGGTAAGGAATGGGTGTGTCTTGGCTTCCTATGCCCTACCCACAAGTATTTTTGCATTGATGTTTGTTTTGACAATTTATTGCATTCTTAGTTTTGTAACTTCTTGCACCTGTTTCTTGTTTTGCTGGAAAGAAGCACGAGATGAATGATAATGTTTAAGGATATGCTTGATAAAAGGAGGAAGATAATGGTTATGATGGAGTGAAAACAAGAGGTTGGTATAATAAATGTGGTGGTGTAAAACTATTTTCTAGTGTAGCATGAAGTGTAGTCTCCTTGTTGAACTTTACATGACTCATATGTACATGACACGAATTGAAAATGTGAAAGCCATTAAGACAAGGACTAAAGAAAGGAAAAATGGGATTCTAAGTGAAGGAAGTGTAAAAGAGGAATGGAAGATGTGAGATATAGCTTCTGGTTTTATAGTTTCTGGTTTTATGCAGCAAAAGTTCTGATGTACATGTCTTCCTTAGTGTCTTCCTTGGAAAATGTGTTAAGAATGAGAATTAACTACTAAAGCCATAAGTAGAACATGAGAGTATTATGATTAATACTTGTTTTATTCTGGTTTTTTTATAGTTTCTGGTCTATTCATACTATTAAAATGATAAAATGCAATGTTTAAAAATGTTCCTTTACTAGAACTCCTATTGGAAATGTTAAGTGGATTAAAGCATGTTGAGGATGTTAAGAGTATTAAATTATAAAGAAGAGCCACGAAAGCCATTACTTGTCATTATTCCCTTGCTTATCACCATGCTCAATGTAGAACTGCATTAATGTGTATTGTTTCAATTGTTACTTGCTAAATAGAGATAAGTAATGAAAGTGTAAAAATTATCAACATGCTAGAATTGACTTACGACTTATGCTAGAATTGACTTATGCTAGAATTGCAACATTAGGATGAAGAGTGATGCAAATGAAATGAAATGAAAAGTAGGAATTTCATTGTTATATGCTCATTGCTTCTTCAATATATATATGCTCATTGTTTGTTGTTATGAAAGGTGTTTCTTGTATGATGTTAAGATGTTGTTAAGAAAAAGGTTAGATTGAGTCCATGATTAATAGAAACCAAGTAGGGAGTAACCACTCGGGTGGTACTCACATGCATGAGTGAGGAAAATGTTATGAAAGGAACCCTAAAGGCGGGTATATGCCGGGAAATGAAAAGAACCCTAAAGGCGGGTATATGCCGGGAAAAGAAAGAAACCCTAAAGGCGGGTATATGCCGGGATAAGAAGAACCCTAAAGGCGGGTATATGTCGGGACTAGGGAGTTGGAGTAGATGGGTAGTCCGGAGCTAACCTAGCTACTAGGATACACCCCTACCAAGACGGGAAAGGGACTATTAGTCCATAGGGGGTTAGTTTTCATACAGCTATGCCATCTCAAAGGAAAACCTCCAATCTCCAAACTCGATGTACGAGTTTTAACGAACGAATGTAGAAAACGAACGTAATGATATGAAAAGAGTTGGGTTGAGTGGCCCTCAATCCAACAAGGACTAAAGAGAGAATGCATAATTGTTTTTCCCTATCCTTACTGAGCGTAAGCTCACGTCCTTACTTGTGGTGTAGGTAACGAAAGAGTTATGCCAGTGATTAAGGAAGAGATCATTCCGGTGGAGCCTGGGGTTGATCCGACACAGACGCCAGCGGAGTAGTAGTATAGTAGAGTATGGTACGGTATGAAGGAAATAAGTGTTAGATTTCAATTTGAGTTTTCTTCGCAAATTGGAACTATGTAATATTAATAACGTTACATTGGATTTCAATTATGTATGAATGTTGTTTTCAAGTAACTTTTTCTTTAACTATGCTTCTGCAAACTTTATAAATAAATTCGTTTTCAAGATAAAAATGAAAGATTTTTCTAACGATTCGGATTTGATGCACTCTGATAACCCTATTTCTTGATAAATTGATTTTTAATTAAGCTTTTAAAACGATTTAAGAAATCCGGGTCGTTACACTCATCATGGTTGGTCTTGCTACGATGGAAATCGACAACGACAGTGTGGACATGGGAGACACTTCGTACAGATAGGGTAGCGTTGGTCGGGCGTGCTGAAGGGCTTCAGGATGTTGTCTTTTGGAGGAGGATAAATGGCAGAGAAGAGTTGGAGGCACCGAGAACGAAGGAGGAAGGGATGAGCTGCTGAAGCTTTGGAGCTCTCTAGAGGGGGGAGCTGGGTTCTTTGTGCTAGAGTCCGAAGATGGAGCTGCTGCCATATGCTGGAGTGGTTGTCCCTGTTGCTGTGTCTTCGGTAATGGTAAGGAATGGGTAGTGTCCGGCTGCCGAAGCCCTACCCACGAGTATGTGTGCGTGCGTTGTGTATGGTTTGATGATTTCTGTCATTAGTTTCTCTGTTGGTGATTTATCTGCTGGATAATCTTGTGTAGTTCCTTGGATTGTATGGATAGTGCTCAGTATGTTCTCTGGATTGTGTTTATATGTTCACCTGTCCAATGTTCTATATTAGATACTCTGTATGTTTTGTGCATAGCTATCTTTCATGTCTTTGCTGCTGTTAGTTACTAGTTGACATTCTGGATTGGTTTTATAGACTTGTGAATGCTATATAAACATGGGTGTTATTATATTATTGTTATGCTTCCTGTTATTCATTTGTCGTTAGTTGATAATTCTTGGAAGTACTCACTGTTTGTGTTGATAGGGTAGAATGTTAGAGTTTATATTGCTTTGTGATATTCTCTCTGGTAATGCCTCGGATGTTCCTCATCGTATTGTCTGTATGATTCTGCACTTGGACACTTCGTTAGTTCCCTAAAATCTCTCTTTGTTGTATTTGTTAGAGTACAATCGCTTTGTAGGCTCACGTGTATTCCTTTTGGTGTTGTGTGCTTAATGCTTACAGGAAATTCCATGTTAAATGACTTATTAATTGTTAGTTGTTGATTAAGTAACTTTAATTAGAAGTGGTTAAACAACCCCTTGAGCATGTCATCTAAAATGACTAATTATAACTAGTGTAATTAACTAGTATATTGAGAATGTTAATCAAGTTATTAATCTATCCAAAATATTAACCTAATCAATTTAGTTAACCTAAACGAGCTAGTTATTAAAAGCATGTTTAAATCATCTAGGTTAATAATTGTAATTAAATTCTATTATTTGATTGTTAACCCTTTCCTTACTAAGTCTTTTTAGACTTACAGTTTACTCGTGGTGTAGGTACCCACAGGAAAAGAAAGCGTCAGATTAGAAGCAGTGGATGAAGGATTTGTACGTGTGACCTTGCGATTGGCCAGGCTACGAGTAGTAAGATGTAATTGAGTTGTAATGTAATTAAATAAAGTTTTCTAAATTGTAATTTAGGTGTATTTCAATTGTTTAGTATTCTTTTCTCAAATGAATTTTATCAACGCTTCCACAACATTTTAAATAAGTGATTGTTTTAATACTTCCGCATTTTCTATCAAATAAACGAATTTTATAACGAGTTTTAACGAACGGTTGGTAGCTGTTCAGATTGGGTGCACTCTGACACGTTTTCTCGCATTTTAACGCATTTTCAAAAAGAGACGAAAATTCGGGTCGTTACACTACTTGTGGTGTAAGGCCTCCTCTGGCCAAGACACCCTTATTTCCTTACCTCATATCTTTAACGTGTATTAGCGTTTAGCCGTTATTTTTCTTCTCTTCTTCTTTGTACCTTCACAATTTAATAATTTTTAATTATTAATCAAATCAATTAATCATTATTAAATTTTGTCGTCTTTTTCTATCTTTAATTTTTATACGTCGCTTTATAGAGTTTCTTAAACGAAATTGCTTCATTAATTACAACTTCGCTTAATCCATTAATCTCGATTGATAACATTTAGATTAATAAGTAGCAAAGACCAACGTTATTCCATCTATAATTTATAGACCCATAATTATCATCATAATTTCATCCATGAATTATTGGTCCATAATTCAACAATTAATAACAATATCTGGATCGAGACATTCTCTACATTAATCCAATTTCCAGCATACATTTATCCAACTAATGAACCGAATTCAAAACCAACGTGCATGAATTAAACCAACATTTGTTTAACACTTCCTATTTCCACAGTTCATCCAACGGGGTATGTTCTTACTTCATTAAGGATAATTCCAAAACAACAACAGTCATCAAAATGTGCAGCACATAAATTCAATGTGTAGAATCCTTCCATTTTAAATCTTGGTGTACGAATCTAATCCAAAATACATGCATTACAACTTTCGTGAACTATAAACCATAACCATAG
This sequence comes from Begonia loranthoides, assembly GCA_022433065.1. Taxonomy (NCBI): domain Eukaryota; kingdom Viridiplantae; phylum Streptophyta; class Magnoliopsida; order Cucurbitales; family Begoniaceae; genus Begonia; species Begonia loranthoides. The sequence continues at coordinate 15,296,382 of CM039469.1, forward strand.
AGAGCAACATACTCTAACATCATCAGGGCATCCATCACATATTCAACATCTAATTTTTTTCGAGCTTAATATCTTCATGTATTTGAATACCAATCCAACCTTATGTTCAACATACTAACATGGTTCAACACAAGGAACATAATCCATCTCTTTAGCTTACACAAGTCTTCACATAATACCTAGGCATCTTTATCACAACTAAAAGAAACCAACATGGATAACATTATTCTCAATAACTTGACAGATGGCACCTAGAACACAACACTTCAATGTGATTATCTTTATATTCCAATATGCCATGATTCATATAGACTAATAAAGACAGTAGTTCTACCCAAAACGGATGCTCAATAATCATCACAAAGTGTTCATCGAATATTAGTCTAACATCGGAGCGTCAATATAACATTCTCTAAGTTTACCACAACAGCAGAACCATTTGTAAAGCTAACGAAGCATTCACAAGGCAATATATATCCTAAAACAGACAACCCAAGTCTAGAGCAATACATGAATTCAGAGACTGTATTCTCGGCAGAACCAAATCATCCAAGGCGTCACAACCAGTATCCATTACAGAACATAATCTCCTATTTAAATCCCATGAATAGCAGAGGAGAAATTCTTACCAGACACCCGAAGCAGAACAAACTTTACCTCTCGGCCTCTCCTCTCACTTCACCTCTCGGCCAGTACTTCCAAAAATCAGGACACTCTCTGCACTCTTCCTCTGAAAATTTATTCTTCCAAACACATTGAGCTCTCCAGCCACCGACGGGCTTCTTCATAGCTTCGACAGCCTCTTTGATCCCTCTTCAAGTTTTCAACCACATCCAGCAAATTGTGCTCCCCATTGTGTGTGTCGGCAGAACGCTGAACCGGGAAACCACGTGGAACCAAAATTGAAGCATCGGACCGGAGCTGAACCAAGCCGCAAGCCGGGCCGCCAGCCATCGCGAACTGAGACTCCCCTGCCGATCACGAAGATCGCTTAATCGCCCCCCTGTATCAAGCCTGTCAACCCACGATCACCAAAAACGAAAAGAAGAAAGTAATCGGATGGCTTACCTCAAACCAACGCCGGAAATCGTCGCCGGTAGAGCATTCAATCCCGAGCCATGCCTGTGTTCCACCGAACGAACCCGCGCTGTTCGTGGCCGCCGGAGAACCCGCGACGTCGCCTGGCGTCGCATCCCCCAAGCCCGCGTCACCCGTCTCCCGCTCTCTTCGTTCGTCGCTCACCTGCGATCTCCTCCTTTCCAATCTCTCTCTCTCTGGCCTTTTCTTCTCTCAGCGAAATGGCCTAAGGCCATAAAAACAAATCCCTCCGTTTCTTCATTTATTTCCAGACCATGTGTGTGTGAACCGGTTCTCTCTCCAATCCATTTAATTTCCCTTTAATTCAATCTTCCACAATTAATCTTCAATTAATCCCTCAATAACATTTTAATCACAATTACACCATATTCATTAAATCTTCTTCTAAATAATCCAAAATTTTCCTTTCCTCCATTTTAATTCTCTTTAATCCAATCCTTCACTTAATATCCAATTAATCTCCAATTAATCACTATTTAACATTTTAATTTAAATTTCCATATTACAAACACGTCCTTGGTAATACCCCGATAATTTTCCAATTAATCCAAAAATCCCCAATTTCTTTTCAATTATCCTTATTAAATTCCGATATAAAAATTCAGGGTATTACATGATGTGAGTAAGAAAGCAATTCTTGCAAAGCAACACGAAATGAAAGAACAACAGCCATGCTGAAGTATTTAACTAACGGCAGGTAACTATACAACGAACATTTATCTTTTCATGCATCTGAACATTCATCACCCTTAGACATGAGCATCCGTCATTTCTTCATTTAATTAGGCAGTTGTATCACATAACATACAATGAAAACAAGGCTAAACAACAAAAGAAAAATATCACAGATTTCCACAAATAATCTCTACACTATCACTAGGGAGAATGACAGACAGCAAGGAGCAACAACAATACGAGCGATAGAACCATGCCAACAAAATAAAGATAAGCATCTGGAATTAAGAACGGTAACTTCACGGATTCTTTAGCTCATTTTCGAACTTCACATAACCATTTATCCTTCTAAGCATTTATCACAGTGTAAAACAATGAACAAGAATTGACAGTAAGGCAATCCAACACAGGAAATAACAACTACAAGGGATTCACAGAGTATTAATATTAATCATTATCAATAATCTTTTTAAAAACACTAACACTAAACTCACGCACACGCTTGCGGTATAGGGCCTCCACATGGCCAAGACACCCCTTACCAATTTGATAACCTAAGGCAGGGACAACCACTCCTCAGCAACTCCAGCAGCTCATGGTTCTAGCTCCAACAACTCCCTGCTTCAACTCACAACCTCAACTTCCCAGCTCCCTCACTTCACGTTCACACACTATCTCAGCTCTCCCTCTCTGGGACTATCCCTCCCTTCCCTCGCAGCTCTCCCCCTTGCTGGAAGGAAAACAGACTAAATGAGGAAGGGGGAAAGTGGTTTACATACCTGGAGGGAGGAGGGGACAAAAGGTATGCCTAGGAGGGGGAGGGTGCAAGAGACAGCTCCTGTTTGGTCAGTTCTGGAGGCGTCTCGCGTGGTCTGCACTTGGAGGGGGGACCGCTTCATTGTTGGGGATTTGAGTTTTAATTGGCTTAGGGTTGATTTCTATCTGATTTTAAATCAGTCCTGTCGCAGGTCTGGGCTAATTCGGACGAGTGTGGACGTGATGGTTTCGTCCGCAAAGCTAAAATCCCACAGACAAAATCGTGGCTTCGGAAGAGACATGGCGTCCGAACGTATCGTCGGTATGCGTCCGAAAATGTCCAAAAAATGGAGAGAGGAAAAATGGACGAGGCTACTCCACGTCTGTAGCCGTTCAGACTCGTCTGAAAGTCCCTAGTGTTGTACAGATTTGATGCGGATGCAGCCTTCCTCGTCTGCATCATCCGGGACCTCGTCCGAAACTTCACAACACAATGAAGTTAGGATGAGACATCGCGTTCTGAGTCATCCTAAGCTTAAAGGTGACGTGGCTAAGCACTTGCAGACGACACTTCTCGTCCGCATGCGTCCGAAAGTCCACATTTCAGACACATGAGGACGCATTTCTCTCATCCTCACTTCGTCCCAATCTACAAGACTACCACGTTATACACATGCAGATGACATTTCTTCGTCCGCACGTCGTCCGCATGGGTCTGCAACTCCATACTTCCCACTTTTCTACATCCTTTCACACTTAACCCTTATCCCGTAACTTCTTCTCCATATTTACACGTCACAATTAACGCGTAGAAATACGCAATGTAATATCCTCATACTCCCAACACTTGATTACATCATGGATATGGGGAAAATATTAACGGAAATACTCTTCGACTTAACGCTCAGAACACATCCTTGGTAACACCCCTATAATTGTCCAACTTGAAAAGTCAGGGTGTTACAGTTTGACTGAAAAATGCACACGCGCTAAGTGACAAAATGGGTCAAGTCTTCTACATTTGACCTAAGATAATACAAAAAATTTACACATGGTATTTTAAAATGTCGGATTTTACTGTTCCTCCTAAAGTTTACTTCAAAATTTTGGAAACCCTTCTAAGAGCCTTGGACACTAAACTCAGCTTAAACACTCCACATAATCCTTAGACAGATGGACAATCTGAACGTACTATTCAGATTCTTGAGAACATGTTAAGGTCTTGTATTCTAGATTTCGGTAATAGTTGGATTGATCATTTGCCTCTTGTAGAGTTTGTTTATATCAACAACTACCAAACCAATATTGGGGTTTTACCCTATGAGGCTTTGTATGGAAGAGCGCATTGATTAAGAGATTATAGAAAAAGTTCAATTGATAAAAGAAAGTTTGAGAATAATTCAAAGTTGTTAGAAAAGTTATACGATCTATTATGAAGAGAAGTTGAATTTAAAGCAAGAAATTTTGTATATTTGAAAGTCTGACCTAGAATGGTATAAGCCGTTTTGGAGTAAAAGTGAAATTGGCTCCCAGGTATATTGGTTAGTGATTTGTACATTAGATATATTTGAATCTTTTAATAGATGACTTTGAATAAGTGGAAATTTCATTAATTAAGAAGGGTGATATCATAGTTAGGGAAGAATGAAAATTTGCGTGACTGTAGGGTAATTATTGAAGGAATTGTCGTTCAAAGTGAGGAGTGGTCGTTCACCTTCATGGCTAATTCAACAGATTCAGAACAGATTGTAAACATTTTGAAGTGGTTGATTAGCTGAAGAAGGTAATCGATTGGTTCCAAAGCAGATTTTGGATAGATTGTAAAATTCTGAGGAGCAGTTGATTGGTGATCAACCGATTTTTTAGAAGAAGGCAGAATGGTGGTCGATCGTCGGGGATTTGCGGTCAATCTTAGCCATGGCAGATTGTGACTTTGAGAATTGTGGTCGATTATGTGAAGGGGGTGATGGCAGATATGGGAGTAGATAATAGGTGGATGCATTGCTAAGTGCCACCTCCCCTGTGTGGTGTCTATAAATGCAGGAGATGGGAGTTAGGTTGGGGCACTTGAGCTTGGAAAGGAAAAACTCCAGAGCTGTGTTTTCTAGTTTTTATTAGCGTTAAGGTGCTGTTGTGCAAGGAAGGAACTTCAAGAGAGAAAATTTGACAGAGAACAGATAAGGGATATGCTTGTGTTTTACCAAAGGTGGTCTACATCACAAGGTTTAGGATGTTTTGTTTGTTCGTTGATGGATATAGTTGAGACTGAAACTTTGTTAAGTGAATTTTACCATATTTTCCAGCTACTACTTTAATAAAACATATTGATGATAGTGTTCTGTTTGTTAAATTGCTCTCTGTTTATTTATAGCATGGATAAAATCTGTTGAGGAAACTGTTTTGTTTGTTGCTTTGCTCTTTGTTCATTTATAATGTTGATAAAATTGGTTGGGGAAAGAGTTCTATTTGTTGGCTTTGCTCTCTGTTCATTTATAATGTTGATGAAATTGGTTGAGGAAAATGTTCTGTTTATTGGCTTTGCTCTCTGTTCTCTCTATTGTTTACTGCCTTGATAAACTGTTACTACTTTGATAAACTTTTGAGTTGAAGATAATGTTGAACTGGTGGACTTCGATCTCTATTGTTTATTGCTTTGATAACTGTGAGGTGAAGAAAATGTTGAAATGGTGGAATTGCTCTCTATTGTTACTGCTTTGATAAACCGTTGAATTTAGGATAATATTGAAATGGTTTGAAAGTGCTCTCTATGGTTACTCTCTGTTTCTCAATGTTGGGGTATAATTTGTTTGTTGTGGTATAATGTTGTATTGATTGAAGTGTATTCTCATGACATGCATTGGATTTTAAATGAAATGAATGGAATAAACGTAAATGGGCGTTTGAGGGTTCGAGAGATTAGTGACGACCCTATTCAGTAACACCCCTGATGGATACAGCTCATCCCATGTTGAGATCGAGTGATGGTTAAGGCCAACATGGACAATAGGATGTATCTTTTCTCTTGTACTAGAAATCTCCAACGTTTGGACTGACAAGTAAAATGTAAATTGAATGACAAAAAATGTAGGTTCTTTTCTGAGACAGATTGCATGAGTATACATTGATCATTTCATTCATTCTATGTCTTACTGAGCATTAGGCTCATAGTTTATCTTGTGATGCAAGTGAGAATTATGATCTGAATGAAGTGCATGAGTAATGGAAGGAAACCGCAGTGGAAGGAGCATGGCCACGATGAGCGCTTTCATTACCCAGTGCGTTTTGACCTTGGGTATGGTAAAATTTTGTGAAAGGTGGTTCAAATACTTATAAACAATTTTAAAGTGGTGATTGTGTGTTTAAATTACTAAGAACTTCCGCTTTTGCTCACTCTATTTTCCCTTCATATGTTTTTACAAATAAAATTTAAAAAGAAAAAACTTTATATGGCTAACAGAAAGATAAATGTAAAATGGGATGTGACACTGTCGATCGCGGGTGATAGTGCGGTATATTCCAAGGAGATTTTGCGAGTGAGGTCTGGATGAGATGGAAGCTCGGGACAGTTGGACGTGGGCGACTATAGCATTTTTGTCCGAGAAGGCTTAGAGGTGGGATGGCCATGATACCTCCTTCCTCCATTTATCCGGTTAAGGTTCTGGAGATGTTAGTGGTGCGACCTTCCTTCCGATAGCACGTGGAGCTGGCTAGTCGGTAGGCATGCTGTGGTCGTCATCGAGGTAGGAATTTCTATATCTCTTGCATTGCATTGCATTCACGTTTTCAAAATGATATATTTTGTGGAGTACCACACTTGAAAACCTGACAGGGATTGTTTCGATAGCACGTCTGTTTTTACGTATATGTATGTTTTCTCACATTTACTTTATCATAGATGGTATACTGTTAATTACTCTGCGCACATATATGGTTTGATATTTGTGCATATATGTTAGGAGGATGAACCCTCTTGATGCTTTAGGCACTCTAGTCCTTAAGCATCACGAGGCTATCCCGAGAAATTTTTCTACTGCAAGAAGATTGGTTATTTGTTACGTGCAATGGGAGGATGAATCCTCTTGATGCTGTAGGCATTCTGGTGCTAAAACATCACAAGGCTATCCCATGCAATTTTCTGCTACGAGAAGGTTGGTTGTTTGTCTGCGAAATGGTGATGAGGCATTGATGACATGTTCTCGGGTTTCGAGCTCTGAAAGTGAAAAGGGGATGGGGCATTGGTGACATGTCCTCGGGTTTTGAGCCCCAGGAGTAGAAATGGATAGGGTAGTGATGACGCGCTTCTTGGATTTTGAGTCCCTCAACCTGGCCAGGGTATTAATCACACGGAGATGGTTGGTTTTTTGTCGTTGAGTTTTGCCTATCCTAGTACCATTTCATTTGACGGGTGGAGTGACGGCTCATAGCTTTGCTCGTCGGCAACCCCCCTTAACTTGGAACCGAGAGGTATTTTAGTTGAGAAGTAATCCATCGCCGACAACATCATCTGTTTATTTGATTGTACGAGTTGGGTCATCGCGGAGCTTGCTCGCTGACTACTTGGGTGACGTGCTAGATTCTCATATCGTCTTCATTGGTATTTCCTTTGCCTCATGTTATTTGATCTTCTGAGTTGGGTTGTCGCGGAGCTCTTTGCCAATAACTCAGGTGATGTGTTGGATCCTCGGATCGCCATCATTGGTATTTCCTCTGCCTCATTTATTTGATCTTACGAGTTGTGTCATTGCGGAGCTTGCTAGCCAAAAACTTGGGTGACGTGCTAGATCTTTGGGACGTCGTCATTGGTATTCTCTCCTTCCTCATGAGGTGATACTCTCGGCAAATAGCCACTTTTCTATGGTGTGTGCCGAATGGGTCATTGTGTGACCATTCCTTTCTATCAATGACATTCTCGTACAGAAAACAATGTTGGCATATTTTTGCGGTATAGCTGTCTATGTATACAGTGGGTTTTGATAAAGCCACATCGAGAGTCATTGACCAGTTTGGTAAAATGGTAAAGATTTTTGAATGCTTTAAATCCATGTTTGATAAATGAGAAACATAATTTGGTTTTCAAAAGATGAGGAAAATGAATTTTGGCATGCATTGCATTTAGTATCGATTTCCCTACTGAGTTTGTCACTAACTCTTTAAACTATATTTTTCTCAAGTTAGGGTATAGGTTAGGTGCACTAGGGTTTGTACGGGTCACCATGGGCGTTGCCGATATGCAATACCCCAATAATTTCTCTCGTTTATATACTGTAACAAATTTTGAGAAAACTAATATATTATATTGCGGGTGCAGTATTTGTCGAATAATACTGTGTAAATATATGGAAGATATTGTGGAATGATTATAGTATAAATTTTTAAGGGAAAATGTGCAGTTCGGGTTTCCGATCTCCAGGTTATCCGAGTCGTGGTCGGCCTTCTCATCCGAACGCATTACTGGCTACATTTTGGGTTTTCGGTTGCATTACGGGCGAAGACGCAGACGTGGTGTTTGACCAAAAAATAGTAGGTTTTGAATCTATCAAATTCGTCGATTTTGCAGTCGAATCATCGGTCAGGACGCGGTTGCATAGTGCGACTAAAAACACAAAATTGTGGTGAAATTAGGTTTTCAATCGTTGTACTATCGACAGTTCGGTCGACTTCCTCGACCGAAAAATCTAGTTTTAACACGAACGCAACTTCAGTTGACGCCATTGTTCTATATCTTCTCTTGAAATTTTCCTTTTCTCCCTAGGCGATAGCGTGCCTTTCCACATGGCAGTCTTGGAGAGGACCTCCTCCCTTGATATGGGCAATTGTCCATCCACCTCTCATGTCTGCTAGCAGCTTCTCTGCTTGAAGGGATAGATGGGTGTAGTCTAGGGTTATATAAATGCCCTGAATGTGTGCTGTGACGAGTGTGGTGAGTCGAGTGTTTCTATTCTGGAGAAAAATCTTGTTGAGTGTGTTTGTAAGGGTGAACTGTGAGCTTGTTGTTGTGTGGGATTCTACAGCTTGGAATTGAGTTAAGGAATTGAGGTAAGGGATTGAGTTGAGTCATTAGCCAGTGGAGACTCTACACCACGAGTAGTGTCTTGGTTGTTAATCTTTCGTATATAGCTTCTATAAAATGCTAAGTGTTGTTCCTGCTTGCTTCAAGTTCATGCTACTCACTGCTTTGTTTATGTTAGATGTTAGATGGTTGTTCTACTGTAAATTCTCTATCACTGCTGCTAACTTAATAATTGAATTTCCCTGTTGTAAATTTGATAGTGTTGGATGATTCTTGGTTAATCTCCTGTCGATGTTGATAATCAACTTTATACTAGTAATCGTTGTTGACCCTCTACTGTTAGTTGATAGAATAACCTATTGCTGTTAGCCTTAGTTACTGCTACCTCCTCTACTGCTTGACCCCTAGCATGTTGGTTGCTGTCTCGTTGGTGCTTGGGCTATTGTTAATATTCTTAAATTTGGTTAGAGATTGAACTGTAAAAATAGGAAGCTTAATTTTGTAGGTTTGCTAATGTTATTCCCTGTTTGGTTTTGTTCCTACCTATTTGCACGTACTGCCTCATGAACTTTGCTAATTTTAGACTTTATTAGGTTCTGTTATCTCCAGCTTAATACTCCCATGTATAGTTGAATACTGAATAATGAATCTGTCCGTTTTAATACTCTATCATACTTTGCACGCATGCTTCGTTTGTTGAATTCTAGGACATCGAATATATTGTTGTTGTTTTTTCATTAATTGTTAAGCATGTCTAGGATGTTAATAAGCATGATTGTTTCCGTTAGTCGTCTAGCATGTCTAACGTTTCAAATATATTTATATGTGTTTCTATTTACTTTTATTCATAGAGCATTTGATGATAATCATGGCTGTTGTTTCCGTTAAATTTTCTAAGCATGTAGGATGTCAATTTCTGCTGTTATTTCCTTCAATTATCGAGCATGATATTGCCGTTGTTTACTATTAGATTTTAAGCATGCTAGGACGTTGAACATTGTTGTATTTCCTTTAATTTTAAGCATGATAGCACATTGCATAGCACTGCATATTCTTCATGAATTTGCTGTTGTTTTCTGTCAAATTCTGAGCATGTTAGTACCTTGTCTATCTCCATATTTCTTCAAAATATCGAGCATGATTCTACTGCTGTTTTTTCATTCAATTATAAGCATGTTAGAATGTTAAATAACGATAAAATTCCTTCATGACATCACTACTGTTTTCCTATCAAATTCTAAGTATAATAGGATGTTAACTTTTGTTGTATTTCCTTTAATTATCAAGCACGTTTGATATCCATTTCACTGTCGTATTCCTATTCTGTTTTAAATATGCTAGAACGTTAAATGTGGTTGAGTTCTTCGTTAATTAGTTTTCTGGTTTGTTAATTAGAATATCTATCGTAACAGCTCTTTTATGTTAGAAATTCCTTGGTGATATAGATTGTGGATTCTTTGGTGGTTGGTTTGGGTTGCGTAGGTCATAGGCGTAATCTATTTTGTGTATATTGTTGTGATTTTAATATTGCCTTGACATGCATCATATTAATAGAAATCAATAAGAATGCCACGCGTTGGTTAGTATTCATTTATGTGAGAAAAATGAATAAAGAAAATAAATGTAAGGGGAATTGGAGGTTAGGGAAGTGGTCAGATCGTAACCAGGTAGACTCGAGATTATGCTCTTCCATTGTCGGATCGCGAGAGCCTGTCTACCATGAGGGGTTAGATGCCAACTAGCGGCCACTCTCCTTGTGACGAAATCTCTAATGTTCTAGCTCAATGTATGAGTTAACGTATGTAACCATGAGTAAAGAATAGTTTGAGTGGATTCCATTATGACATAATGAGTTAGAGGCACACATCATATTGCATATCTCATTTCTTGTTGGGCCTTAGGTTCACAGTTTGCTTGTGGTATAGGTGATTGCCATGATGTGGTTGTTCCTAGAGCAGAGAAGGAGGCATTTCCTATTGAGCATTTGGGTTACCCAATGGAATCGATCTGAGAGGGTTATGGCTCGCGTGAAGTAAAAACGCTATTTTGAAATTGTTTAATAATTTATAAACGTTTTGTAAAACTATTAACTCACGTTTTGATTGTCAAACCTTATTTTGGATTTAACTATGTTTCTGCTTTTACTTTGATTTAATTATGCATTTCAATTTATCTCGCTCACTTTAATTATTTCCTCTCATATGTTTTAAATAAATAAAAAGAAAAATTTTACACGGTTATTAAAAAGGAAAAAGTAAGAAAATTTAATGCGGGGCATTATACAATACCCTTTCTGTGGGTGTATCAATCTTTTCGTTGAGGGGTGGATGTTTGTCAGTCTCATCCATTCGTATCGGGTACATTTGAGGTTTGTACTTTTGGTGTTGTTTGATTTGATTCCTGCACCGTACGTTTCTTTATTTATACTATCATGTCTCTAGCTAATCACTCTATGGACCCTAACCCATGTGATTTGGATTTAGTCTTAATTTTCCCATTAAGACTTCTGCTTCTTTTACGCCTTGGGTAGGGTAACTGGGTCTTCTACAGGAATCGGGTCACCTGATTCGGCAGTTCTGTTAGGCCCGCCTTTGGGTCTTGATAGGGGCTCCCTTTCCTAGTGTTCAATGGAGTGCGTTCCCCAACAGTTGTCGATTTAAAAGAGAGATCTCTGACGGTTTAACAATTTATTTGAGTTTGAGGTAAGTTAAATCTCGACCTTCAATTCTATCTTCTCCTCGGTGAACTGTGTTAATGGGAAATTGGTTCTCTAGGATCTGATGACTTAGCACTGTGATGTACCAGCGAAAAGGAATATGAATATAACCTGTAAACATGTGAAGATGTTGAAGAGAGATGAAGTGTTGATCAACTTTTGAAGAACAATAGGCAAGGTGGTTGATCAAGGCTGAAGAACACAAGCAGAGATCGACTGGTAATTCATGACTTTGATCAGCTAGAAATTTTTAGACGATTGAGATGGTCGATCATCAACTTACATAATTAATACAATGGCTAGCGATTTGGAGAGCGATCGGTCGACTTTTGTGAAGGTGATCGACCGGTCCTTCAGATTTCTTTAATTTGCCGCAATTCACCTTTATGGAAAGTTCAACTTTGAGAAGCCATATCTCCCTCAATTTGGAAGGTTTTTCTGTGAAATTTGAAACACGACTTCTTGACTAAAGGAAGAAAGAATCCTTTCAAGAATAATGGAAATAACCTCCACGGTTTAGGAAATATGCTTGAGAGAACTTGAGTGACCGAAATAGTAAGTAGTTATGACTAATGCTCCCGTATGGATGATTTGTCGATGAAGCTCCTTTGGGAAGTTGGACAACACTTCACACACTCTTCCTCCAAGGATGAAGAATGTAGATACCAATAAGAGAACTCACTCAACTTACAAGTGAGCCCAATCTTGTGATGTAACACACACAAGGGAAACTTTGGTTGTGACGAAATAGGAATCACTCTAATTTCGAAATAAGCAAAAATTTTTCTATTATCAATCTTTGCTATTTTAAACATGTACATAAGGTGGCTTTAAATAGCCAATTACAAACTATAGAATAATAGTAAATTAAATAAGCAACAATAACACTAAACTAGCTAAAGTATAAGCTAGGCCAATACTTTACTTAATAGTTACTACGTTAATTAACTAAAAGAATATTTAACTGATTCTTCCTTTCTTATTCTCCAAGCATTGACGTCTTTGGCAGCTATTTCTTCTTGGTGCTTGGCCACTTGGATGGTTTCCATGTATAGACTTCTTTGGTCTCCAAGCTTGAACACTTGGACTTTCCATAATATTTGCTCTTTGTTCCATGGGCTTTCGATGTAGAAAAAAAACTCTAATTTTAACAATCCATCACATTCTAGAAAGCTTAGGAAGTCAACTACAATCTTTATGAGGCACTCTTTTTGATATGACATCGTCTCAAATGACAAAATCATCAAACACTTGTCAAATGTCAGAAAGTAGACAGTTTTAGAAAATCTATCAAATATTCTATGTTTGAACTTGAACTTTGACTTATACTTGACCTTGAATACCTCCATGATAATGTTGAAAGTTTGATTAATGATAGAATAGACTTGTAGTCCATCACACCGGCTTTGGAAAGCCGATTTTGACAAGTGTTTTAGGGTAACAATTGTGAGTTCTCTAGTAAAAATTGAATTTTTTATTTTGTTTTTTTTGATGGTTTCTACAAAATTCTGAATATTTGAATTGGTTGTAGATTGTATTTAGGATACTATTCTAGTTAGTTTTAAATATTAAGGATGAAAACTGTGGGTCAAGAATGGAATTCTAATAGGAATTCCTTTGTTCCCTACCAAGCTGCTTTTCAGCAAGTAGTTGAAAGCGTGGTAGAGATGTTCCAAACTTTAACCATTAGGGAGCCGAGTGGGGGAAGGTCTCCCGCCACTCTTCTCTTGCTCCCTCTCCTAGTGTTTGACGGTGTGCGTTCCCTGACAATTGATGATTTGAAAGAGAGGTCTCTGATGGTTTAACAATTTATTTGAGTTTGAGGTAAGTTAAATCTCGACCTTCAACTCTATCTTCTCCTAGGTGAACTATGTTAATGGGAAATTGGTTCTCTATGGTCTGAAGAATTAGCACTGGCTTTGGAAAATCGATTCTGGCAAGTGTTTTAGGGTAACAATTGTGAGTTCTCAAGTAAAAATTGAATTTTTGATTGTGTTTTTTTCTGATTGTTTCTACAACATTTTGGATATCTGAATCAGTTGTAGATTGTGTTTAGGATACTGTTCTGGTTAGTTTTAAATGTTAAGGATGAAAACTGTGGGTCAGGAATGGAATTCTAACCAGAATTCCTTTATTCCCGACCAAGCTGCTTTTTGACAAGTAGTTGAAAGCGCAGCGGAGATGTTCCAAACTTTAAGCGTTAGGAAGTTGAGGGCCAGGAATGGAATTTCGATCAGAATTCTTTCATCCTGATCGAACTATATATTGGCGAATTTCTGGAAAACGCGATAGGAGCATTCTTTACAGTAGTTGAGAGCTTCCTGTCCGTGGACCAGCGTAATCTGGTCTGTAGTCCAGAAGCATCTTGGACCGCGTCCGTGTTTTTCATTGGACCGTGGTCTTGTTTAAATTGGGTTTTGGCCCAAACTTATTTTGGATTGAACCAGGGTTTGGTTTAGGATGAACCAAACCCTGTTTTGTGTAGAATTTAATTCTTTACCCTCAAAATTTTGACCTGATCGTTTTTGGGTCATCCAAGAGACCGTTTTGGACAATATTGGGTTTTGAACCCTAACGTCCTTAGGTTATACTTGTTAGTCTAAAAATTTAAATATAAATTTTAAATTTCAAATCCTATTCTTTAGAAAAATTATTATGATTAGGTTCTAATACTTAAGAGTTAACAGACTTGTTGCTGTTGGGTTTTCGGTGGACCATTTTCGGTTGGACTTTGATATTGGTTGGCCTAAATTTGGGATAGAGATTATATTATATTCAATGTACATTAATTCCTAAAATGTGTAACATTAATTTTAATTAAGCATGTTTAATTTATTGTTCAGTTCAGTTAAATTTATTATTTATTCACTTTTATTTTTAACTAGAGTAATGAGACATCTATGTGTTGTGTCCCTGGGAGCAAAACCCTAAACTTGATTATGGTATATTTGGCTGTTATGATCACCTGAGTACTGTCGTTGTTAAATTTCATTATTTACTTTATTACTCATTTTTACTCTTTCTGTATGTTGCCATGTTTAAAATAAATAATTGAAAACAAACATAATTTATATGGTAAAACTGTTGAATATGAAAATTGAATCCCTATTCAGTTTAGTTGACTCACCCCATATTGACTTTCTAATTTTAGGAAATAATTAGAATAATCCTCAGTTACCATTACATTAGATTTGGAAGTTTTTCCCTTGCAAATTATTTTGTTTCTTTTCTAGATAGACTTAGATATTTTAGTGAGGTTCGTACTTAGATTTTATTTTTCTTTATTTTTCTCTTAATTTATGCTCTATCTCTTTATTTTATTTGAATGTCACATTTGGACCCTTTAAATAGGGTCTGACTTGTAAAACTAAATTTTAGTCTTCCTCTACCAATAAATTTTGGATCAAGATTTGGGTTGGACGATTCGATCCTTTTGGGCTGAATCGTTTCTTGTTCTGTCTCAGGTCCTCTTTGGAGCGTGACAAAAACAATAGACACGTCAAAAAGGGAGAATATGTCATAAATGAGTATGAAATAATGTCTCAAATAGTTTTCTAAAGCAATATATGTTCAATTAAGCATAATAAATAAATATCTACCTCAATCAGTTTACTACACTAAACTACAAAAATCCAAAAGTAGAGAAATCCAAAATAATAGTCAACTCTCAAAACCTATTACAAACTCATTATCAATAGGTTTGACTAGAACATCTTCATTATTTCCATTAGGATATGTTAAGGATCAGTTTGCTAGTTGTAGAGTTACAGTAGTTGGCTTGATTTACAAATTCCCAACTTCTTAAAGATAGACATTTGCATCAGATTGCACATGAACTTGTAAAACTAATTGGGTCCTTTAACTTTGCCATAAGTTTGTTCCTCAATATTGCACAACTCTCTTTAGTCATTACAACAATTGAAATTCACCTAATATTCTCTTCTTTGAAAGTATATTCTTCATTAATTTTGCATAACTAGGAATTTGTTGGGCTCGGCCCATATTTTTTGGTCTGAGTATAAAAAGGGGGTTTTGTGGCATATGAAACCCTAGAGTGATAACAAAAGAAAAAGGGAAGAAGAGAGAAAGAATTTTCAGATTTTTCAGGAGCAGCTGAAAATGAATTCAATTTTCTCTAGTTTCTACCATTGAATCATTGTGAAATTTGAATTGTAGGTTTGCGACATCAAGGGGTATATTCTGAATAGTGGAGATCGTCATCTGAGTTTTCTAAGACGGTCTTTTAGGGTAAAAATGGGACTATAGTTTGGTAACCCTATATTTATCTTCTCTTATGTTTGTTATCTTCCAAGATTGTTGTTTTGGTCTTGATGAATATTGCATGCCTCTAGTTTCTCGAGCTAGAGAGAACTTTCGTGTACCCATTATTTCTGTTATAGTGGAAGGTTCAATTAAGTGGCTTACGAGTCCCATGTTCTTTTACTCTCACATTTTTTAGGGGTTTCCATGCTAAAAATTGATATTGTGATCTCGTTATTTTTGTTGGTTTTTTATCTATTTGATTACACAAAGAGAGGGAAAAGGTATTTTATTCCGCTGTGTTTTTTTGGGTTCTTTTTTCTCAACAAGTGGTATCAGAGCGCCAGGTTGTTTTGTTGGTTATTCTTGTGCTTGTCAAATGGAGGAGTCTAGTAATAGTAGCAATACCATGATTAAGCTCACAACTACCAATTACTAGATATGGAAGTCGCGAATGAAAGATCTATTATGTTGTCTAGATTATGAAGACACGCTTTTGGGAGACTAGGGCAAACAAAACAAGATGTCTAAAAAAGATTGGGCCAAGTTGAACATGAAATTCGTTGGCAAAATTTGACAGTGAGTCGATAATAGTGTTTATCAGTATGTTGCTAATGAGACAAACGCCAAGAATGTTTGAGAGACTCTAAGGCAGTTGTATGAAAAGAAGAATGCGCAGAATAAAGCTTTTCTTTTTAGGAAATTGATGTATCTTCGATACACAGATAGAACTCTAGTTTCTGATCACTTGAATGTTTTTTAGGGAATTCTGAATCAGTTGGCAGCATTTGATATGAAGCTAGATGATGAGTTACATGTTTTGTGTTTGATTAGTTCATTGCCTGATAGTTGGGAAACTCGTGTTATTTCTCTTAGCAATTTCTCTTCAAATGGTGTTTTCACTTTGAAGATTGTGCAAAAAAGCATCTTGAATGAAGAAAACAAAAGAAAAGAGCGAGGGCTAACTGCACAGATTCAGGTGCTAGTTTCAGAGAGACGAAGTAGAAGCAAGAGTAAGAATCAGAAGGGTCATGACAATAATGACAAATCACGAGGGAAGTCTTAGACAAAGAATGACTTCAGATGCTTCCACTGTGACAAGTCAGGCATAAGAAATCTCAGTATAGAAAATGGTTGAGAGAACAAAAACACAATCAGAAAGATGAAGAAAAGATAGATGATGCCAATACAACAGCAACTGCAAATGGAGATGTGACTATTATTTATGATGATAGCAGTATTAACCTCACATGTCAGGATCCTTGTGGGGTAGTAGATTCTGGTGCTTCATACCATGTTACTTCTCAGCGTGATATATTTTCTACCTACAGTGATGGTGAGTTTGGTCTTGTGAAGATGGAGAACAATGCACAGTGCAGGATTGAAGGCATGAGTGATGTCTACATGAATACTAATGCTGGTTGTCAATTGCGTCTGAAGAATGTGAGACACATTCCTCATATTCGTCTAAATTTGATCTCCACTTGTATACTTGATGATGAGGGAAAACATAGTCACTTTGGTGAAAGTAAGTGGAAGCTTACTAAGGGGTCATTGGTGGTTGCCAAAGAAAAGAAACACAATTCTCTTTATTTGGTGCAGGCTATGTCTTACGGGGAGAAGTGAATGCAGTTGACGACTCGTCTACTCAACTATGACATATGTGGCTTGGACACATGACTAAAAATTGTATGCAGAAGCTTTAATTCTTAATTTGAAGCCTACAGAGCTAGAGGTATGTACTCATTGTTTGGCTGGTAAACAACACAGGGTCTCTTTTAAGATTTTGCCTCCATCTAGAAGAACTAATGTACTAGATTTGGTACATACTGATATCTGCTCTATGGATACTACGATTCTTGGTGGGTCTCGTTATTATATTACCTTTATTGATGATCATTCCAAAAAAGTGTGTGCTTATGCTTTGAAAATTAAAGATCAAGCATTAGGTTTCTTTAAACTTTTCTAGGTGTTAATTGAGAGAGAAATTGGCAAGAAATTGGGAGGGCAATGAGATTGGCAGTTGACTTGATAAATCTTTTGCCTTCAGTTCTTTTGAATTATGATATACCTCAGAGGGTATTGTTAGGGAAAGATGTTTCATATGGGCACTTGAGAGTTTTTGGCTGCAGGACATTTGTGCATATTCCTAGAGATGAAAGATCTAAACTTGATAGTAAAACGAGGCAGTGCATTTTCGTTGGGTATAGTCATGAGGAGTCTAAGTACAAATTTTGGGATCCGGTCAACAAGAAAGTTATCAGAAGTAGAGATGCAGTTTTTTTGGAAGATCAAACCATTGCAGACTTTGATAAGATAGAGAAGCCAGAGTCTAGCAGTGAAGAGCAAGTTGACTCAGTTATGGTTCGTCCACCTACAGTGCCTATTAATAATAATAGAGATACACAGACAGATGATCCTCTTCTAGTTAATAATGAATTAGTTGAAGAGAACCCAGTAGATTAATTAGTTGAGCCTCAGTTGAGAAGATCTATCAGAGACAGGGAACCTTCTAGAAGATATTCTACCAATGATTATATGTTGCTCACTAAAAGAGGAGAACCAGAGACTTATCAGGAGGTTCTTTCGCATGAGAAGAAAAATGAGTGGTTGTATGGAATGCAAGATAAGATAAAGTCCTTGCATGAGAACAACACTTATGAGTTGGTGAAACTATCGAAGGGAAAGAGAGTTATTTCATGGCAATCTAAACTACAAGATTATGTTGCTTTATCTACTACAGAGGCTGAGTATATTGCAATTACACAAGCTTGTAAAGAAGTCTTGTGGACGAAAAAGTTTCTACAAGAATTGGGTCATGAAAAAAGATAAATTGATTTTGTACTGTGACAACTAGAGTGCAATTTATCTTAACAAGAATTTTATTTTTCACTCATGTATGAAACATATTGATGTGAGATATCATTGGATTTGCAAAGTATTGGAATCAAAGATGCTACAGCTTGAGAAGATTCATACAAGTGACATAATAGCCCGACTTTCTGTAATGGAATTTAATAAGAATAATTGTAAAGTAGTTAGGGGGATTGGTTGGAATTAGAAATTAAAAGGATAATTAAATGAGGGTTAACTGAAGAATTAATATAATGGAAATTAAATTAATTAAAATAGAATAAGAAAAGGAAATGATTATTTAAATAAAAGGGTTAATTTAAGGGATAAGATGAAATTAAATTAAAGTAATTAAATAAATGAAGAAATAAAATTGAAGGATTAAAATGAGGAAGAGGTGGAACTGAACCGGTTCAGTCCGATTTAGCTTTGGTTCCACGGCCCACAGTCGATTCTAATTAAACCAGGGGGGAGAATTTCAGAAAAAGAGAGAAACAAAGGAAGATTTGGGAGAAAGAATAGAGAGAGGGAGACGTGAGAGGGAGACGTGAGAGACGAATGGGAGTGAGGGAGCTCAAGTGTTCGTGTTTCTGCGTGGCGAGAAAGCCGGTTCCAGCGGCGTGCGAACGAACAGTTGGGTGGCATCGCAGGTCGCAGTCTAGGGCACGAGATTGGATGAATCTTGCAGGACGAATTGGAGCTCCCGCTGGCTGCGATTTCTGGCTACGGGTCATGGTAAGTCATTATTTCTGTCATGCTTTTGGTTGTGGATGATTCTATGTTGGTATGGATGAGTAACAGGGACGAATTGGCTAGAATGGTAGGGGCCTTGGTTCACGATGGGCAGCTAGTTCGGTCTGCATTCCTCGATTAGACCGAACTGGTTCATCTTGCTGGTTCTTACTCTAGAAGACAGTAGTGTGCAACTTCACAAGAGAATGGGAGGGAGAATCTGTGTGACAAAAATATGGCCAATAAATCCGCATCCCATCGTTTGAATTGTGGGATAAGTTGTTAAGCGTTTCAAATTGTCGTCTGGGGATAAATACGGGAGATAGGGTGAGTGTTCTGGCAATTTTGTGAAGGTAGAAGATGGGTGTCGTATTCTGTCGATTTCCCAGTGAAAAACTGTGAGCCGATTGTGATTTTCTTCTAGAAGCCGAGTGAAAGGAGTGAGGATTTGAGGGAAGAGCTCCCTAGTGTTGGTGATGAAGTGCTGGTCGAGAAGGTGATGAAATGCAGAGTGATGGAGAAGCTTCTATTGGGTGTCTGTTGGTAAGACTTTCTCCTCTACTATTCATGTAAATTATGGATTAGAAACAGAAGATTATCGTGTAATGGATTATGCTCTGATTGGCCGATTACAGTTCAACCTTAATTGTGATTGTGTAATTGTGGATAGTGTTGTGTGTTAGTGAGATTCTCTGCTGTTTTGTAACGGAACGTTAATACGTTAGAATTGGTTGTTTAATCTGTTGTGTTGGATTTGTACTTGTCAATTGGGAAGAATATTCCTAGCTGGAAGTGCTTGATTATTTACATTGGTTATGAGTTTTGTATTTGAGTTTCGGATATTACCTCTGTGCCTTTAGGATTAAAGCCCCATAATTGATATAATATTCTGTTGAAATTGGAATTGGTCACTGTGATGGAATATTGTTTGGGTTTGTGAAGTAAAAATGTTAGGTACGTTGGATTTAAACTTGGATTGATACTCTGTTGTTTGAATTATTATTCTGAAATGTTTGGTTGATGAAAATATGCTCCTGTTGATTATTGTCTAGATGGATTATAAAACATATACCCTGTACGTTTGGATGTACTGCGTTAACCTGTTATTATTTTGTGAAGCATGTTGGGTATGGTTGTCTTGGTTGTATGATGGTAGCTTATTGAAGAATATTTTAGATATATACCTTTGTTGGTGATTGTCCGAGTATGAATATGTTGGATTTAATTTTGTTGCGAATTTGTACTCTGTTGGTTGTTGCTGGATGATGTCTCTATCGATTGTATTCATTGCTAGGAGCAATATTAATCTGTTGGTTCGGGAAATGATATTGGTTGCCAATTGTGGAGATATTGTGTACTGCTGCTCGATTATGTGTTGTGCATTATTTGGTTATCTATTGGTTTGGTTTTGATTCGCTAATTGGATTAAAATATATTATGGAAATTGGATTAAGTCATTGTGTGCTACTTGGTAGCTAAATGTAATTTCACGCCTTGATTTGGATATTGTTATTGGGCGTTGATATATGGGTCTATAATATATGGGTGGAATTACGTTGGTCTTGCCATGTGTGACACTTAGTTTTCTAAACGCTATCAATCAAGAATAATTTATTAGATTGAGTTATATTAATGAAGCGGTTTCATTTAGGAAACTCTAGTAAGTAACGTATAACGATTTAGAATATAAAAGACGGTGAGATTAATTGATTAGATTAATGATTAAACGTTATTAAATTATGAAGGTACTAAAGAAGGAAGAAATGGATAACGAATAAGCGTTGAACGCTTTAAGCAATCGAGGTAAGTGATACGTATGTGCTTTGGTCTTCGGGATCTACATCACAAGAATAGGATATGTATGTTTTGTTGTTTACTGCTTTGTTTGATTAGTATATTATTGAGCATGTCTATTGTTTTAAAAGCATGTCTACAATTGTTAATGATACATTTCGTTGTCTGCTGTTTTTAGAACATGTCTATAGTTTTTAATAGCACGTTTCGTTGTTTACTGTTTTTACAGCATGACTACAATTTTTATGGCACATTCTATGAATCGCACGTTGAGTGTTGATTTATACGTTAGAAATTGTATGCATTCACGAGCTTCATGCATCACGAGCTTCAAAGATTATTAAAATGGTTTTCATGCACAGTTTTGGAAAGGAAATGAAAATGGAACAAAGTACAACAGAACGATTAAGAAAGATAAAGAAAAAGGTTCTTATGGACCAGTAGGACAAGCCTGACACATGGAAAAAAGATAAAGAAAAGATAAAAGTTTTTGTGGACTGGTAGGACAAGCCCGGCACAAGAACAAAAGAAAAGAAAATAAAAGAATAGAAAAGACATGTAAAAAAATGAATATGAAAAGATAAACGGATACGGATACAGGAACAGAAACGGAAACAGAAAGAAAGTATGTAAACAAGAAAAGATAAGTGATAAAAGAAAGAAAATGAAAAGAGAAACTGGATATGTTTTAAAATGACACAACATGTGCATGTAGCATATTAGGTATTATCACTTACTGAGCGTTAGATTCATAGTTTATGACTTGCGATGTAGGTACAAACACAAGAGAAAATGACGAACAGATTAAGGAGCAGTCGATGAAGGATTTGCACGGGCGAGATTTGTGGCTGGCTAGGCTAATGAAGTTGAAAAGGAATGTGAGTTTTGTAAATATAATGTAAACGGTTTGTTCATTAATCTTTAAATAAATTGTTTATGTTTCCGTTATGTTTTAAAGAAAAAGGATTTCATAAATAAAGTCTTCCATTGTTTATAACGATTTTAAGTAACGAGTTAAAGTAAAAGGATTTTAATGGTTCAGTTTTCAGAAAAGAACTTTGATGTTGATTTAAAATGTTTTCCATTATTGTTTTATAAAAGGAAAAGAAAAATTTTAAAATTTTCATGCATTTTTAAAAGTTAATAAAAACCGGGTCGTTACAAGTGAGACTGGATCTGACATGATGATGAAAACTTTACCTTAAGAGAAGCTTAATACTTGCAGGCAGAAAGCGGGCGTGCTAGAGCCTGATATATGAGACGAGGGAGAGATTTGTCAGGCTCAACCCATATTTTTTGGGCTGAGTATAAAAATGGGGTTTTGTGGCTAATGAAACCCTAGAGTGATAACAAAAGAAAAATGGGAAAAGAGAGAAGAAATTTTTAGATTTTTCAAGAGCAGTTGGAAACGAATTCAATTTTCTCGAGTTTCTACCGTTAGATCGTTGGGAAATTTGAACTGTAGGTTTGCGACATCAAGGGATATATTCGTAACAGTGGAGATTATCGTGTGAATTTTTAAGGTGGTCTGTTGGGGTAAAACTGGGACTGCAGTTTGGCAACCTTATATTTATCATCTCTTATGTTTTATTATCTTCCAAGATTGTTATTTATGTCTTGATGAATATTGTATGCCTCTAGTTTGTTGAGCTAGCGAGAACTTTGATGTACCCATTATTTTTGTAATAGTGGAAGATTCAATTAAGTGGCCTACGAGTCCCGTAGTTTTTTACTCTCACACTTTTTAGGGGTTTTCATGCTAAAAATTGGTATTGTGATGTCGTTATTTTTGTTAGTTTGTTTTACCTATTTGATTGCATAAAGAGAGGAAAATATATTTTATTCTGCTGTGTATTTTTGGGTTCTTTTTCTGAACAGAATTTGCTCAATGGCTTCCACCAATGAAATGTTTATATGAAGTTGTTTGAGGACTTTCAAAAAATTATGCAATTGTTTACCATATTGTTGCTTTTGAAATCTTTGAGGAAATGGAGGTGGTGGTTTGCAGTGGAAATGCTGTAGCATTATGCTTTTCAACTATCTTTTGCTTTTACTGTATTTCAGTCGTATCATGTTTCGCTGGCTCTTCTGGTGTGTTGGACTTTCCTTTCTAGGTCTTTATTAAGCATCAATAGTTTCTATTTCATTCTCACTCGGCAAAGTGATAGCTTTGTGGTGTTCTTGAACCACTATTCTTAGGTTTTCTGAATCACTTGGAAGGAGGTTTGTTCCTTAGCGCATTTGCCAGCTGTCCAACTTAATTTTCCAATTGATTAAATGATGCAATCTATCTCTGAATTATCGGGTCATTTTTCTCCATGTATTCTTTTAGCAATTCTCCATCGATGATAATTGTTCCACTGGTTGTGATCGAACTGCCTGTGTAAAATTTGGGGTATTTTGAGGAATATTCTACATTGCATTGGGTGTATCTATTGACCTAAAGAATACGCTGCTTCCATTCTGAATTATACGAGTTGGAAAATGGATTATTGTTCATGCTATCATTTCCAACATAAAATGCTAACTTGAGATTTGATGGGTAGTTGTCATATAAATGTTCCCCTCCACAGCAGGTTCATGATGCCGTGACATTGGACTTGTTTTTCATTTCAATACCCATATTCCTAGATTTTATTGTGCTATTTAGTGAACATATTTGTGCCACGAGGGGGTGTCATAGCATTTAATTAATGTATTCTTGGTACTTTTTGAGTGTTTGATGCTCTCTTGCTTGACCATTGATAATTGTTATTCAAGTCACTACTTACAGGCGGGCGTAACAGAATTGCCGGGTCTGGCGATCCGATCTTCAGAGAGAACCTGATAGGCTAGTCCAATGCTAGGTTGAAGCGGAAGTCTTAACATAAAATTAAGCCTAAAACTCAAAACACAGGTCATGATCCACATAGTGATGAGCAAAAGTGACATATAACATAAATAACAAAGAGAAAAAACACTGTACAGGAAATGAAATCATTCAACATCAAGACAAAACAAACAAATTAATACAAGAAACATAAATCTTCATTGAGGACAACAAGGAGACACCACTCGAAATCCAAATCCGAGGTAACCACATCTCAAACGTATCACGTATCACCAGACCATCCCAAACCAAACCTGAAAAAAAAATAGGTCATAGAAAAGGTGGTCATCCGTCAATATCAACACTTCATGAGGCAGAAGAAATGAAATGACAGCGATCCAGAGATCTAGCACGTGACCCGAGTTACCGGCGTGCTACACTACGCGACGACACAACCCATATAACTGAGTAATGGATAAGGTTGCCGGCGATGGATTGCTCAGCTACCAAACTACCCTGGAAACATCAAATTGATGAGGATTGTTGGCGAGCAAGCTTTGCAACGGTACAATCACCCATCAAATGGAAAGGTAATGGATGAACAAAACTCAGCGACTAACAACCTTCCGATCTGCGTGACTAAAACCCTTGGCCAGGTTTTAGGATTCGAAACCCAAGGAGCACGTCATCACTGCCTTATTACCCATTCATCTTCCAGGATTTGAAACCCGAGGACATGTCACTCATACCCTATTACCCATTTCGCACGTATAAACAAACAATTTCATGAAGTAGAGTATTGCATGGGATACCCTCGTGATACTTTGATGCCAAGACTGCCCAAAGCATCAAGAGAATTCATCCTCCCAAATATATACAGATAATCCAACAAAATACCATGTCCAAAAAATGTAAACATGAGAAAACATATGTATGTATACGTGAAAACAGGCGTGCCGTCGAAATAGTCCCTGTCGAGTTTTCATATGTGGTATCTCACAAAATATCACTTTGAAAACCATAATGCAATGCAGTGCATAAAGTATAAAAATCTTTATCTCATAGACAACTCCGACAACCTTACTAATTTGCCAGCTCCACGAGCTATCAAAAATGAGAGTTGAACCAGCGACATCTCTGAAACCAATGACAAGGCTGATGTCAAAATCTCAACAGTCACACAAGTCTTGAAGCGAGAACAGGAACCCCAAATAGACACTAGAGACAAACAGAAGTCTACAAATCGGAAATAAAAAATAGACTGAAAAGATTAGCACAAGACTTCTCAGTTAAACACAAGGGGTGACAGAACCTCCACCTTAAACCTAGAACTTATACAACCGGAAACAAGACATGGCTGCCAAAGCCGAACGAAATTCACTAAACCTCAAACTTCACGAAACAATAGTGTTGTTGACCAAGTACAATCACAATTAACCAGCAAGACCCCCCAATCGACAAGACACGGGTGCAGTTGACAAAAAACAAAACTTACAAACGAAGCAACTCAATAGTCGAGGAGATATAGCTGGAGTCAGACGAACTCGACTATGGTCGACTGAGACCACTTAGTGTTGACAAGACACAACAGTGGTCAACTAAAACCATACAACGTTGACAAGGCACAACGATGGTCATCCAAGACCACGCAACGGTCGACAAGACAAAGCGAAGGTCAACCAGGACCTTGCAGTATCGACATTACTCGATGACGGTCAGCTATGACCATTCAATGTTGACGAGACACGTCGACAGTCAACTAGGACCCCATAACAAGCGACGACACTCGCCAACAATTACCCACGACTCGCCAGCAAAAGATCTCGAAGGACCTAACTGTTGACGAGATACAACACTCCCAACACGAATGACTCAATAGTTGAGGAGACTCAGTTGGAGTCAAACGAGTCTAACTTCATCGGGAATTGGCTCGAAATCCAGAAACTCTATCGAGTCTAAAAACATGCCAAAGTTCAGGAATTTCCATCGACATATGGTGGGAGGGTCCTATACTTGGACTAGGTACCCAACCAACGTGTAAACAACTCAAAAACATGACAAATGATACTGTGTGGTCAACCTGGGATCTCCTGTGGTAGAATAGGGACCACTAACGATCAATTTGGGACCTCTGCGATCAAACAAAGACCTTTAGTATCCAATCTGTCCATTTCACGGTTGACTAGCTCACTGTTGTGGTCGACTAAAAACAAAGAGTGGCCAAACTGGCCAGATTGCAGTTGATCGGCCACTAACTTTGGTCGACGGCAAATCAACTCGATGCGTGCCAAAATGGACGGCCTCATCCGCGGTCAACCAAGCACGACCAAAGGTTGACCGATATGACTTTCCAACATGATCCCATCGACACAATTGTGCTATTTTCACCAGTTTTGGCCTCCAAATGGCTAATACTTATGCATAAAATCTAAATCTACCAACATAAACCAGAAATTTCCTTTGGATTTGAGTTTTCAAAACTCGAATCCAAAGCCAACAAAAACAAAAACTTTAAATCTAAAATCAGAAGTGACAAAACAATATACCCATGAAAGACGAAGAATAAGACGAAACGAACACGAATCGGACAAAGAAACGACGAGGATCACTCATCGGTTCTCTAGTGGCTCTTCTCCAACTCCTCTCTCGCGGCACTTCTCCAACAAGAGACAAGAGTTTCCCTTTTATAAAAAAGAAATTTAAAATTAAATTAAAATTAAATTTTTTATTTAATAAATACAATATAAATTAATATATTATAAATATTTATAATACAAATTAATATATTATAGATTAATATATCACATGGAAACAGAATACGCCAGTTGATCATTGACTAAACCTTTTCATACGTGGGCAAAAACCAATGACACATGACAAGGATATGGTCAACACAAAATAATTAGACTCGGTCAAAGTGAAAAATTTACTAAAAAAATATAAAACCCAAATATTGTTGATTTTATAGTTGTCATATAAATGTTTCCCTCCACAACAGGTTCATGATGCTATGACATTTGACTTATTTTACATTCCAATTCCCATATTCATAGATTTTGTTGCACTAGTTAGTGAACATATTTGTTCCATGAGGGCTGTCGTAGCATCTAATTAATGTAGTCTTGGTACTTTTTGAGTGTTTGATGCTCTCTGGTTTGGCCACTTATAATTGTTATTCGATATTATTTCAAAAAATCTCATATGCGTCATTGTATAACTTTGATAAAATTGCACCATTTGATAAAACATTGATTATCAATTGCATTTTCCCATTATTATAGAATGTCTCCATTTGAATCCAGTGTGGGATACCATGATGTTAGCACAATCTTAGCAACTCCTTAAATCTTTTCCTTGGTTCATATAAACAATCTTCATTGAAGAGTTGGAAAGAAGTGATGTCATTCATAAGCATTGCATTCTTCGATGGTGGAAAGTACTTCATTAAAAACTTCTCAGCTAGATCATTCCATGTAAACAATTGAATTTGGTGGTAGAGTGTTTTAGTCATGCAGGAGCTCAATCTCTCAAAGAGAACAGAAACAATTTCAGTCATAAAGCATCCTTGCTCACACCTTGCATCTTGAATACGTCACAAACTTCCATCAATAATTTAAGATGTAAGTGATGGTCTTTCATCTCCATTTGCCAAATTATCCCATACTTTGAAATATTTCAAAACTTAACGGGTTTTAACTTAAAATGGGCTACTTGAACATTAGATCGTGAGATTCCAGAACTTAATCCATGCAAAACAAGTGCAACATTTTTTTGAATAGCTCAAATTCTATCATCTCGATTATTATTATCCTAATTAAAAAGGTTTTTGATGAATAAAAAATTCTTATTTCTATTTGGAATTTGATCGATATGGATATTCGGATAGCCTCATTGTCCCCAAATATTTTCCTTTTAATTGTGATCTTCATCTCTCTTAAAACCTGGGAAATTAGGTTTAGGGTCAAAATCGCAGCTTATAGATGAACCCTAGTTTGCCAGATAAAATCAATAAGACAATTATTCTCAAAAGGGTACCTATGCATAACTTTTTTAACGGTTTTATATTTGTGGAAAGTAAAACATTAGATTTGAAGTTGAATAAAATTTTCCAGATTTTACACTCTTCCCGACTTAATAAATTTCATCCCCCAAAATTAGAACAATCTCGAGCATGCCACTAAATAAGTGAGGATACTTTGCATACTTTTTGAGCAGTTGCTTCCTTCGCCCTTGTTTGCGAAGATGATAAATCTTGTTGTTCCCTTAGCGTTGCTCTTGGGATCCAATGGTTTTGACTCTTAATTTTTCTCTTAATCATTCATGCAAGTACTAAGTACCTATAAAAATAATCATAGTATCAAATTAAAAAACTAAATAAATAGAGTATAGAAAATGTAATTTATTTTATAAAAACTAATTATTTAAAATTATTCTTTGACAACTTGTCAAAAAGTTATTGTGGTAATTATATTAACTAATTAAGTGCAAGTGTACACTACCACAACAAATAATAAAGTAATTAAGTCAAGTGTCGATCCCGGAGAACAATCAATAAAAATCTTTTATAAAACTAACTAGAACTTAGTATTATGACTTGCTAGAGTGTTTGTGAATCCTTCTCATCTATACAAAGTTTATCAACAATGTTTAAGTGAATATCGTTAGGTTTTTGGGGAACCCATTTCTCAATATTTTATTCATCAAAAACCTTTTAAATTAGGGTAAAAATTCTTACTTTGTAAGGTTTAGGTTGGCTTTGTTGATCTCGCATCGGCTTAGAACAATTCAGGTTGGTTCAAGGCAAGTTTCTTGAAAACAACTTGGATTTTTGGATATTGGTCGTGGTCGTCTTCTTCACTCTATTGTTGCGTTTGTCCTCTTCTTCTTGGGTTTGGTCTTTTCCTTGAATATTATTCTTTGCTTAGAGAGATGTTGGTGGTCGTCGTACATCAATAATGCAAAACGTTGTTTGTTTTACTTGGGGTTCGACAAGAACTTAGTGTTTGCTCAACTAAAGAGATTTAGAGAGAGAGAGAGAGAGAGAGAGAGAGAGAGAGAGAGAGAGAGAGCAATTGAAACTAAATACAAACAAGTGAAGAGTCAAGAGTTCAAGAGCCAATTAAAGGGAAATCAACAAATGGACCACTATACTTTGTGATCAATGAAAAGTCAATCACTAAAGTATCTTTGCTAATAATTGAACCACTGAACTATGGGAAATAGATGCCATAAACATCGCTGTCACTTTTGCCATTAAACATTTAAATTTCGTTTTATGATGGAACGCTACACATTCCTCCATGGAACGTCAATGCTAAATATTAAAGTTTTAGCACTCACATTCTGCGGCGGATGGTGTCACGTTCCGCAGTGGAACGTGGATATTAATTAAAATTTACAATGTTATGCAGTAGAACATTAACTTTCTGCAGCAGCATGATAAATTTCTATTGCAAAACGTCAACTTTCCACCACAGAACGCCATGATTCCTCTGCCTTATATAAATTCACACTACACTCATTGCGATTTTCTTAGCGATTATCAAACCCTAGAGCTTTCTGAGAGCTAAGTGTACTGCATGTTTGCGAAGTTGAAGCATTAGTAATTGTTGAACACCAATGGCGTCTAGGAGTGTTCATGAATTTGTTAACTGCCCATTTGAAGTAGAGTTCATATCCACAGTTTTGGCACATGATGTATGTGTAATTGAAGACGACGCTGCTATAGTGGTGCATTCCATCTCAGGAACTATAAACATGGAGGAGCTCCATTCATTATGCGAATCTAGTTACAAAGACATGAACATAGCCGAGAGTAGGCATCGATGACCACCATAAGCAAAATGCACTTTCACTAGTATGTGTCTTGATAAGAAGTATAGTTCATTGAATCAAATTAGAGAAGAATTGTCAATTATACATTGAAGAATGAGTATGGGATAAAATTCTCCAATAGTAACTCTCATCGGTTGAGGGTTGCCTGCTAGGAAGGATGCACGTGGCAGATGCATGCCTAAAAAATACAAGGTGAAACTTTAAAATTTGAGATTTTAAAATAGCACGTGTAAGTTTTTTGCAAAATTTTTTCAAATGTGGAAGGTTGACTCGTTGTGTCACGTAGCAGCTACATGTACGTTTTTTAGTCAAATAGTCAAATTTGATTTTTTTGAGCTGAAATTTGTTTCAAACATGTTTTTGATAAATTATTTTGACTAAAGAAATAATTTCGGGTAATGTTTGGTATGAATCGGATTTTAAATCGGAGTAAGTCGGGATTTAGAAAAAGTTATAAAATATATGTTATGTATATTTGGTATACATACATTTATATATTAAGTAAATGAATTAATGAATTAATTAAGTATATGGAATTAAAATGAATAAAGGGAAGAATTAAATGAAGAAGAGGGGGAAAGTGAGGAAAAGTTGGCAGCAAAGTGGAATAGGAAAAATGAAATGAAAAAAAAAATAAAAAAGATTAAAATAATGGAGAAATAGGAGAATACCTCGCTTTTCTTCCTGCCTTTGACAGATTAGGAAATTTAGGGTATTTCCTCCTCCTTTTTTCATTTGGCTGAACGATTTCGCAAGGGAAGAGTTGGGTCATGATGAGCCAATGATTTTGACAATTCCAGTCAATGGAAGGTTCATTCGGTAGAGCTTTTTCGTTCAAGGGTGGTTGTGTGGTTCGTTCGAGGAGGTTTTGCCAAGGTGTTGGCCGAGAACAGGGAGCTCGAGATTCCAAGCTTTAGGCGACAGTGAACTAACCGGGAAGCTGCATTTTTCCACCTCCGATTGAGGTAATATTCTCATGCATTTTCTTGGTCTTTCGGCCACTTTGTGTTGTTGCTGTTTTTTTTTAGAAAATGAAATCCAATTTCTATTTCTAGTTTGGCTTGCTGTGTCTATATGATAATTGAGGGACTTTTTAGCTTGTCTGATTGGATGTAGTGTATGCTCTTTGTTTTGAAGGATGGCTCACAGTTTAATTGTTGAAGGAAAAATTCTTGATGAGCTGACCCTATTTTTGTTATGGCTTTATTGATGGAAATTTGGGGATTTGTAGTTTAATCCTTGTTTGGGAGTGTTCGCTAAGATTATAATACTCTGTTGGTTGTGCGTGAGTTACACTCTCGGTTGGCTAAGAAAAGTTGAGGATTTTAGTTGGAAATTGTTTGGGATTTTGTTTGGAGTATTTATTTTGTCTTCTTGTTTTGTTACGGTTTCACTGGAGAAACCTGAGAAGTATATGTTGGTAATTCCTTTGATATTTGGTTCCTCTTTGTTTTGCCGCTAGTTGATAGAATCATGAGGATAATGACTTTGGTCATGTTAGGTGAATTAAATTGGAAAAGGTTGAATTGTAGTCTTGAGGTAGTAGGAAATACTCATTCTATACTTTGTTTTATTTGAGGATTTTGTTTCCTACTTTGCTTGGGTCCTGTTTTGCTCTCTGTGAGTTACTACTTGATAGACTATTGTTGAGGAATTTTGTCTTTGTTGATCGGCTTTGTTATAGGTTTTGGACATATCAATAGTTCAACTTTTGCTTACGACAATGCATGGAGCTAGTTTGTCGGTAAGCATGTCGTTGTCACTATCAAGGTAGGATTCTTTATACTTTATGCATTGCATTGTATCATGCTTTTCAAAACTGCTATTTTGTGGGATACCACACCTGAAAACCTGACGGGGACTGTTTGACAGCATGTCAGTTTTTACGTATACGTATGTTTTCTCACGTTTATATTCCGTACATGGTTTATTCTTGATATTCTGCCATATTGATAATGTGATATCTGTGGATGTGTTGGAAGGATGAATCATCTTGATGCTTTAGGCACTCTAGCGCTAAAGCATCACGAGTCTATCCGGTGATATCTTCTATTGCGAGAAGATGAGTTACATGATACGTACATTGGGAGGATGAACCCTCTTAATGCTCTAGGCACTCTAGTGCTAAAACATCACGAGGCTATTCTGCAAAATCTTCTACTACGAGAAGATTTGCTATGTACATTGGGAGGATGAATCCTCTTGATGCTTTAGGCACTCTAGCGCTAAAGCATCATGAGGCTATCCCCGTGCAATTTTCTGCTGCGTGAAGATTAGTCATTTATGTGCGAAATGGCGATGGGGTATTCATGACATATCCTTTGGTTTTGAGCCCTAGAAGTGGAAAAAAAGAGGATGGGGCATTGGTGACATGTCCTCAAGTTGCAAGTCCTGAAAGTTGATAGTGGAGATGGGAAGGTGATGATGCTTCCTTGGGTTTGAGTGCCTAAACTTGTTCTGGTTATTGTCACACAGAGTTGACAGGGTTGTCAGTCGGGGAGAGTAGCCGATCCTAGTATCGTTGCAAGCTAACGTGTGGCGAGACCACTTGAGCTTGCTCATCGGCAACCCTCTCCAATTTGGAACACAGAGCTATTATAGGAGAGTGGCGGTCTATCATGAGCAACCTACTCTATTACTACGATTATACAAGTTGTGTCGTTGTTGAGTTACTCGCCGGCAACTCGAGTGATGTGCTGGATCTTAGGAGCACCGTCAATGGTATTCTTTCCTACCTCATGAGTTGTTGCTATTGGCGGATAGCCACCTATCTGTGACATGTGCTGGGTGGGTCCTTGCGTGACCATCCATTTCATTGAGAAAGGATTGAAGGTTGTCAGTTGCTGGGATTGGCCTATCCTAGTACAGTTTCATTTGACAGGTGGCATGACGGATTGAGCTTGCTCATCGGCAACCCTCGTCAATTTGGAACATAGAGGTATTTTGTAACGACCTGATTTTTCGTAAATCCTTTGAAATGTGAGAAATTTAAAGCTTTTGTTTAAAACCCTTTTTAAAGTATATCAGAGTGCAAGCCGGGCCGTTAGGAACACCTTAAAACATTTCGGAAGTAAATCATTGTGGAAGCGTAAATATTTTAACAAAAATAAACTAAACATTTACTTACAATTTAAGAAAAGGAAACTTAATTTGATTACATCTCAATTATCTCTCACTTCTCATAGTCTGGTTAACCACAAGCTTGCTCGTGCAAATCCCTCACAACTGCTTCTTCAATTGCTCGAGTACTTCAGGCGTGCATGTACCTACCCCACAAATAAGACGTTACCCTAAAGACCCAGTAAGAAAATGGGTTTATGCTGGATGATATGCTTCTCTTTAATTCTTTGGAATGGGTCCGCCCCAAGCCAATACTTTAGTTACGTATTTTAGGCATAACTCGTACATAGAGCGTGGAGTTTGGGGAATCCTACAGTTTCTAATTAATTATATTAATTGGTCTAGTGATCCCGATATAGGAAGAATTAATTCTTTTCCTCATTCAAGGCGTGTGGCCACCAAGTGGTGGTGTTCCTAATTGTTTCTATCGTCATGAGATGACTCTAAACGTACATACAAGGAACTAATCAAAATGATACAATAGATTAAGCAAAACAATATGTTAAAGAACGATAGCATGCTTGAGAAGTTTACTTTAAAGAACGATACACTTATCTAATTAATAGTTTGATAATAATACTCGAAAGGCTAACTATTTACACTAGTTATACTTACACCGATTAATTATCATGGACCTAGTAGAAATCCAAGGAACAAGGGCAACCATATTAACAGAGAATTATACAAGGCAATATCAACGGAGAACATGTTGAAAAGTGTAAAGGCTAACACCAACTAACAACAAAGAGATACACTAAATTGATTAACATGTTTGGAATGCTAGTTGATTACACTAAGGGATTGATTAACAGATTTTGATTACATAACAAATAAATTAACAATTTTGATTATCAACAACAAGTTCCAGAACTAGCACAACCCACCAGGACTAACAATATTAAACACACAGCAACCAGAGAGTTCATATAATAACCTAACAGACATAAGCATACACGACAATAACAAATCAATAATTTAATCAAACAATGCATTAACGAACGACAACATGCTTGAAAAGTTTGTAACCTAATTTATTAACATGCTTATATTAATTAACTCGTTTGGGTTAACTAAATCGATTAGGTTGATGCACTCAATTAATTAACAGCTTTTAATAAATTAACAACTTAATCAATAACTAATAAATTAACATACTTATTAATTAAGTTAATCCAAATATGCTCAATTAGTGAATTCTTAACCAATCAATATCTGCAAGGTAACCAATGTAATAATACAAGCAGAGCCATCAACGAAGCAACCAACAAAACTAACAGAGAGCTAACACAACTAATAACAAGGCAATAAAGCTAACAACGAGGGAAATATTACAGAGCAACCAAAGTCTACAGAGCATTAACAAGTTCATATAATCAGTCAAGCAATCACTACTAGCATCACTCAGGAATACATGTGAACAGCCAAAAATAGAAATGTATAGGTATCCAAGCATAGAAAACATACAAACAAGCATATAGAACACACAGACTCTACCATGCACGCACACATACTTGTGGTGTAGGGCCTCCACATGGCCAAGACACACCCAAGTCTTACCCTCACTGAAGACACACGCAGGGACAATAAGCTCCAGCTCCTTCAGCTCGCACCACAGCTCTAAGCTTCAGCAGCTCCAGCAGGACAGTAGCTGGACAGCAGCTTCAAACTCCCTAGTTCCAGACTCCCTCGGCTTCCCCTGGAATTGGCAAAACACCTCTTCTCTCCTTCTATCCCTTTTATCCTGCACCTAGGAGACAAACACACTGTAGCCCTTTAGCACGCCCGACCAACACTGCCCATCATATAGAGTGTTCCCCACTCATCCACGCTGTCGTTGTTGCCTGCTGCAGGGTATGAGCCAGACCGGTTTGGGTCGTTTGGGTCGAACCACAAGCTGGACCCAGGCCTTCGGCAGGTCCAGCAAAATCACCGGCTCCAACCCCTTCGACACATAGCCCCTGCCCTAGTGGTTCCCGCCACTGATGACACCAACCCACGCTTGCTGATCACTAAGCCGTCGCCAATCAGCCATCCCTGAGCACTAGAAACCCATCCTGCCCTTCACGCTTGTTGTCATATTTTGTGATTATAGCTGTCTATATATACAACATGTTTTGATAAAGGCACATTGAGGGCCATGAGCTAGTTTATTAAAATGATAAAGAGGTTTTAAAAGTTTAAATCCATGTACGGTAAATGAGAAGCATGAATTGGTTTTCGAGTCGTGACAGAAACAAAATTTCAAATCAAAAGCTATAACGATGTTCAAAGTTGCTAAAGAAAGATGGAAAGCCATCATGCCTCTGCCAAATGGGTGGCAACACATTACTTTGATAGGTTCAAAAGCCAGGCTGACTGAGACCTTCCTTCCATAATTGAGACAGTCATGAAGGATTTTAACGTGAACATTACACCACGTCTTGCTAGAAGGGCAAGAAATGTGGCAAGAAAAACAAGTGAAGGGGATGGCAATGAGCAATACAAGCTCATATGGTCGTATGTTGAGAAGATTTAGAGGTCAAATCCTGGAAGCTCGTTGTGTGTTAAGCTAGAGATGAATACATTTAAAAGGATGTACATGTGTTTGACTGCATGTAAGATGGGACTGTTGAACTGTGGTAGACTGGTTATTTGTTTGGATGGTTGTCACTTGAAGGGAGAGACTCCAGGCCACCTGCTCACTACTGTCAGCATCGACGGGAACGATGTAATTTATCTTATTGATGTAGCAGTGGTTGAAGCAGAATGTAAGGGTTCTTGGAGCTGGTTTTTGGAATTGTTGCTCAAGGATCTAAAAACCATTCGGCAATGGGTGGACAATCATTTCTGACAGACAAAAGGTATAGTTGATTGCTTTTTTCATTTATGTTTATATTATGTGTAGTGTACCAATGTTTGACTCATACTGTGAATCTTTGTATGGGCTAGTGTCAGCTGTTAGAGAGTTTACAGGGCAACCGAAGCATCATTTTTGCATCTGACACCTATATGCAAATTTTCAAAAACAATTTAAAGACAATTTGTTCAAGGATGCAATGTGGGGCGCTTTTAGAGCCACAACATTAGTGCACTTTGAGAGATAGGTGGGGAAACTATTTTTGCTTTACACGGCAGCCCACGCATATCTACGAGAAATAGATGCAAGATTCTGGGCCAAACATGCCTGCAGCTTCATCCGTAAGTGCGACATAAACGTAAACAACTTGAGTGAGTCATTCAACGCCTGCATCCTACTATCCCGGGACAAACTAATTCTAGGTATGCTCGAGATTATAAGAAAGGATATCATGTGTAGAATCGTTACAAACACGAAAAGATGGCACACTCGATGGACCTTTTGTATTCGCAGGTCAAGAATCGACTTCCTAGACTACAACTTGCAGGTCGAAATTAGAGTCATGTTTTTTCAAGCACAACCCCGTTTAAGATGAGCAACGGTAACTAACAGTACGTTATCGATTTGGATAGGCGTACTAGTAACTTTTATTGGTGGGAGTTGAGTGACATCCTGTGTATCCAAGCAGTCCCGTGTATTCAATTTATTAGGAGATCTTTCGAGGACTTTGTGCATAAATACTACAACTGAGAAACATACATGACAATGTACTCCCATTTTGTCCACCCGGTTAGTAGACAAATCATGTGGTCTTCTGTGACAGACCTTGATCCAATTATGCCATTGTCATTTAAGAGACGTCCTGAAAGCCTGCAAAAATGAAGATAAAGGATGTTGACGAAGCCTCATGCCAGACAGTGCTACCCAGAAGACATCTGAACATGACATGTGGCCGGTGTGGGGGTGTGGGGCACAATTCTTGCACGTGTGGAGGTGGAGGCTCAGAGTCAAGTGCATGTAGCAGCCGCAGAGGCAGAGGCGACAAAGGCGGTAGAGGAAGCTTGTAGGGCATATTCATGGGTTTCACAGTTCCAGACATAGTTTCTGAAATAGTCCCCAAGACAGTTTCCGACATAGTTCCCAAAACGTAGGTGAACACATTATTACGTTTACGTTTTCATGTGTTATTTTAACTATGCTAGTTTTATTTGCAATGTGTTATGCAGGAGTATGATGCACAAGGTTCACAAACACAAACAAACAAAAATGTGTACCTTAACTTTCTTTGATTAGATTTGGCATTGCCTTGATGAGATTGTTGGTGGGCAAAAATATACGAAGTTAAATATACGAAAAGTTACTGTTGCATCTTACCAGCACGGGACACACCAATTATTAGTGCACATGTACATTATATGCTTGTAATGGAATTGATAATTTTGTTTGCGTCTGTAATGCACATATACATGATATGGTTGTAATTGAATTGATAAATTGGTTTGCGTTAATAATGCACATGTACATGATATGGTTGTAATGGAATTGATAATTTGATTGTTGACGATAAATTGTTGATGATGAATGGAAATTGATTAGTATGAAAATGTAAATTTGGCAAAGTAGAATTAAGAGAAATTAAAAACAGAGTAAGTGTAATTGCGGTCTACTAGAACCAGAGTAAGCAGAATACCATACTTTCCCTCGCGGAACGACAAATTTTTGTGGCGAAACGTCGATGTTCCTCGGCAGAACATCAGCATTCCTCTACCTTATATATTTCGGTGTTATGCACAAGTTGTTTAAATTGTTACAATGACCATTTTATTGTTTGTTGATGATGAATGAAATGGATAATTTGGTTTTAGTCAAAGTTTTTTTGTTTCTCTTTCAAAAAAATGAAAATTTTGCAAGAGTTTCTCTTGTTTTAGTTGATCCCCCTTGTGGCATTATCAAAACCAGAAATCCAACCCAACCAGATATTTTCCAAACATAAACATAAATATTTATTAGCCAAGTCAAAACAATTAACTACGCAAAGGAAAAATTAACTGCGTAAAGAGACAATGAAGTACGCAAGGAGACAATGAATTTTTTATTTATTATGTACAACAAAATAAATATCTCAATCTATATCCCTACACATCAACTACACTAAGTTAGTGCCACCTTCTTCTTGTGAGATTGCTTATGCAAATCGGTGATCGTAAATGACAACTGTGGGTCCACGCATACGTTGGACCCTTTGGCGAACAATGGGCTCTTATCAGGTAGATCTTTGTGATGGTGGAAGCTGGTCTCCTTGCAATTTTGGATCAACCCTAACCCCCCATTGGTCCACCAAATGATGCCATGTGGGTTAAAATGCAAAGGAAAAAATAAGCACATAAGCGGAAAGCAATATGAATCTACACAAGTGAAAATATATACCACTCTTTGTTCGTTGGCACTACAACGATCGCAATTGCTTCAAGCAACAACACCTGGTAAGGGTAGTGAGTGTCTAGATCATCGGATCACATAACACATGGTTGCACTTCAACTAAAGCAGTTAACAAATTCTTGAACACTCCCAGATGCCATTGGTGTTCAACAATTACTAACGCTTCAACTTCAACAACATGCAGTACACTTCAACTTTTAGAAAGCTCTAGGATTCGATAATTGCTAAGAAAATTACTGAGAAAATCGCGATGAGTGTCGTGTGAATTTATATAAGGCACAAGAATTATGATGTTTCTTGACGAAAAGTTATCATGTCACGACGAAAAGTTAATGTTATGCCGTGGAATGTTGTAAATTTTAATTAATATCCACATTCCATAGCAAAACGTGACATTATTTATCCACCACAGAACGCCATTGCTAAAACCTTAATATTTAGCATTGACATTCCGCGCACGTTCCTCCTCATAACAAAATTTAAATATTTAACGTCAAATATGAAATCGATGTTTGCGGCATCTATTTTTCATAGTTCAATGGTTAAGTTGTTAGCAAAAATACTTTAGTGGTTAACTTGTCATTCATCACAAAGTACAGTAGTTGATTTGTTATTTCCCCCCGTTAAACAAAAAAAAGTGTTATTCAAATATTGAAATGAATTGAGAATTAATTTCTCTTCTTATATAATATACATATGCATGTTTTAGTAATTGTTATAACATCACATAATAATGAACTTAAAATACCAAAATCTCTACCAATGGAATCAAAGAATAATATTGATTGCTATTACATGAGTTAAACAAAAACTAGAAAAATGCATATTTCAATCATAAAAGTCGATGCTTTTTCCTCCTTTGAAATTAATTGTTGGTCTCCCCTAAAAAGTGTTTTCCCAATTTTTATTTTGGGTAAATGACAAATCAACCATCGTGGTTTGTGGTCAATGACAAGTCAACCACTAGGGTATTTTTTTAACAAATTAACCACTGACGTAAGGGAAAATCACAAAGCAAACATCGCAGTTACGTTTTTTGTTCTCCGTTAACAAGTTAAAACGCGGTGTCACCGTGTTTTTACGCGAGGCACCGCGTTTTTACGCGGTGTCACCGCGTTTTTACGCGAGGCACCGCCGTTTTACGAGAGGCACCGCGTTTTTACGAGGTGTCACTGCTTTTTTAAGCGAGGCACCGCGTTTTTACTCGGTGTCTCGCACCAGACACTGTCTTTTTTGCAAAAGACCAGAACACTTGAAATTCCAGGAACCCGCGACGAACAGATCCCGCGACTCGACGAACAGACCCCACGTAAAAAAACACACCCGTTGTAATTGATCTATAGTTCAATGATGTCCGTTGTAGTTTATACTTGATAAAAAATGTTTGTGAAAATATTGAATGTATGAGAATTGCGTTGGGGGAGTAAAGTAACAGAGAAACATTTTCATACTAACACATCTTACACTTAACTAATCTAACCTTACAATAGCCTACTAGAACCACACCCATACCTAGAAATTACATAACATAAAACATACCAATCACCTTAAACTCAACCCAATCAACATCAGTGCATTATTATTCACTGTAATATCATTACAAGTAGACAAGTATTAAATAACATCCAACTATCCATCAACTGAAATTGTAAAACAATTGTGTTCCCTCTGTGTCACGGAAGGTTAAGGTCCACGTTTGTGTACGATTGTGTGTGTGGACCTTGCGCATTAGACTCCTACACAACACAGTACAAATGAAATTAGCATATTTCAAACATCAATTGAAAATGAAAGTGTGATAAAGGGCTCACCTACATGTCAGGAACTCTGTCGGGAGCTGTCTCAGGAACTAGGTCAGGAATTGTCTCGGGGGCTGTCTCAGGAACTCTGAACCCCATAAATGTTCCCTCTGACCTGCCTCTGCCACCCCTGCCTCTGCCACCCCTGCCTCTGCCTCGCCCTCGCCCTCTGCAAGCCCCGGCACTTGACTCACCTCCACCATCGCATGTGCGAGAATTGTGCCCAACACACCCACACTGACCACAAGTGACGTTCACATTTCTTCTGCTCAGCACTGTCCGGCTTGGAGCCTCGTCCACATCCCGTATTCTACGTTTGCGTGGTCTTCCTGGAAGCCTTTTAAATGGCGGTGGGATAATAGGATCAAGATTTGTCACCGGCTGCCACTCGATCGGTCCATTGACGGGCTGGATAAAGTGGGAGTACATCGCCATGTATGTTTCCCGATGATAGCACGCATGCACAAACTCCTCAGGGGATCTCCTCATGAAGTGAATGCACAGGACTGCATGGACACATGGGATGCCGGTCAACTCCCACCGGTAACATGTACAAGTACACCTGTCCAAATCGACAGAGTACTGTTCGTTACCATTGGTGACCTCAAACTGGGCAGCTCCTGCAAACTGGGGGCTCCAATTTCGCCCGGCAAGTTGTAGTTTGGCGAGCCGAGTGCTGATCTTTGGACACAAAAGGTCCGTCAAGTGAGCCATTTTTTCATTTTTTTTTCACAATCCTACCCATGATGCCCTTCCGGATGATCTCGAACATACTAAGAATTGGTTTGTCCCGGGCTGGTAGGAGGCAGGCGTTGAATGACTCACTCAGATTGTTAAGGCTTATGTCGCACTTCGGGATGGAGCTGAAGGCATGTTTGGCCCAGGATGTCACAACTATTCCACGTAAGTATTCGTGGGCCGCCTTGTCAAGCATAAATAACTTACTCCTCTCTCTCTCAAATTGTCTCACAGTAGTGGCTCGAGATGCGGCCCACATTGCATCCTTTAACAACCTGCCTTTAAATTGTTTTTGGAAATTGGCATACAGGTGTCAGATGCAAAATCGATGCAGCCAAACACATGTACATTCTTTTAAATACACTCATATTGAGGTCCACACGCACCGAGCTCCTCGGATTAGACCTCCGAATCTCCGCTGCATACGACCATATGAGTTTATATTGCTCATTTCCATCACCTTCGTTAATTTTTTTGGCTGCATTTCTTGCCCTTCTAGCAAGACTGGGTGAGATATTAACATTAAAGTCCTTCCTCACTGTCTCAATTATGTTCGGAAGGTCCCAATCTGCCTGACTTTTAAATCTGTCTAAGTAATGAGTTGCAACCCATTTGGCAGTAGCAAAACGACTT
Source organism: Begonia loranthoides (assembly GCA_022433065.1). Taxonomy (NCBI): domain Eukaryota; kingdom Viridiplantae; phylum Streptophyta; class Magnoliopsida; order Cucurbitales; family Begoniaceae; genus Begonia; species Begonia loranthoides. Next base: position 15,337,486 of record CM039469.1, read on the forward strand.
TCCATCTTTCTGGAGCATGTGTGAATGTCATTGTAAAATTTTATTTGGAAGGTCATCTCATCTTTTAGTTGTGAGGCATGCAACCGCCATGGGCAGCCTTCCTGGCAAGCAGCCCTCAGTCGATGCGCATCACTATGGGGGAATTTAATTCCATACCCATTCGTCAATCCATGCTTAACAATTTCTTCTCTAATCTTCTTCAATGAACTGTACTTTTTACCTAGGCCCAATCCAGGGAATCTGTCTTCTACTTGTGTTGGACGTCTAGGCCTACTCTCGACCATGTCCAAGTCTTCATCACTAGTTGATTCACATAAAGAACGGAGGTCGTCATTGTCCTCCTCATGTAGAGTTATTGATACGGAATGCAAAACAATCGCATCTTCATTTCCAATTTGACGTACCTCATTTTCATTGAGCGCACAAGTGATTGTGGGTCCCACTTCAAGTTGACGGTTGATAACAGGCTCTTTACTCGCCATTTGCTTCTGAACAAATTTTTCACTTTCGCTAATCGCTCTTTGAAGCTCTCAAGAATTTTTAGGGTTACTTAATAGACTCCGAAATGCGTTCGAATATGCCAATTTGACTGGAGAAGATAGAGTTAAAAAGAGTAGAGTAGGTGTCTTCAGAGAAGACACCGCGTTTTTGGCAGTGTCTCGCAAGACACCACGTTCTAGCTGTGTCTCGCGTTCGACACACCGCGTTCTAGCGGTGTCTCGAACGCGAGAGACACCGCATAGAAGGCGGTGTTGTGTCTCCCGTTCGACACCCCTCGTAGAAGGCGGTGTCTCGCAAGACACCGCCTTCTTAGTGGTGTCTCGAACGCGAGAGACACCGCTTTCTTTGCTCCGCCTCTTGCGAGCGAGGGTGAATTGCATGACGTTTTTTCTTTAACGAGAGAGTTTAGTTCGTGAAGTTATTTCAGTGTCATGAGTGTTTATATGCAAGGTGTCCAAAATTTTTTTTTCCAGAACCTCCTCTATTACTTTACTCCCACAACACCATTTTCTTACATCTTGCACAAAACTCTACAGCAATTCCAGAATGTACAAACATTAAAGTAAACATAATCAACCACAGAAATCCTTAAACTACACATAATTTACAACAAAAAGAAAATGTACACAAATTAAACTAAACATAAACTACAAAAATACTGAACGAATTATATTATGGTGCCTTCTTTCTGGACCGGGGCGGTGGCTGTGGCTGAGGCGGGCGCAAATCCTCTAAAAGACAACTTCCATTCGGGTCCAATAGAACCCCGTCTGCAGCACCGTATAACTCACCCTTATACTTAAAGATTTCACGTTCGTGCTCGTGGAAGTGTTTTTCATTTCTGCAGCTGGACATCACCAACATCCCTTCTTCCGTAAGCCGGAAGATGCCGTATGGCCTGCAATGCAAAGTTAATAATTGTTTGTCAGTGACGTGGAAAGCAAGATTCAGAATTTACACAATAGACAGTACATACGTCTTTTTGTCTGATGGAGTTACAATGATAGAGATGGACTCCCACAACAATCGTTGGTACCCATATTGGGTGTGCAAGTCAACGGAGGACATAAACAACCCTTGCTTTGGGTGTGTCTGCAATGTAAACAAGTCATAAGATCATCTCAAGAGAACATGCACGATAACTCGGAGAAACGAGATGGTGACTTACGTGAATCCACCCTAATTGCAATAGATTCTTTGACTGATGAAACGCCAATATGGCTGCTTCATTGCTTGCAATACACTGCATATAAGTTCGGATGAGTAGTAAGATAATAGATTATACACTAACATACAAAGATGGGTTCGCACCGTATTTGGCGTCCCTTCTTGTTCCGGAAAGATGAGATGTGAGACAACGTAATGTTCGCCCTCCAACTTTCCCCCAAGAATTGCGCACGTCTCCTTGTTGTAACGGGTATTTTTCTGGACATATATCTTGAACGAGGACATGACCGACACAGGCTGCAAACAACGCCGAGATCCTAACAGTTGCATGAACATGATTAAACACACATATAACGAAATGAAAGACGTACCACGCGCACAACTCTTCTGGGCAGAGGTTGGAGCGCCCCAGCTCCAGGTGATCCTTGGCGGCGACTGACAGGGTCACTGCAAATCAACAACACATCATCACGTGAAACAAAAATAAAATAAAAACCTTGACTTTGCGTAGAACATAAATAACTTATAGGTGGAATGTGGCATCAGGTGCGTCATTGGGCGATGACGAGGATGATGATCGGGCTAATCGCCTCCCACGTCTCTTGAGTGCGGCCAATACCTCACGGTGTCGCTGCTCTTCTCGAACATGTCGCTCCTCTTCTCGAACATGCCATTGTTCGGATTGGCGATACCTCTCTGCTGCGAGGTCCGCCTCTTGAAGATGCCACTGTTCAACTTCTCTATGCCTCGCTTCAGCGAGCTCCGCCTCTTGCATACGCCACTACTCTGTGGCGCATCTGCTCTCTGATGCTTCCACTTGCCACTGTTGGGCAATGGCCCACCTCTCTGTTGCGAGCTCGTTAGCTCTTTGTAGCTCGATTTGTTGCCTTTGCACGTGCTCCTCCATCATTTGCATTTTGGTCATCGACGCATGATGGAGCTCCTCCATTCTGCTCATCCAGGCAGACGACTCCTCAGGCATCGCAGTAAAGTGTGATGATTGTGGAGGAGGTGGCATTTCATATTCGGGGGCTGCATACGCATACTCAGGCTCTAAGTGGGGAGGAAGTGGCATATGATAAGAGGTGCCTGCATACTGAGGCTTTGTAATGGGTGGAGGTGCTGCCTTCTGTTTGGACTTGCGGAACCATCCGCCATCAACTTGGGTGATGCCCAATCGATCCAAGTTGGCTCTTTTGTAGGTGTCAGTGGTCGTTGCTTCAATTCTTGGCTCATTCGCAGAAATGGGAACCCCAAACAGCTCAACTATAGTCTGAATAAGCCAATTGTACAGTAGGCTCATTGATGGGTTGTTGACGACCTCTTCCATGTGCTTCGCTATGATATATCCAATGTTCACTTTTTTTTCCCTGAACACCTTCTCCAAAATATACAGATCCATGCTTGTAACATGGTCTCGATGCCCAATCCTAGGCAAAATTGTGTACGTCAATATCATGTGGATTACTCAGGCCATTACATTCAACTCATTAGCCTTTGGCCTCTTGTAATGGGCAATCTCAGGATCCTTGTGCAACAATCTAAGAACGGCTAGCCCATCTCCTTCCTTGATAAATGGTGGCTTCGTCTTAGCTATGCCATAATATTCCTCGCTTGCCCCATAACATTCAAGTATTGTATTGATATGGTCGGGAGTGAATCTCAACTCCCGTCCAAAAATATAGGTTTGCACCTCAACTGGCTCCTCAGAAAGTTGGAAATTTGTGTAAAACATCTTAATGACTCTCTCGCAATAAGTGCCCCCCATCCGACACAACCCGAGTAATCCAGCATTTTCCAGCATATGTTGAATGCCCATTTCCTTGAAAGAGTCAAAATCGACTACTTTGGAAACAATAATGCCACGGTGTTCAACATCTTCTTCATACCGTCTTCTGGCATCGTCTGTACTGAATAATAACTCTGTTTCTCCTTGTTCAGGCTCGGCGGTGTCTTCGTCTTCCACCGTCGTTGCTTGTTCAACTTCTTCAACCGCCTCATGTTGAACATATTCACCCCACGCGGCTTCCACCGCCTCGGTTGCTCGTCTTTCACTAGCCTCCCCCCTTCTCCTCCCACGCTTCTGCATGAATTTCCTAGCTCGGTCCATTGTGCTCGCTGAGTAATTCGCCAACCTGCAGTATAATAACCCAACGAAATGTCATAAGTCAGTATAATAGTATTTACGCAAATAGTCTATCGTATATAAATCAATCAAAGTAAACAACTTGATTGCCAAGAAAAAAAAACAAAACTAGAGAAGAGATTCTTTCTTCAATTCAGTACATATACTCTTTAATAAGTCTTCAAAGATAACACAATCACCAAAAGCAACACAAATCTATACATTGCATTCCAGATTGCAATCTGCAATGCAATCTGTATTACAGATTGCAATTGCATTCCATATTGCAATCTGGAATGCAATCTGTATTACAGATTGCAATTGCATTCCATATTGCAATCTGTAAATTGCAATTTCCATATTGCAATATGGAATACAGATTGCATTCCAGATTGCAATCTGTTGTAAATTGCATTACAGATTGCAATCTGTAAATTGCATTACAGATTGCAATTGCATTACAGATTGCAATTGCATTACAGATTGCAATCTATAAATCAATCTGTAAAATGCAATTTACAGATTGTAATTTGTAAATCAATTTACAGATTGCAATCTGTAAATTGCATTACAGATTGCTCTGCAACCAAAAAATATTTCATCGACATTGCTGGGTATCCCAACTTAAGTTAATCAAAGCAATGAAACTATCTATAATGCAAATCGGAACAGGGGAGCAAATCTGTAATGCAAATCAATGAAACTATCTATAATGAAACTATCTGTACCACAATCTCTGTAATGCAAATCTGTAATGCAAAGCAACGAAACTAATGAAACTATCTGTACCACAATCAGAAATTGAAACTAATGAAACTATTTGTACCGCACTCGGATATCGGAACAGGGGAGCAAAGCAATGAAACTATACCGGAATCAGTTGAGAAATCGTACTCGCCAACTCGTCGTTGCAAATCGCAGTCACACTCGCCAACTCGTCGTCGCCAACCCGTCGCGTCGCAGCTTCGTACTCTCGTCGTCGCGGGTCTCGCAGATCGCCAGATCCAGATTTGGATCTGCTCGATCTGTGTAGATGGAATTTAAAGGCACTGTCACCGCGTAAAAAAGCGGTGCCTCGCGTAAAAACGCGGTGACACCACGTAAAAACGCGGTGCCTCGCATAAAAAAGCAGTGACACCGCATAAAAACGCGGTGCCTCGCTTAAAAACGCGGTGACACCGCGTAAAAACACGGTGACACTGCGTTTTAACTTGTTAACGGAGAACAAAAAACGTAACTGCGATGTTTGCTTTGTGATTTTCCCATACGTCAGTGGTTAATTTGTTGAAAAAAATACCCTAGTGGTTGACTTGTCATTGACCACAAACCACGATGGTTGATTTGTCATTTACCCTTTTATTTTTTAGCTCTCGGCCTCCCCCCTTTTTCTTGTGTAGGTTTCGCTTTTGAACGTCTTGCCATTTTTTGCACTTTCCGAAAACCACCTCTCTTTCTTCTGCTTAAAACCGATTTCGAGAAACAATTAAAGACAGCAACAAACTTTTTGAATTTCACAAAGATTTGACAAAAAAATTATAGAAAATTATGTTACTTTCATGTTGCTGCTATAATAACTCTCTTTTGGAGAGTTATCATCCCACCAATTCTTTCTTGCATCCTTCCTTCCGTATTGTCTGATTTTATTTTCCAAGATAGGATTCATGCTCAGTTTGAGCATGAATTTGTCGATTCAATTGAAGATTTCATGGTGCGAGATTGCTCAAGATTTTCAACCTTCGACGAAAATTGGCTTGTTAGATGTTGAAAATTCACCTCAAGGAGAAGCCGTCTACTTGTGACAGAAGGAACTTAATTGGTTTAGATGCATTATGTCACGACCTGGAGGCGGGCTTAACAGAACCGTCAGGTCAGGCGACCTGATTCGCATGGAGGACCTGATCACCCAGCCCAAGGAGTAAATTTTAGCAGAAGACTTTTATTAATTTAGCACAGCCCAAAAGTTATGGGCCTAAGTTCGTATATTGATCACAAGAATAAATGGTGCATAAAATAAATAATCCAAATACTGTGCAACAGATCCAACCAACAAAATTAAATTATACAAACCATAGAATTTATCCTCATCAAGAAAATAAGTCTAAACACTCAGAAAATAAATAAGGAAAGAAATCTTCAACTCAAAGTCCTTCCGCCGCTATTACCTTTACCTTGAATGGGAGGAGGTTGTTTGGGGTTGAGTGACTAACTCAATAATGATATCTAGACTATATGCAATGCAATCGAAAACGGGTGTTTCTCATCTTTAGAAAATAATATTATGCTTCTCTTTTACCGTACATAGATTTTAATTCGAAAACTTTTTACCATTTTATAAAATCAGGCTCAAAACCATCGATGAGGTTTTTATCAAAAACTCATTGTATACATTGACAGTTATACCTAGAAAATATGTCATCACTATTTTTCTATTAAAAAACGTTATCCGTGAAAAGGGATGATCACTTAAAGACCCATCAAAGAATTGGTGGCCATTTGTTGATGACAACACCTCATGAGGCAGAGGAATAGAATGGTACCTGTGTCCGTAGACCAAGCAGAGTACACATCCGGAATATCAAAATGAATAAGGTTACTGGTGTTGGGTTTCTCCTCAACTAGCCACCTACTACATCCAAGTAAACGACGGTTGTCGGCGAGTGAAGCTACGAGCCATCATGCCTCCCGTCACTTGGAAAAGTGTTAGGTAAACAATCCCAACGACTGAGAACCTCTAATCATATGATTAAAACCCTGGCCAGGTTATGGGGCTCGAAACCCAAGGACGCATCATCACCGCTCTATCACCCTTTCAACTTTTGGGGCTCAAAACTTGAGGACATATCTCTGGTGCCCTATCACCTTTTCGCACATACAAACAATTAATCTCATCGCAGTAGAAGATTGTACAAGATAACCTCGTGATGCTTTAACGCCAAGCTGCTTAAAGCATCAAGAGGATTCATCCTCCCAATACATGCACAATATATAAACCAAACCATGTATGATAAAGTAAATGTGAGAAAACATACATATACTTAAAAACAGACGTACTGTCGAATAGTCCCCGTTGGATTTTCAAATATGGTATCCCACGAAATATTTTAGTTTTAAAAACATGATGTGATGCAATGCAATGCAAAAGGTATAGAAATCTCTACCTTTACAACATTCTCTCTTGCTGATTGGAGCAACCATCTCCACGGAAATTGCCTCACAATCTTCGAAATCGTTTGAGCCTAACAAACATGTCAAAACACAAGAATTCTCATCATCGAATCTCAGGGAATAAGTGGAAGGGTCCTAACCGAGACTAGGAACTCAACTGATGAATAAACGACTCAATATACGTGATTCTGCATTGTGTGGTTGACCAAGAACAATATTCTGGTCAACTAGTGACAAATTCAAGACAATTTGCCCACTTTTCTATCGACCAGAAATAGAATTTTGGTCGACCAGCACTAAGACGATCAACTAGTCATGAGGCCGTCTACCGGTGACCGAATTTGGGACAATCTGTCTATTTGCGGTCGACCACCCTGGTTGACCGACCCTCTTCAAGTCGACCACTTGTCAACCATAACAGTTTTTGGATCGGTTTTATACTGGAAACACTCCATTTTTTTTCAAATTTCCTCCCTCAAACGACAAATACACCTACATAAACTCTAATACAACCAATATAATCCAAAGAAGTCCATCGAATTCTAGTTTTTAAGGTTGCATATGAGGCCCAAAAATTTAGATATTTCAAATCCTTAGTAGGAGGAGAAAAACTTACCATTTAGCAAACTGTCTTCACGAAAGTCATTCATCGCAATATCGTGAACGTGAATCCAAGGTTGGAATTGCATGATTTTCCAATTCATTCTCTCCCACTTTCCTCCCTCGATTTTCCCTCACCCATGAAGAGTTCTTTTCTTATACTTATTCCTTTTATTTTTATTAATTCATTTAATAATAATATATATATTTAATATATATTATATATTGAATAAATTCAATACCACTTTTGATTTCAATTTGGATTCATTTCAAATGCTAATTGAGAGTATTTTTGTAACCCGAATAATTTATCAATTTCATTCCTTAAATTAATTTACTGCTAGTTAATATTTAATTTTACATATTTTGATTATTTGATCAAAAATTCACATATAACCACTACGCGAGAAATCAGGTTAACTTTTCAATGCCTTGACCGATTTTAACACAAAAAATTTAAACATATAATTTATTATTAAAAATTTCATGGGTTTTACTCGTTATATTTGTAGTTGTGGTTTTTCTATTATTTTGAAAGTTTTTGAATTTGGATTTGATATGGTAAATTATGATTTGGTAATTGATTACCAATTAATATAATTTAGGGAATTATAGTTTATTTGCTTTTTAAATTCAATATGTAACGACATTCTCTCTCCAAAATTCTCCCTCTTCTCTCTTTATTTTTTATTTTTTTATTTTGGTTAATTTTTAATTTATTGAATGAATGAATTTTTTTATTTATCTAAAAATATTAATTTTTTATGTGATTTTTTTATTCATGATTTTCATTATGAACAATAAATTTAAAAAATATTATTATTTACTTTTTAAATTTGATATTTTAAAAGTAATTAAATGTTACAAAAAAAAACATTAATTTTTCAAACACGTTGTTGATTTTTCGAACAACTATTATAAAGTAACCCTTCACCATAATTATATAGTGTGCAATTATATTTAAAGATTCATATTACTATTATTATTTTTTATATTATTTTTGTTTCTTTATTTTTTTAATTTCTATCTTTATTATTTTATATTTTACTTAATTTTTTTATTTTATTAGTTTCTTATTTTAATTAATATTTTATTTTATTTAAATTTCTTATTTACCTTAATTTCTTTATTAATTAGTTACTTAATTATCTATTATTTTCTTTTATGTTACCATTAACTGTTTTTTTTTAAAAGAGCTTATTGCAATAGTTGAAAAAAAAACTTTTAAAAGTTAATATAATTATCTATATTTTAAAGATTATTTATCTGTTATTATTTTTCTTTTTCGTTTTTATTTCGAAATTTTGAAACATCTGTTAATTTTTCAAACACTTGTTTGATTTTTGTAACAATGAATTATCTTAACAGTAAAACTAACAATAGTTATTAAAAAAATTATAATAGTACCACCCGTGGTCTAAGTCAATTATGAGTTTTTGGATTTGATACAGTAAATTATGGTTTGGTATGAATTGATTACCAATTAATATAATTTAGGAAACTATAATTTATTTGCTTATTCTCTCTCTAAGCTAAGCTAAGGGTCTCCCTCTCCTCTTTTTATTTTTTGTTTAAATATATTGTATGAATGAATTTTTATTTATTGGAAAATTTAAATTTTTTATGTGATTTTTTTATTCATAATTTTCATTATAAACAATAATTTAAGAAATATGATCATTTACTTTTTTTTAATTTGTTGTTTAAAAGTAATTAAATGTTACAAATTTAACAAACACTTGATTATAAAAAATTACTTCAAACTTTAATTTTTTAACCACTTTCTTGATTTTTCAAATAACTGATTATTTTAACATCATAACTAAGAGTAATTATTAAAAAATTTGTAACAAAATCAAAGTGGCTCTAGTCAAATAACCCCTCTTCATAATTACATAATGTGCAATTATATTTAAATATTTATATTACTATTATCATTATATGTATTATTTTTGTTTATTTATTTATTTTAAATTTATTTTTTATTATTCCTTATTTTAGTTAATTTCTTATTTCATTATATTTCTATTTTAATTATTTTTTCATTTTATTAAAATTTTTTATTTACCTTTGTTAAAATTTAGTGTGACATAAATTATAGTGAAGCCAAATCGGATCCATATCCAATATTGGGATTTTTTAATATTACTTTATATATTGTTATTTAAGTAACAAAACTAAATTGTACCTTTATTTTAATTAGTGAAATTTTTCTTTCCTTGTGATTTTTTTTTCTCGAAAATGTTTTTAAAGTAAATCTCAGTTTTTCTATTTTCAACCTTTTTTTTTATTGTATTTCATTTTCAACAATTGATATCATAACTACGTTAATGGTTTCCGAAAATTATGTTTTGAGGTATTGAATTATCTGATGCACCAGCAAAAGAGGTAAAGAAATAACCTATAAATATTGGAAGAAGTGAAGAACAATCGGTTGAAGGTGTGTTGATCAATCAGATGATACACTATAAATATTGGAAGAAGTGAAGAACAATCGGTTGAAGGTGTGTTGATCAACCAGATGATACACTATGCAGGAGAGGTAGTCGATCGAATGATGAAGAACGCGGGCGGAGATCGACCGAGAATGAGTTGGTTATCTTAAAAACTAAGCATGTGCATTTAGTATTACATATTTGATCTCTCCCCTTTAAGTTATGCAATATATCAACATTAAATTCATGCAAACATGCTAAACCAATTCAAATAATTTTCTCCCTTTTTTAACAACATATATAAATTTTCTTCCATATTCACAATTTATATATATAACAAACTTATATATCATTCTCCCCCTTTTTGTCATAATAAAAAAGAAATTCATGGGGAGGGGAGTTACAAGCAACCAAAGTCTTCTCCAAAACAAATCATTTTCCTTTTTAAAAGTCTTCTACCCCTTTTAAAGAATCTCTACCAAGGTAAAACAATGGAGGGAATATTACTTTCAAATCTATTTTGTGGTCAAAGATAAAATACCAAAGTAATCCAACCACATGCAAAGTACATCTAATCAAGAATAATCTCCCCATTTTTGTCATTATGCTTAATAAACTTATTTGAGGGACTCATCATTTAAAATCAAAGAAAGAGATAACAATTGAAAGAAATATATACCAAAATGAAATTCAAGAAATATATACCAATTTAAGATTAAGATAAAACAATTTTTCAATTTCTAGAATGATATCAATTGAAGAAATAAGGAATCAACTAGGGATACCAATTGAAGATTCATACAAAAGAAACCAAGCAAGTTTTTCGAAGATGAATACCAATTGTAAATCTAGAGTTAAAATCAAATCAATTTTGCAAAGTATTGATATCGATTGTAAATCCAAAAAGAATCCAAAACAAAAATCTATGAGAGATACCAATTTTAAAATCAAATTATCAATCAAATTATCTTTCCCCCTATGTTAATCACAAAAACAATCGATTAGGATATAATCCAATTTAAAAACTTTGCTCTCCCTCTTAGTCTTAGAGCAACAACAAAACAACTTAATAAATTTCTCCCCCTATAAATTTATCAACTAGCATATAAGAGGGAATACAACAAAAAATTATGAAACATCCAAGTTTAAACAAAATATATACCAATTGAAAAACAATCCATGATGAATTCAAAATTTGAAAATAAATTTTCTCCCCCTATCATTATGCACAAAATGAAATAGTTGGGGAAACTAAATATGATACCAAATGAAAATCCTTAAAAAATTATACTAATTGTAGAGAAAAATGATTTCATTGATACCAAAACAAAAATAATTTTATAAAAAAAATAAGTCCAATGATTTCAATTGTTGAAATGATACCAATTTGTTGAAGTTCAACCCAAAATCAAGAATTGATACCAATTTAAAGATTTGAAGTAATAGAAAAGGTAATGATATCAAATTTAGAAGTTTAAACCTATTGTGGTATTAAAAACCAATCTAAAAAATACTAATTGATATAATCCATCTTTAGTTAAAACATTTCTCTCCCCCTAAATTATTGCACATAGTCAAAATATTGGGGATGAAAATCTAAGATACCAATTGTAAAAGTTTAAAATCAATAGAAATAACCAATTTAAATATTTCAAAATAAAAGTCATTATTTATACCAATTTAGAAATTTCAAACCAAGGATAAATAGTGATATCAATGAGAAAATCAATTACAAAAGTTATTTCCAATTTTAAATCAAAAAATCAAAAACATTTGGGGAAATACAAGTTAAATCAAAAAATTTAATTTCTCCCACTAAATAAATGATTAAAATATTATTTAATCTGTGGGGAGATCCAAAATTAAAACAAATTAATTGTCTTTAAAATATTTATCTCCTCCTTTATCATAAAAAAAAATCAATTTTATAGGGAAATATCAAAGTAAAAAAATATATATCTATACAAAAATCTCTCCCTTTTTAAACCAAAGGAGAATTGTCAAAGTTTAAGCTTAAGCGGAAACAAATTTATCAAAATTAAAATCCACATTTCAAAACAAATTAATGATTTCTATACAATTCTATTTTCTCCCCCTATAACATTTAACCAATTACACTTAAAGGGAGAAACACAATTTAAAGAAAAGGCAAGATAATTCAATCCAAACAATTTTTTTTTCTTTTATACTAATAGGCTAATTTAATACAATGTGAGATATCCAAATCAATAAAATTAACCATCCAACTATCTTTCAAAGATATGCAATTTAGAATAAAATTGTTGGAATAAAATCATCAAAATTCTAATGGAAGGAATACAGTAAATTTTAACCTATATATATACAAAAAGGATCAAAGCTAACAATGAATCCAAGACAATTATCTCTCCCTTTATTATTAAGAACAAAATCAAATCAAGGGAGTATCCATTAAAAAAAAAACAATTTAACCCAAACAATTTTCCAAAATAGCATCCAACAATTTAATGTTTGTATTAGCATATTCAATTTAGACTACCAATTGTTGGAACCCAAATCTCAAGCACATATATATATACCAATTAAAGAAAATCAATTACTAGAATTAATATCAAAAGGAAATCAATCAAGTAAAATTGATATTAATTGAAAACAAAGTCAACCTAAATGCATCACTATCAATTCAAACTAAATCAAAAATAGAAAACTAAAATTGAATCAATCTATAATGTAAGCCATTCAATTCAATCCAAGACAATCAATTTTTTTTTTCAAACCAATATTCATGCAAACAAATCACCAATTTAATCAACAAAAATAATTGTGTACCTCCAAGAAAATTTATTTCCATTTTATGCATTGGAGGCAATCTTTGAAGCTTCTCCCTTGTGTTGGATATTCAAGTATCCATTCTCCTTTTTAAGCTTATTTGGGAGAATCTCCAACTTATAACAAAAGTCAATTTGCAATATTTGGTACCCAAACCATTTTGGGTCCTTTTGTTATAGGTTTGGTTCCTTTAAGAACCCACACAAATTTAGAATTAAAATTTGGTTTAGATTTAGAATTTAAATTCAAAGAAGATTTAGAATTAACATTTAATTTCAAAGGACACACAAATGATTTATGCCCAAGACAATTACAACTATTACAAATAGTAGGGTACACAAATAAATTATTACAAGTCATTTTCCTAGCAAAGGGTTGATATCCAATTCTAGCTTTATTAAATGTAGTCCTTTTGCGAACTCAAGAGCATATTTAAATTTGTGCTCCCATTAGTGAATTTAAGCACTATAGAGTTCAAATCATCATTCTTAGCTTTCAATTCACAAACATCAATTTGAAGAGATTTAATTTTAACATTAGTATAAAAAATGGATTTAGACTTAGTATTCAATGACCTAATTTCATTTTCTCGTGATTTGATAGAAATTTTCAATCCATCATTCAACAATTTCATATCATTACAATCTTGCTCAAAAGATTTAATGGTAGCATTAGAATCATCAACTATGCTCTTTAACTCTACAATTTGATCATCAAGAGATTTATTCAAAATAGCATGCTTTTTGATCAAAATGTTTTTCTCATTTTTCAACAATTTATATTTTATCTTTTAAGTCATTAAAACTTTCTAGCAATTCATTAAATGCATCATTATCATTAAACAAGTCGTAATTGCTATAATAATTTGTTACCTCAATTTCTTCCTTGGCCATAAGGCATGAGATGGCCACTTTCTCTCCTTTTTTGGAGGATGAGTTTTTTTCACTTTTAATCATTTGATTTGTGCCTACATGTGTTAGTTCATATATCGAAGGCACTCACACATGATTGAATTTTATCAAATTCACTTTTACTCAAGGCACAATACAAAACATTCATTGCTTTGGCATTTAAATTCCAATTATGTTTATTTAAATCATTGACTTCACATGATGGTCTAGGAACATAATCCCATTTTCAACGATTTTCCATAATGTATAATCAATGGATTGCATAAAAATTATCATCCTACACTTCCAATGTAAATAATTACTACTATCAAATAATGGAGGTGTAGATGTGCATTGACCTTCAATAAACATATTGAAATTCATAATCAAATTATTCAATTTAAGATATCACACAAATTTATCAAATAATTTCTAACTAGAAATTTATCCCAAAATATTCAATCAAAATTATTCAAATAAATTTCTACAATAGAATTTTACAATATGTACAAAATCGCACAAAAAATTTAAATATTCGCTCTGATACCACTTAAAGGATCGATATACACCTATAGGGGGGGGAGGGGTGAATATAGTGTTTCTAACTTTTTCGTGCGATATATAAATTCTTTAAATCCCTAAGTGATTTATCGAATACAATTAAATAAGCAATCACAATAAATGCGTAAATTAAAGAGTAAGGGATAGAAAGAGTGCACACAATATTGTTTACGTGGTTCGGCAAACTCGCATACGTCCGCGCTCCAAGATTCCACTTGGAGATCCACTAACTAATTAACTTACGGGTGTCAATTAAACTATTTACAAAAACTAATTCTAAGGGCGTCACCCTTTGACTATTGCGGGCCGTCAACCTTTGACTATTACGGGGCGTCACCCTATATTTTGGCTATTGCGGGGAATCACCCGTTGATTGAACTTACGGGCATTCAATCGTGTTGTTGACTATTTCGGGGCGTCACCCTTATATGATGAATTCGTAGGCCGTCACCCTTTTCAATTCAAGTACAAATATAATTCGAAAAAATAAAGCTCTAAAAACTAATCTGAATTCTCCCAATAATCACTCGCAAGTTTATGGGTGGGGAGAATTGAATTTACATTAGCCCACAATGTATAGGAATCAAGTAGTAAATTCGGTAGGAATTCACTTCGATTCTCTTTTCGTTATTTTGAGCTTGGAGTGCATCTCCATATATAGGCCACGGACTTTTCGAATCATCCTCAAAGTTTTCGGTCGTCCGCATATAGCTATTGCATATTTAGCCATTAAAAATTCAAAAATTGGAAATCTGGCCGTCTCATCTGCGTTCGTCCGAAAAGTCTCCAGAAAATTAGAGATTCAAAAGCTCGTCTTCCTTTATCGTCCTAACCTCGTCCGCTATCATCCGAAAACCATGGACTTCAATTAGGATGCATTCCCCGCGTCCTCGTCTCGTCCTCTATCTTCCGAAAATGTTTACAAAATTGACCCGAAAACTTTATATAACAAAAGTATCCCTAAACTTTTGGTGACAAATTTGACCATGAACTTTTCTAACAGCTTTAGCACTTTTAGGTCAAGTAGCCTCGACCGCATGCGTCCGAAAATGCCAAAGACCAGTTTTGGCCAACTTCCTTCGTCCGCAGTCATCCAGAAGCTCACTCCAAAATAGCCCTTGAACTATATTAAGTCCCAAAATTATATGTTACACTACATAGACTCAGATAAACTTATTAGCACATTAATAATACACATTTTGAGGGTATTTTCCATAACACGGATATAATTATTATTATAAAAACGTTAAAAATAATATCCAAAAAATATACAACATAACTTATTGAATTATTAAATAATACAACATTTTAGTCATCATCAAAATAAAACTAAGCCTAGCAAAAAAGACATTCTAGAATGTTTCGGAAGTCAGCTACAATTTTCATAAGGCACTCTTTTTGATATGACATCGTTTCAAATGCCAAAATCATCAAACACTCATTGAAGGTAAGAAAGTAGACAGTTTTGGAAAGTCCATCAAATATTCTATGTTTGAACTTGAACTTCCACTAGTGCTTGACCTTGAATACCTCCATGATAATGTTGGAAGTTTGATTAATGATAAAATGGGCTCGTAGTCCATCAGTATCGAAGAAGTGTTTTAATTATAGGAAAAAAGATTTAAAAATGGGAAAATTTTCTCTTTTTGTGTCAATGTCTTCTTCAAGCAAAGGAAGAAGACAAGCCTAACTCTCCCACTGCCAATTACAATGGAACAGATTCCACCGCTGGCTGCTAGAAGAAGAAAACTGTCTCGGTCACTAGCAGAAGAACTGGCTGGCAAGTTTCGACTGATGCTTCAATTTGCTTGTTTGTCGCACGAATAAGTCATGGTTCTCCAACGCCCTTCCAAGCACACCTGTCCACTAGCCTCGGTCAACGCCGCCTAGAGAAAAAAAATCAACAGTCGTCAGTCTATGGCTGTTCCTTCGATCAACATTTAGAGCCATAGGTCCGTCGTAAATTCAACCACTGCCATAAAGCTCCAAATTTTTAACAGCACTTCCCTGCTTGTCACTACACCAATCTTGTAACGAGCCATTTTTTCTTTTTCCTTTAAAAATTTGCTAAAATTTAAAACTTTTATCGAACCGATAAAACCTTAAATGAAAATATTTTTAATATAATATCAAAATGCGAAATCGGACCGTTAAAACCTTTTTCGTTGAAACATAGCGGAAGCAGCTATAAAGTCTTTTGTGAAAACATAATGGATTTATTAAAACATAGCGGAAGCGTAAATCATTTGAGATGTGAAAACTAAACAATTAAATACTGCGTTTGCAAAATGAAGACTAAACCATTAAATACAATTTAATTAGAACCGTTCTCTCTTTTACTCTCTTCAGCCTGACCATCCACAAGTCTCGCGCGTGCAAATCCTTCATCCTTGCTTTTTGATCTATTAGTCGTCTCCTCGTATAAGTACCTACACCTACACCATAAGTAAACTATAAACCCAAAAGCTTAGTAAGGAAAGGGGTTTATGCAGTATGATATGTCTCTCTTTAGTTCTTTTGGAATAGAGGCCACCCAAACCAATCTTTTTCATTTAGTCATTGGTTCTTTGGTTCTTTACTCGTACATCGAGCTAGAGATTGGAGGGTTTTTAGGGGATGGTATAGTTGATTGGATCTAACTCTTTACTTGCAACTAGGTCCCGTCTACTGACAAGTAGGGGGCTTTGCCTAGTTGCAGACTAGACCCGCTACCCATCTGCCTCCCAACTCCATTTTTCTTCATTTTCTTCATTTTACCTCACATAATGCATGTATGAGTACCACCGCCAAGGTGGCACTCCCTATTAGCTTCTATTAGCATGATGCATGATGACATATTCTTTAACTAGCATGATGCATGATGCAATATAACATAATATTAGCAATAATTGAAGTTCGCATATAAAAGAAAGTAATTGAATAGCAAAAAATTGAAAGCGCATAACGGAAAACACTTACGATATTAAATTGAAAACAATGAAACAAGCAAGGAAATCCAACAACGAATATTATGGAAATTAAATAGCAAATCATGAAAGGAATACATAAATTGAACACACATATCTGAACAATATACAATGAATTATAGCATGCTTGAACTTATGGAACACAACAATAAATGAAACAGAAGTCGTAACATACTATGAATTAACATGTTAGTTATCCTAGTTCATTTACATGCTCAGGAAATAACTACATTAATTATTCTAGTTAGATATCCAAATTAATTAACATGCTCAAGTAGAATTACCATTATTATTCTAGTTAATTATCCTAATTAATTTACATGCTCAATATAGATTACAAATACTGAGTTGTCCTAGTAAATTAACATGCTCGGATTTAGGGTATTGACATGTGTTGAATTCTAATTAGCACAGAAAGTTCTAAACTAACAACAGCGGGATAATATTATCACTAACATATAAGAAAATTACCACTACAACAATTAAGAAAATAAAAGTACAAAACAAAACCAGTAGTAAGGAAGCTATCATCATTTATGCACTAAGCATTCATTCCATTCAATCAGTAAGCATTCATCACAACATCGATCTCTATCAAATCCTCTATCAAAGTAAAGCATTGGTAATAAAAGAAATTAAGAGAATTGTAAGAAATTAACAACGAAGGAGTTAATATCAAATAATTCTAATAGTTAACTACATGCATGAAGATCAATAGTAAATTAACATGTTTGAAGATTAAACAAGTGATAGCTAACTAACATGCATGGAGATTAATTGTAAACATGTTCAGATTGTTTTATAATTTAATTGATTAGTCAAACAACTTAGTTAATTAACATGCCGCTAATATCATAAACAAGCTAACTAGTTGATCACTTGTTAGCCTAGTAATTTATCATACTCAGGTCTAGCTAACCACTCTAGTCAAGTTAGTTAATTAACATGCTTGTTTAGTTAATTATTCTAGTTAGTTAATTGCTCTAATTAATTGTCATGCATCAAGAAATAATCAAGTTAATTAAACATGTTTAACTAGTTAATTACCCTAGTTAATTGATAATTAAACATGCTAACATGTTCAAGCGATAATTACAATTTAATTAACATGCTCAAAAAAGATTAACAACTAGTTAATTAAACAACTAGTTAAACATGCTCGGATTAGTTATTAATTAAACCATTAGATTAGCTAATTAATATACCTAGCTTAGATGTTTGAAGTGATT
This sequence comes from Begonia loranthoides, assembly GCA_022433065.1. Classification (NCBI taxonomy): domain Eukaryota; kingdom Viridiplantae; phylum Streptophyta; class Magnoliopsida; order Cucurbitales; family Begoniaceae; genus Begonia; species Begonia loranthoides. Next base: position 15,355,933 of record CM039469.1, read on the forward strand.
TCGGCAACGCATCGTCACCAATTTTAGTTTCACGTCAGAGTGGTATTGCAAAAGGCAGAATCAAGCTAAAGGTTAAATCTTATCGACAATATGGTGAAACTAGTTCAGTTGATTATGCGTAGAATGTGTTCGAGAGTATTGATTTCAGTGGAGAGTCTTCCACATATTTAGATGTAGTTGATTGTGATGATTATGATAGTTTGGTGATACCATGGAGGAAATGAGATTTCTTATCGAGTTTGTTTATCAAGTTTAAGCGGTGCCTAAACTTGATCGGTATCAGATACTGACTTGGCTCTTCAGGGGCCTTTATAGAAGACGACGTTATTTTCATTATAGTCTTGCATATTTGTTCCTTGCATCAGAATTTCTTTGAAGATGGAGATTGTAAGAGCATAGTGTTCTAGATTCGTTTTGGGGTAGGCCAAGAAGTTTACATTCATCTCTCATTTGAAATTTGTGGCAAAGTGGACTTTATTAGAGTTCTGTGTGACCAAAAGTTCTAATTGGACCAATATTCAATATTATGGTTTTTTAATATTACTCTATATATTATTACTTGAGTCGCAAAACTCAATTTTACCTTTATTTTGAGTAGTGAATTCCTTCGTACTTGTAATTTTTTTTTTCTCAAAAGAATTGCTACGTAAATTTCGTATTTCCTATTTATGCTCTTTTCTTTTTATCATCGGGGTTGATTTTCAACAACCTTAGTTTTCTTATTAATTAAATTCTTAGTTATCTATTGTTTCTTTTTATGTTATCATTAAAAAAATTTTATAAAAGAGTTTATTGTAATATAATTATCTCTATTTTTCTATTATCTTTTCACTTTCCTGTTTTGATTTCTAAATTCCGCCACACTAGTTACTTTTTCAAATACTTACTTCATTTTTTAACAATTAATTATTTTAAAAGTAGCGCAAACAATACTTATTTACAAAGTTGTAATGATATCAAACTGGCTCTAAGTCAATTATAATTTTTTGAAATTGGATTTATATGGAAATTTATGGTTTGGTATGATTTGATTACCAATTAATATAATTTAGGAAATTGTTGTCTATTTGCTTTCTAAAATTTAATATGTTACGCCATTCTCTCTCTAACATTCATCCACTTCCTTTTTTCTGATTAATTATTAATTTTTAATATGTTATGTCATTCTCTCTCTAAATTTATGTATGAATGGATTTTTATTTATTATAAAATTTTAATTTTTTCTGTTATTTTTTATTCATAATTTTCATTATGAACAATAAATTTAGAAATATAATCATTTACCTTTTTTTTAATTTGATGTTATGAAAGTAATTAAATGTTATAAATTTGACAAATAATTGATTATGAAAAATTATTTCTGAAACAATAATTTTTGACAAAATGATGTAATACCTCGATATTTGTAAGATTGGACAATTATCGGGATATTACAGAACGTATTCTGAGCGTTAAGTTTAGGGGTATTTCTGCCTGTACATGCGATGTAATGATGAGGATAGGGTAGCTAGGATATTACATTCTGCATGGTTACATGTTATTTTACGATATGTAATAGGGGTAAGTGTTACTAGATAAGTGTTAGCGAGAAAAACATGAGAAGAGTTGTCCATGGTGTAACGACCCGAATTTTCATACATTTAAAAATGCATTAAATTTTGAGAAAATATATCAGAGTGCAAAACGTTGCCGAAATGAATCATTTCAGAAATAAAATATTTACAGAAGCGTAAATAATTTAAAGGAAATAACTAAGCATTTAAATTACAATTTATGAAAGAGAAAACTGAATTTAATTAAAAATTAATTACAATTTGACTGTCTCTCATTTCTCATAACCTGACCAACCACAAGCTCTCGCGTAGAAATCCCTCATCAACTGCTTCTTCCTTGCTTGAGAAACTTCGCGCGTACGTGTACCTACACCGCAAGTAAGACGGGAGTCTAAAGGCCCAGTAAGAGAATGAATTTATGCATATGAGATGCCGTTATTTAATTATTTGGAATGGGTCCGCTCCAAGTCAATCTTTTAGTTACGTATTTTAGGAATGGTTACGTGTTTTAGTAATAGCTCTAAATAGAGCGTAGGGATAGCCTATTGGTTTCTAATTAATTAAGTTAATTAGTCTTGTGATCCCGATAAGAGAAAGATTTATTCCTTTTCTCACTCAAGGCGTGTGTCCACCCCGTGGTGGTGTTTCTAATTGTTTCTAGTGTTATGAGACTACCATAAAAGCACATACAAGGAACTACCTTATCAGCACATTCAAGGAGTTAAGCAAAACCATAACGAACATAAAAGCGCACGACGACAAATAAAATAATACATAAATCAAGACAACACATCAAAGGACGATAACATGCTAGAGAAGTTTATAAACTAGATTGATTAACATGTTTATATTAGTAAATTAATTAAGCTAATGGAGGGTTAAGCTAGTTCACAGTGGTAATTTATGGAACAAGGGCAACCATATTAATAGAGAGTTATACAAGGCAATATCAACGGTGAATATGTAGAAAAGTGTACAAGCTAACACCAACTAACAATAAATGAACACACTAAATTAATTACATGCTTGAAGGGATATTACAATTTATTAATCCAATAAATTATTAGTCAATTGATATGCTTAGCCGATTTACATGTTTAACAGATTAAGTAGTTTACATGCTTGATTAAAGATTAGTTAGTTAAACTTGATTAATAGCACAATTAATTGACAACAAGTAATAAAGAAAAATAACAGTTCATTTGTACTTTTCATATCATTCATCCTTTCTCATTCATCATTCACTATTTAAGCATTTATGGTCTTGGTTTCTATTAAGCACCACATTTACAGTAAAGAACAATAAACTACAGCATGCCAACAATAAAAGGAAAATATCACAACACTTAACAAAAGAATTTCATAACACATTAAGGACGTATAACACGAAATCATCCAAGAAAACTACCATCTAATCGACAACTATTTAATACTAAGAGTAAGTAAGCATACAAATATCATTTAAATTCAGCTAACATTATCTTAACAGCTAACATTTAGGAAGCTAACGTCAACTTACACACCCAACATCACTTCTTACAGAACTAACAACACACTTAGTAACAGAGCAGTGAAACCAACAACGATGGACATATCACAGAGCAACCCAAACCTATAGCAAGTTCATCTAACCAGTTAAGGAAATTATCTACTAATCTTCAACCAATATTATACGTGGACAGCCAAGCATGAAAGTGTGTAGAGCAACAAACATAGAAAACATACTGAGCAATTATCAATAACAATTCAGAGAAGTAGTCATCCAAGCAGAGAAACATACGTTGTAACCAAGCATAGCAAGACATACAGAGTAGCCTAAAAAAACACACAGACTCTCCAACTCACGCACACACTTGCGGGTAGGGCTTAGGGGCCAGACAAACCCAATTCTTACCATTTTGACGAACCAAGAACAGGGACAACAACTTCACTCTCGGCTCCATAGCTCACAGCAATGCAGAAACGTCCAGCAGCGAAGGAACCCACATCCATGGAAAAAAATATAGACAGAACACACATCATAATCCCACCACTACCAAAAGCTCAGCCAAGAAGAACTGAGGAGCAAACACAGGGGATCATACCTGGAGGTTCGGCCTCACAGTCGTTCACGCACACAATCTCCCGAATTATACTCAGAGGACCACGTTTGAAAAACACAACAGATTATCCCACAATATCAGCGTTGGAAGCTGATTCATCGGCCACAATCTGAGCTGCAATCTGCCATCCTTCACAGGCACGAACCAGAGTACAGACTGGTTTTGTCCAATGTGAAACGCAGACCAGACCACGAGCTGGACCGCAAGCCCCCGTCGATCGCGAACTGAAGCCCTGTCCAGCAATTCTAGCCATCGCCGATCGCCATCCCTGCCAGCCACAAATCGCCACCATCGATTGACCCAGTCCACGCCCGACCATCAAAACACAAGGGGGAAGGAAGAAATCGACGGACATACCACAACTGTCTTCGGAAACCACACCCGCGGGAGTCCAAAATTCGCGAGCCCTAGTCGCCCATGATCGTTGTTCCACAAGCTGCGACCAGAAGCTCGCCTGCCATCGCCGTCGCTCGTTTGTCACTCACCGGCGCCCATCCCTAGCTCGTCGTCGCTCGCTCTCCTCCATCTCCCTCTCTTTCTCTCGTTCGCGATCGGCGCACACAGAATGACCTTTGGCCATTCTGTGTTTTCTTTGGTGGATCGGTTCGATTCTTGCTGAACCGGTTCAGCATATAAATCCACTAATTAAATTTAATCCAATTTACCCAATTAATCTCCACTTAATTAATTATCCATAATTCTAATTAATTCCTCTATTACATTTTAATCTCAACTAATCCAATAAATCTCAAATATTATAAATTTAAGTTCGTTATTAATATTTATTTTAATTACGGTAAATTCCATTTAATCTCAATAAATGGAATTATTAAGAATACGTCCTTCGTAATATCCCGATAATTAAATAATTATCCACTTAAAAAAAGGTCGGGGTAATATACATGGTGTTTTCGGACACTACGGACGACTCTGCGGACGAGTCATGTCATTCACAAACGTGTGGAGCGTCATCCCGAGAGCTTGGGACGACTTGGGAACGCGAAGTCTCGTCTTGACTTCACTGCATTGTGAAGTTTCGGACGACATGCAGACGATACTACGGACGTGATGTATCGTCTGCACTCACGTTGCACACACAGGGAAGAGTTGGGACGAGACTCAAGACGTGATTTGGCGTCCTGAGTACCCTATGTCAAAGTACGGTTGAGGGTTGGAACGATACGGATGAGAGGAGTAGCATCCGCATCGAATCTGTTCTAAACCTGGACAGTTTCGGATGAGTTGGGACATGGCAGACGAGTTAAGGTATCGTCCGGTTTGGCTCTGTCCATTTTATGGACACTTTCGGATGACAGACGGACGCCACATGCGGATGCAACATGGCGTCTGAAACTCTTCTGCGGACGGTACGAACAAGGCGGAGACGCATTCTCCCGTCCGAAGCCTCAGTTTAGTCTAAGGATTTTAGCCTTGCGGACAAGACCTATGCGTCCGTACTCGTCCGAAATAGCCCATAACCTATGATTAAAATAGCGATAAAATGATGGAAAATGGTAGGAAATCTCAGGTAATATCATGCTGTCCCTCCCAGCTAGGCGATGACTTTCCCTGCCATAGCTACCCTCCTCTCTATCCCTTATCTCCCTTAGGCTATCATGCTGTCCCTCTCTCCACTTAGGTAATATCCCATCTCCTCTTCCATTTCTTCTTCTTCGTACCTGCGTGAGAAGCTCCAGGTGAGAGAGAGCTACGAGAGAGTGAGTGAGACCATGAGAGTGAGAAGAGTATGATGGGTGAGCTTTTGCTGTCCAGGAGATAGAGCTGAACCGTGAAGCTTGGAGAGCTGGAGATGGAGCTGCTGCCATGTGCTGGAGTGGCTGTCCCTGTTGTTGTGTCGTCGGTAATGGCAAGGAATGAGTAGTGTCGGCCATCTAAGCCCTACCCACGAGTATGTGTGCGTGAGTTAAGCTATGGTTGTGATTTCTGTCGTTGGCTGTTTTGTTTTCCTCGAATATTCTGTTAGTATTAATTTCCATAATACTCTGTGAAATGGTAGAGTTTGTAGATTGTCTTTGCTATTGGTTTCCTTTTTCCCATGCTTGATACTCTATACATTCCATGCTTGGTGGTTCACATGTAAATAATCTTGGTTGATGTTAGTACATAGTTCCTTGACTGCTTGTATGGATGTAAGCTTTGGTTGCTCTGACATTTCCCTTATTGTTAGTTTTATCGCTTGGTTATTGGTTGTTGTTAGCTCCCTGTTAGTTTTAGGAGTAGTTGATGGTTATTTCGTTGTTAGCTCTGCTCGTATTATTAGTTTGGTTGTTTGTAGATATTAATTGATTATGAATTGACTAAGCGATTAAGTTTAGATTAATTTAATCAATAAGCACGTTTAAATTATCCAAGTTAATAATTGCATTTAAATTCTATTCTTTTTATTGTTAACCCTTTCTTTACTAAGCCTTTTTAGGCTTACAGTTTACTCGTGGTGTAGGTACCTGCAGGAGAAGATAACGTCATATTAGAAGCTGTGGATAAGAGATTTGCACGCGCAAGGTTGTGGTGGCCAGGCTACGAAGAGTTTAATTGTAATTAAATTAAATTTTCCAAAAGTTTCTAAATGGTAGTTGTAAATTTATGTTTTGTTTATTTCGTTAAAATCTTTACGCTTCCGCAAATGCTTTACTTTCATGATGTTTTAAATAAATGATCTTTTAACGCTTCCGCACTCTGTTAAATAAACAATTTTTATAACGAGTTTTTACGAACGGTTGGTAGCAGTCCTGATTAGGAGCGCTCTGACACGTTTTCTCAAATTTTTAGGCATTTTCAAAAAATGACGAAAATCCAGGTCGTTAAAAATGACAAACTAACCATCATCCTATACTGTTAGTGACAAAACAACCATCATCCTTTTTTTGCTAACAACTTAACCACTAAACTATGGAAAAACGTCGCGGCTACCATCGCTGTTACGTTTACCGTCAATGTCTGTCGACGACCTCGTAGTCACGTTTCCCAGCAACATTATCTTCGCATTCATGTTTCCGCGCGACATTATTGGTGAAGATGATGTCGGGAGCTCCGGCATAGTTTAGTCCACAATTTTCACATTTTTTGTTTTCTGATCATCTTCTCATCGTTGAAAGCAGTTTTCATTGCCGTTGTCATCGTCCAGCATCTCAATTCTGCAGTGGAACGCTTGTTCATGGACAGAACGACGTACTCCCAACACCGCCGTGGTTTGTGAAAGACCGCCACGGTTAGAGAAAGATCGCCGAGGTCTAAGAAAGACCGTCGCAGTCTGAGGATGATCCACCGCTGATCATCGTGCGTCGGTCTGCGTATATAAGAATAGATTGTATGCTCAGGCAAGTACTGCGAAATACGAAATCCTAGGCGAACTAAGTTCAATGAATTATAGAGACGTTCGTTTCATGTTTGAGGGGTGTCCTTCGTGATTAAGGTAGATTTAACGTTCAGAAAAGTCTGGCGAACATACAATGGACGTCCATCGGCTAAAGACGGATGCCCATTTCAGCCTGAACGATGTAGTCTTAAGTCGAGGGACGTCCATTGTGAGACTAGCAACGTCCGTCATTGCCATCTGGAAAATGACAAACTCTATCCTAGCCGTCTATACCGATTGAGGGACGTTCGTTCTCAATCCAACGGCCATGAACCATCATTCCAATGGGAACGACGGATGTCCCCCGATAATTGATGTCTTTCTTCAGTTTTTTGAATTATTGTTCGACGGTTCTTGGTCGATGAATTTTGACGGATGTCTCCCGTTGTTGCTGCCTTGGACGTCTCCATTCGACGGTCCTTGGCCGATGAATTTTGACGGACTTTGCCTGTTGTTGCTGCCTTGGACGTCTCCGTTCGTCATCATCAAGCCTCTATCGTTCGTCGTCATCAAGCCTCTGCGGTTCGTCGTCAACAAGCCTCTACGGTTCGTCGTCATTAACAGTAAACATAACAGTGATGGTTGCCGTGATGTTTTCTCATAGTTTAGTGATTAAGTTGTTAGTAAAAAAAGGATGATGATTGTTTTGTCACTAATAGGAAAGAATATGGTTGTTTTGTCATTTTTCCTTAATTTTTGAAAAGTTGGATTAATTTTTTTGATTATTTTAGCAGCATAATTAACAATAATTATTAAAAAAGTTATATCATTACGTGGCTCTAAGTCAAAGTAACCTCTCACATCATTACATGGTTTGCAATTATATTTAAATATTCGAATTATTATCGTATTATTTTGTTTATTTTTTTAATTACTTATTTTATAATTTTTTATTTTACTTCATTTTTTATTAGCTAATTATTAATATAGCCCTTAAAATTTAAAAATTCTTTTCATTTAAAATTTTTAAATCTAACACTTCAAATATTAAAGATTAAGCTGTTATCAACCTACCCCTAACGTTATTCTAGCGTTAAAATGTCATCTCTCTCTCTCTCTCATTCCAGGAGAACCACTGCTACTCAATTGTTATCTCAAACCTGCATTCTCAGCCATCATCTAAGATATCCTACTGTTCAAGTCGGTAATGGTTGAATTCATCAACCTCACCTTGTCCTCCAGCTCCTCCACATAATGCTTCTTCCTTTGCCTGGAGAGCTGTGCACTCTCACGATTCCTCATAATGCTTCTTTTCTTCCTTTTCGTTTACAGAACTTGATTCAAATGGCTAGCTCCCATCATCCACTAGTATCGATGACTTCCTACGCTTTGTATACTTTGATTCCAAATTTCCTTCATCTTGCTCGTTCCTCCTTTTGGCACCACAGATTTATTCGTTTCCTCTACTTTTATTTTCTAATCAATGGTGACATCATTATCATCACAAGCAGGTGACGGCTTATTCAATGCTTCCGAAACACCTGAATCAAAATTTCCCGAACATGAGCTCTGAGAGGATGCTGGCACCCCAGAATGCTCATGTTCACACTCGTGCTCTGGCGATTGAACATTCAAAAGTCGTGATGCATTGAAGTTGTAAATTCGAGAGAGAAGAAAATGATATAGAGGGGTGAGGCAGAGGCCGTGGGGAAAATGACCGGTGGAAATCCGAGACCCCCACAAGGGCGCCAGAGTCTGGCTTGGCACCTTCGACACAGCCGAGGCCACCGCCCGTGCCTACTATGAAGCCGCTCTGAGATTCAGAGGGAACAAAGCTAAACTAGAAAAAACGTCCTTCGTCATCGTCGCTATCGTTTTCGTCATTTTCTAGCAGATTCTGAGCAACAGCATCAACAATGACGGTCGTTTCAGCAGAGGAACTGGTAAGGGGGAGAACATCGGCCGCGTTGTCACAGGCATTTGCTCTTGAATATTTAAGAAAACTGAAAGCGTCCAAGGTGGGTGATACAAACCTAGGGTATACGAACCCTAGACCCAACAACTTTTGCGGAATTAAACGGATCGTCTCACGATTTCAAGATCAAAGAGTTGGAACTACGACCCTAGCCAAACCTGTCGACTAGAACCGGAGTATTCCGAAGAGGAGCTTGACCCTAACCAAACTTGTCGGCTAGAACCAAAGCTATCAAATTGTTCGATCTTTCAAGAATCCACTTGAAGAGATCAAGTTCTTCGCAAAGAACTCAAGAGAATAAAATCTCCCAAAAAGCAAAAGCTCTCAATTTAATTTGTCAAAAGGTTTTTTTTTTTTAACAATTGTTCTATAAGATGCTTTTATAAGCTAAACATAAAGTAGATCTAATCCTAATAAAATAAAGAAAACTAATTCAAAATAAGATAAAATAAGATAAGATCTAACTAATTAATAACATGTGTGTGGCATGTGCTCTACATGTGATCGGCGTGTGCTCGATCCACTTCTTTAATTGTGCCTTCATTTTGAATATTTGAATCTCTTAAACAAAATCGTAGCTCTATGTTCATGGATCTTTTGGCATAGCAAATGGACTCCAAATTTAATGAATCAGCCCATTCTAGAAACCTTGAGATGTCAGCTACAATCGTCATGAAGAAGACTTTCCCATATAAAATATGTAACATCGTCGTAATTTTCCAATAGTACTCCGAGGTCCAATCAACAATTCTGCATATGCTTCATCTTGAAGAATACCATAAAATATTTGAATGATAGATGAATGTAATTCATCATCTTTGTCCTTTGAACCTTTTGTTGGATTTCTTTCTCAAAAAGTTGAAGTCTTTCATTCATCTTCTTTATCCTTGCTCTAGTCTTTCGGCCTCTAATACCTTTTAATGAATCATTGTCTTTGTAGGTTTTCTGGATCACATCATTCCCCCTTTCTTCGAGAAGATTCGGCCTCGAATCGCCTGCATCATAGAAAGACAAGTCAATAATATTAAAAGAAACACTTTTATTACCATATTTGCTTCGTAACAAAATGTTATAAGTGTTGTCATTGATGTGCTCTATGGCTTGGAAGAAAACATCTCCTCTTTGATGCAACTTGTGCTTTTGTTGAATGACAAATCCTTCTTTCTTCACGTAAATCCATAATCAATTTCTGGGCTTGAATATAATAAATCTCACTCGTAAATTCCTCACCTTTACATGTAAATTCCTAACAACTTTGACCTTTTCCTTTCCATCAAGATTAGTAAACTCGTTAGTAGGTAAAAGTAAAAAGTCTAATGGAATTAATAGAGTAAATCCACAATTAATTTCAAATGATGAATAAGATATGATAGAATGAACAATCTTATTATATATAAACTCATCATGTGGAAAACACTTCTTCAAGTCATCATATATTCGATTCACTTTTAAAACCAAGAAAACTAAATTCAAGTGTTCAACATGTATTTCCACATATTTGCCATAATCCAAACTACCATCAATACATATAATAGCAAAATTTTCAATAAAATATTTAAACCCATGATTCATCATTCTCATAAAAGTACTAAAATTTTTGAATACTTCAAGAGAAAAATCAACCATCCATAAAATCCATGTTTAATTTCAAACACAATTTTCCAATTATCACCTCTTTTAAACCGAAGTTGATAATATCTATTTTTCAAATCAATCCTAACAATCATGCATACTCCATATTCATAAAAATACCAACTAATCCATATCCAAATTTGAATTTTATGCTCATCTAAGATCTTAAAAATACCTACTTTCATGTGGGTCACATAATTGGCACATGCTCCAAAGATACCACTTTTCAAATCATAAAGACAAAACTTAAGAACAAACCATATATTTTTCTTGGATGATAATCCTTGATGACCATAAAAATTGACACATGCATTTTGTTCACAAATAATCCAAAATTTTCCATGAAAATCTATGCATGCAACTTTTCCACAAACATTCCAAAATTTTCCATGAAATCCCACACATGCAATTATTTTATGACTATAAAAACCTAAACTTGCAAACCTTTCACAAGCAAACCAAAATCTCCCAAAATAATTGACACATGCATTCTTTTTACAAACTATCCATAATCTCCCAAAACCTAAGTCTTTATTATGCAAATTTTTAATAATTTTAGATTTCAAGAACTTAGATTGAAAAGTAAAAACATACATTTTTTATAATGGGTTGGCAACCACAATGTCCTTTCCTTTGTGAATGACATATGGACACACCTTGTTGTACTCAATCCATGGAAGTTCAATCCTCTTTAGTGGTGTTATGTCCCTTGGTAATTCCTTTCGATGTATGTCTTTATTATCCTGCAAAATAAGTGAAACATCCACTAGAAAGGAAAAAGTTTGCTCATGGGAGGTAAAAGAAATATTTTTGCATAAAAATAAATTCAACTCTCTAATTTTCTCACTCTTTTTAAACACTCCAATTCCTTTTCTTTCCTTTTCTCCCTCATATTTTACCTCCTCTCCCACTATTTTTTTCTCCTTCTCTCTCTCGGTTATTTTTTTCTCATCCCCCAATTTCTTTTCTTCCTCATTGCCTTTTTCACTCACTTTATTTATGGATTTTCTCTCTTTGGCTCTTTTATCTCCTTTTTCACTTTCGCCTTTTTCCTTTTCAATTCTATTTATTTCTTCATTTTCCAAATTGTTTTCAACTACTCCACAATCTGAATTTTCTTTGGCATTTGCTTGCGAAAGTTCTTGGAAATCTTTGACAACTATCTCTTGATCTTTAATAGCTTCCCTTTGAACTTCATCGATTTCCTCCTTGATTGGCACATTTAAAACTTCCCTTATGGCTAACAAATCTCCTTTCATTGGTTCTTCCACTTTCACATTTCTACAATCTTCAAGTGGTGGTGATTCATTGTTTTTTACACTCTTTTCATCTCCAGTTTCAAACCTTTCTTCTTGTTTACCTTTTTCAATTGGTTGCTCAACTTTATCACTCTCTTTTCCTTTAACATCAATATCATCTTGCTTTTCTTCAACTTCTCTCTTTTCTATCAACTTATCTTCCTTTATGAACTCGATTCCTTGAATCACTTCATTCGGATCATTATGCATCTCTTTAGAACTTGTTGTTGCTGTGGTGATTGGTTTCTTCTTCAAACAAGATTCATAAAGTTTCTCAAAATCGAATTGCACAACCTTATGCTCCTTTTTGTAAAAATCGGATGAAGAATGTAAAGTATCCTCTTTTATGATGCTCACTCCTTTTTGCTTAAGGTGTCTTTCAACCTTGATTGCATTTTGCACCATATCCTCTAAATATATAATGTTGCATCTTTACCACACTTGCTATTTCAAAGTTCATACCTTGTAAAAATTGCTTCTTGGTGGCTTCAGAATCCTCTTTAATATTTGCTCTTGCCATGCAAACTTTAAACTCTTTATAATATTCTTCTACACTCACGAAACCTTGATTTAAGCGTTGAAATTTTTGACGTAATTCTCTAGCATAGTGTGAAGGAACATACCTATATCTCATGATGGCCGTCATGCCTTTCCAAGTTCGAATTGGTGGTTCTCCATACCTCCTTTGATCATTTAGTTCTTGTGTCCACCAAACGTTTGCATATTCTAAGAATGCCATGGTAACCAATCTGATTTTCTTTTCTTCCTAGTAATTTCGGCATTCAAATATGAGATCCTCTTTTCGCTCCCACTCTAGATACTTCTCTGGGTCGCTTTTTCCTTCAAAAAGTTGTAAATTTACCTTTTTATTCTCAAACTTACTTCTTTCAAAGTTTCTCCATTGGTTGTTTAACGTTTCCTCCTCAAACTCATCTTTTTCAAAATGTCTCTTTTCCCGGCCATGTATTGGAGTTGGCCTTTCAACACGATCTAACCTTGAATTTAGGGCTTTGATTTGATCTTGTATATCCCTCAAAATCATCATATCATCGTGCGCTTCGTTTCCACTTCCACTCATGTTTCGAATAAAAGAATCAAACAAAAACAAGAAAAGGTTAGTAATATAAAAATAAAGTTTGGACCTTTCCACTTGCTCACGTGTTTCACTCAAATAATGGATCACTCCACTCGTGTTTGCACTCAATTGGCCTTTATAATATGATCTCACAACTCTTGCCTTTTACCGCTCTTTCTTCCCTTTAAAACTTCTTTACTCAAAACTTAATCAAAGAAAAGAAAGGATTTTCAATCAAGTAAAAACTATGAAAAATCAAACTTTTCTCAAACTTTAAATTCAAAGGTCCTTCAAGTTTGATTAAAACCAAGCTACTCAAACTACTTATTGTGATTAAGTAGCCAAAAAAGCAAATACCTTGAATTTGAAATAAGGTATTATGGAACTTTCCCAAAAAGGAAACTTTTTCTCGAAAAATTTCTGAAAACTTACAGAAATAAACTGGAGATTAGATATTTGAAATGTACTCTTTGAGATGAATCCAAGAAGGTATTTTCAAAATTTGAAAGAATTCTCTTCCCTTTTTTTTTTTACTAAAAATCGCACTTTTTTTTTTGTAGAAGATAATCGAAAGTAACAACTTTTTTTTTTATATTTAATGATCGTAAAGATCAAACCTTTTTTTGATAGATGAAGAGAAAGCAATATATTTTTCTTGATATTTTTTGAAGGTTGATCGTAAGGATCAATAAAAGATAAACTGATGCGGAAAAATAAAAATAGCACCTTGAAACGTTTGAACCTTTGCTCTGATACCAACTGGTGCGAACCTAGGGTATACGAACCCTAGACCCAACAACTTATGCGGAATTAGACGGATCGTCTAACGATTTCAAGATCAAAAGGTGGAACTATGACCCTAGCCAAACCTGTCGACTAGAACCGGAGTATTTCGAAGAGGAGCTTGACCCTAACCAAACCTGTCGGCTAGAACCAAAGCTATCAAATTGTTCGATCTTTCAAGAATCCACTTGAAGAGATCACGTTCTTTGCAAAGAACTCAAGAGAAGAAAATCTTCCAAAAAGCAAAAGCTCTCAATTTAATTTGTCAAAATGTTTTTTTTTTTAACAATTGTTCCATAAGGTGTTTTTATAAGCTAAACATAAAGTAGATCTAATCCTAATAAAATAAAGAAAACTAATTCAAAATAAGATAAAATAAGATAAGATCTAACTAATTAATAACATGTGCGTGGCATGTGCTCGGCATGTGATCGACATGTGCTCGATCCACTTCTTTAGTTGTGCCTTCATTTTGAATATTTGAATCTCTTAAACAGAATCGTAGCTCTATGTTCGTGGATCTTTTGGCATAGCAAAGGAACTCCAAATTTAACGAATTAGCCCATTCTGGAAACCTTGGGACGTCAACTACAATCGTCATGAAGAAGACTTTCCCATATAAAATATGTAACGTCGTCGTAATTTCCCAATAGTACTTCGAGGTCCAATCAACAATTCTGCATATGCTTCATCTTGAAGAATACCATAAAATATTTGAATGATAGATGAATGTAATTCATCATCTTTGTCCTTTGAACCTTTTGTTGAATTTCTTCCTCAAAAAGTTGAAGTCTTTCATTCATCTTCTTTATCCTTGCTCTAGTCTTTCGGTCTCTAATACCTCCTAATGAATCATTGTCTTTGTAGGTTTTCTAGATCACATCAGTGGGGATAGCCAATAAGAGAAGAGAGTAGACGCTTTATTAGAGAGAGGAAAAGTGAAAAGGGTAAAAGGAAATTAAAAGAGATAGTAAAAGAGGTCGTGGTTAATGGCAATGGGGCATTGTGTTTTTGCTGTCTGGGTTGGAGAGAGAGAGTGAGTGAAGAGAGAGAGAGATTCCCTTTTAATGGTTGCGTAGCGGCGTGTGTTGGTTGATAACTCAATAAATTGGGGCAGTAGATTAGAAAATTCAAAGATTAGGGTATTACTGGAAAGAATTCTTAACTTTTAGGGGCAAATTAATAATTACCTTTTTTATTATATTAATTTTCTATTTTAATTAATTTTTTATTTTATTTAAATTTTCTATTTAACTTATTTTCCTTATCAATTAGTTTCTTAATTATCTGTTATTTCCTTCTATGTTACTATTAAGATCAATTGTGTAAAAGAGGTTATTTCAATAGTTGGAAAAAACATTTTTAAAAATTAATACAATTATCACTATTTAAAAAATTATTTTCTGTTATTATTTTTCTTTTTTTGTATTTATTTTGAAATTTCGATGCACCAGTTAATTTTTCAAACACTTATTTAATTTTTATAATAATTAATTATTATAGCAGTTAAGTTAACAATAATTATTAAAAAAATTATAATAGTACCAATTCGGGTTCTAAGTCTCCCTTTTCTTTTTTTATTTTCATTAATACACACACACGGGTTCTAAGTCCCCCTTTTCTCTTTCTATTTTCATTAACACACATACACACAACACACACAGGGGTGTTCATGGTCTAGTCATGGTCCAGTTCGATTCCACACACATAGAGAGCGGTGTTCATGTTTCGGTTCAGTTCAGTCCAGTTCCGAAGTGGAACCGAACAGAACACACACACAGAGGGGTGTTCATGGTCCGGTTCGGTTCCACACACACATAGAGGGGTGTTCATGGTCCGGTTTGATTCTGTTCGGTCCGATTCCGAAGTGGAATTGAACCAAACCGATCGGTTTCGGTTTTGGATTTCCAAAACAGGAACCGATCTTATGGGAAATCGGTACTGAACCGAAAATTCGGTACTAAACCGAAAATTCGGTACCGGTTCCGGTTTTCCCTTATTTAATTTTTTTAAAATTTTATAATAAAATGTTATAAAAATTAAAAATGAAAAAACAAAATAAAGAAAAAGAAATCAAAAAAACCATAAATCAATTAACCAAAACTTTCGCACGGGTCCCGCCGTCCCAAGAGTCGGAAACCGAAGACGTTCGCCGTTAGTCGTTCATCGTTTGCCGTTCGAGAACCGAAGCTCTGTCGACGCAGACCAACCAACCTCTGTCAACGCAGAGCAAACCAAAGATGCAGACCAAAAAACAACGCAAAACCCAAACTAACGCAATGAAAATTCACTGAAACAAACTTCAATAACCATGAATACTTCAGATTTACCAACAAACATGAAAAGAAGCTTCAGATTTACCCCACAAACATGAAAAGAAAACTTCAGATTTCCCAAAAACATGGAGCCGGAGCCAGAGCCAGAGGTTTGAGAACTGTGACGACTGGTGGTCGACATTAGACATCGCTGACGGACCGAAGACGAGGACGAAGATGAACAGGAACCGAACCAAAGACGATGAAGAAGACGAACAGGAACCGAACCAAAGATGATGACGAAGACGAACAAGCAACGGATGATGACGAAGACGAACAAGCAACGGCTGACGGACGAGAATTCAGGACAGACGAACACAAACCACAAACGAACTAGCGATTTCAGGATCAGGATCAGGATCGGGAGCGTCGACCTCAGGAGAGTTGCAGCAGGAGTCTCGAACTGGAAAGGAAAGGAAGAAGTATGAAAGGTAGAACCGCATAAGCCCTAATTTCAATTGGACGGTTCGGTACCTGTTCTTCGGTTCTAAGAAGCAGGAACCGAAAACTGGACCCAAAAATTTTGGTTTTGCATAAACAGAATCGAAAACCGGACCGAGTATGGGCAAAACCAAACCGAACCATCCCGAAACCACCGGTTCTAGCTTGGTTTTTCGGTACCGGTTTGGTTTGCGCGCGCACACGCCCGCTCGCGAACACACACACATCTTTTTATTTTCATTAATATATATATGTTCTCCCTTTTCTCTTTTTATTTTCATTATATATATATATATATGTCTATGTGTGTGTGTGTTTCTCTTTTTAATGAATATATCTGTCTCTGTGAGAAATATATCTGTCTCTCTCGAGCACGCACAATAAACTTTTTTTGCTAACAAATTAACCATTGAACTATAAAAAAAAGTCGCTGCTAATATCGCTGACACGTTTGCCATTAAACACTTTGATTTTGATCCGCGGCGGATCATGTAGTAATCTGCCGTAGACCGATATGTTGAAAAATAACACTATAAAATTAACGTTCTGTTGCGAATTAGGATATTTTCTGCTGTGGATTAACCATGATCCGTGGCGGATTGATAAGAAGGAAATTTCTTTCTTTCACTTAGTAACTTTGCAGATCGATAATTCTCTCCATTTTCAACGGTTTTGGACGCTTGAGTACTCGTTTTCCATCGTCTTTTTGTGATGGACGGGTAGGAAACATCTGTTTTGTTATTCAGTGCTTATAAAAGCAGATTCAGGTAGGAAAAAAATGTGATCATTTCATCTTTTTGCTTTACCTCCCATTTGCCCAGATTTCGCAACACCTTGCTTCGCCATGGAAATTCTATCTGCAGACACCATGATACTGTGCCATTTTTGGAGATGTGTTGTGCATGTGTGTTAGGAGAAGATCAACGTGACTTGTGCAAAAAACGTTTGCCGCAGCAGGGAGAAACCGTCTTCTGAACGTATGGAGTTTCACCGTTTTGAATTGTACAAGAGAAATTGGATGACGTAGAAGTGTTTTTAGCCCTCGAAAGTGGGACAAGTTGTGAATTTTAATTTATACAAAAATTTTAATATTTTAACATGATTTTTTTATTCATGATTTTCATTATGAACCAAAATTTAAGAAATATGATCATTTACATTTTTTAGTTTGTTGTTTAAAAGTAACTAAATGTTACAAATTTAACAACCATTTGATTATGAAAAATTACTTCTGAAATATTAAATTTTTGGAAAAATAACAAACCAACCATCATACTTTACGATTAATGACAAGTCAACCACTAAATTATTTTTGCTAACAAATTAACCATTGAACTATAGAAAGAAGTCATCACTAACATCGCTGACACGTTTGCCGTTAAATACTTTGACTTTGATCCCCGACAGATCGTGTAGTAATCTGTCGTGGATTGATATATTGAAAAATAAAGTTATAATATTAATGTTTCGCTATGGATCGAGACATTTTCCATCGCAGATTGACCACGATCCACAGCAGATTGATTAGAAGGAAATTCCTTTCTTTCACCTAGAGAAACGATGAATCTTTATAGATTGATAATTTTCTCCATTTTCAACTGATTTGGATGCTTGAGGACTAGTTTTCCAGTGTATTTTCACAATGCACAGGTAAGAAACATCTGTTTTTTCATTTGGTGCTTATCAGAGCAAATTCGAGCAAGAAAAAAATGAGATCGTTTCATCTTTCCGCTTTGCTATCTCATTTGCCTAGATTTCGCAACACCTTGCTTTGCCTTGGAAATGCTATCTGTAGACACCATGATACTATGCCATTTTTGGAGACGTGTTGCGCATGTGTGTTAGGAGAAGATCAACGTGACTTGTGCAAAAAATGCTTGCCGCAGTAGGGAGAAACCATCGTCTGAACGTCCTTCGTTTCAATCGTCATGGGTGCTGCAGAAATCGCCGCTCGCGAGTTCGATTCCACGAACTCAGACGCTTCAAGCCAACCTCGTGGCTCAACAAGCCACACAGCAGCAACCTCACTCGCCTGCCCCCGGTGACGAGCAAAGGGGATTTCTCCCAGTGGGAGTCACCTCCCCTATGCCCAAGTCTACTCCCCCTCTTCTGCATATTTTCTTTCCTTTTTAATCATTTTCTTCTCTTTTAATTAAAATCGAGTGCATGCCTTCTAAATTATTCCCCCTGTTTTTATTTTAATTCTTCTTTTACTTTAATTCTTCTTTAATTTCTTTTACTTTAATATATATATATATATATCAAATATATATATCGTATATTAATCGACCTCACTTCCAACTCCCAACTTATTCCGAATATCACTTGATGATGATTAAGGTCTAATTTAAATTCTTCAATCTCATTTCCTAAATTAATTTTCCATAATTATAGAATAATATATCCTTAATTCTCTTCCAACCTTCACCAAAACACTTCATAAAATTATTCTCAATTATCATTATCCTTATTCCAAGCTTATAGTGACCTAGAAATTCTGAGTATTACATTCATCCCTCCTTATATAAATTTCATTCTTGAAATTTGCTCAACGTAATTACTTCCTTGATCTAACAACCAAAATAATCATTAACACTCATAGCATAAAGCATCCAAACCAACTTCTTGTATCATACTTCTACACGATACCTCCAAAGGATTACATTACTTCTACTTCTACTAAACATAAGGAGTTAGCAAAATCACTAAATCACCTCTAGGTTATCTTATCATCATCTACATTGGTTGCAAGAGAAAAGTCTTCGTCCAAATTTCCTTCCTTTCATCCGATAATGTGTGGCAAATCTTTACAATGTGACCAACTTTATTGTATCTAAAACATCTCTTAGACCCAGCCATGCATCTTCCTGACCTATATATCACTATCTCCAAGGAGAAAATTCACATAACCAGCACTCATTTTACATCTTTAACACCTTTATACACCAAAATTCTGATGCCGTATACGATACCACAAGGTACGTACACTACATAGTGCATCATCCACTATAACAATTACCCTTGATGGAACCATTTTCTTTTCCTCAAACCATAACCAGACAATCTTTGATAGAATGTCCACTCTCATTCATTCAAAACACTGCTCCGAACTCGCAAAATATTTTTCGAAATGATTTCTTCTACGCCTTGGACACTTATTAACTCTTGAAGATACAATGTTTTCTCTTTGAAGCGATGTGTTTCCATGAATATGTTTATCATTTCCTTGTGGCTCACTCACAATGAAAGGTTTCCTTGATCTTTTTAGTCCTTGTTGACGTTCCATTAGTTGTTGGGACTTTACTTCCTTCACTACTTTCCTATTACTCCCTCTGAACTTCATGACTTGAAACATACTTTTCCCCAACCATACTCGTAACTTCCTCTCGCTCTTCGATCTTAGCGTATTCAAACATACCTTTCACCATTCAAATCCATTCTTCCTTGCTTGTTGGATCAGAAGTATCTCTGTTACCCTAGTCCTCTAAACCTTTAGCACTTTAAATCTTTGGGAACCATTAGCCGCTGGTTTCTCTGTTATTGTAATTTCTTACTTTGTTCCATAAATTGAAGCTGACGTTCCAACACTTCCATCAGTCTACTGTTAGTTTTATCCCTTGGATCCCCGTTCCGTCTTGCTTCTTCACCATCTCGTGTCTACTCGACCAACAGAGTCTATTACAACTCCAATCATTGGCAAAACAGAACCTTGATAGTATTAACTGCAGATTCAACTTCCACCATATCAAGTGCAAGGAACACAACATTACCTCTTCAACAACATCTATATACATATCATGCAATTTCATATTCTAAGTCCAAACAATTTTCTCCGTTCACTTTACATCCTTCACAACATAACTTTCTCCATTAACTTATTTTTCATTTTCAAATTTCCAGTTCATGACAAAAATCCAACCTATGGAGGGAGCAGTAAAAATCAGTTCCTCATTTTAATCAAAACAGAGTTCTTATCTTTATCTAACGCAAACTCCTAACTTAACAATGCAGATTGATCATGGTACTAAGTACCCAACTATCTGCCACAGAATGTCTAAAACACTCTCTCTACAATTTCTTAAGAATCCTGACCAAGTAGATAAATACTTGAGTAACTAATTATCGTCCCCATAATTCAGCTTAGTTCATAGCCCTCCATGCTCTTCCTTCCCATAATAAATTTACCAACTATCTAATCCTTTTCAAATTAGGCAACCTCACCTAATTGTCTACTTGACTTAGTTCATGTATGGTTTGCTTTTCACCTATCCCCTTTCCAATTTATAAAAATTTGGGCAAAATCTCCCATATTTCTTTACTCCCCCAAAGTTATATTTCATACATCCTACTCTCAAATCCAAATAGTTCATGTATTATCTATATTTTATTACATACCTCACTTAACTTAATCCAAATGAAATAAAATATTTATAGATTCCTAATTCTTCAACTCAAAGCAGTACATCAACCACTTACCAACCTTTACAAAGTCTTGATGTGGCCCAAAATGCAAGAATGTCAATTTCCCAAAAGAGCACAATTGGCTATCTTAAAAACAGGGCAGTGACTTTGAAGGAGTATAACTTTTAGTGCATAGAGTCAAATGCAATGAAATTTATATGACCCAAAGTAGTACCAAGATAGCATTCCAGTTGAAAAATCCTGTTTAAAAACGATAAGGTGCGTGTGTTGTGTAGGGAAAATGGATATGCCCTAAAATAGACTCCTCCCAAGATAGGCTGACAACTTCCAATAAAAGGTACACAAAATTACGAATTCAAATCCAAACATTGTCAAAATTGTGTCAAATTTTCGTATTCTAGAAGGGACTACTCCATTAAAATTGTAGATTAAATTCGTCATATCCACAGACTTATGATTGACGTTGCATGCGGCCTTTTCATCTCAAATTTATAGAACCACTAGTAAAAAACCAATACAAAGTCATCTCCAAAATTCATGTTTAAACTCGTTCCACAAGCGAACTTATACGCTGGAGAAAAACCTGCTCGGATTCACTAATCAAGAAAACAGTTTGTGGCACTTCAAGGAAAACAAGCACAACTCCAAACTTCCGATTCCAAATCATCAATTTCCAATTAGTATTTCAAAATCTTAAAAGAGTCAATAATTCCAGAACAAAAAACACTGCAAGAAACTCAAGAGAAAATGGGAAAGAAAGAGAGCACCAAGTTGGTTCGCAAGCCCTCAAACTTCCGAGGAATGCAGCTGGTTCGGGACAATTCAAAAAGTACCTCTCCACCTTGGCTTTTGCCACGATCTTCTAACTCCACATACCAGGGAACCTCCCAAAAGAAGATGCTGGAAGAGCTTGCTCTAACATGCTCTCCAAGATCGTGCAAGAACGAGTGAGAGGAGGAGCTTTGGTGTTAGGGTTTGCGGTGAAGCAAGAACCGAGCACCGGGGTTTTGAGAGAAATCCTTCTCACGAGGTTGCAGCAGCAAAAATGAGTTCTAAACCGATTAGGGTTCTTCATTATGGAAGGTTAAATACCTCCCTAATGAATCAAAAGAAGGAAATTATAAAATCACCCCTGAGTTCACAAAAATTGGGCATGAGGGCGCGACTAACATGCTAGCCGAGCATCTCAAAACAAAATGACTTCAATCAACCTAAACTTAACCAAAATATAACCAATCCAGAAGTATTCAACTAAGCAAAGTTTAATTCAACATATCAAAATAGAAAAATAACATAACTTTCTCCAACTGGCCTAATTGTCTTCGGCCAAAGGGCACTCTTCAAACCGTGCAAGTAAGGTCCTAGCCGAGGGGAAATGTCTTGCCTCCAAGTGAAAACTTGTCTAGGAGTATCTTTATCATTTTGCATTGATTCATCTTCAAAGTCATTTAGTTTAATTTCCTCTGCAAAATAAACATAGGCTAGAAAAACAATGAGCCCTTGGGCTCGGGTTCAAGTGGTAGGTTTTGGGGCGCATCAAGTCTCCACATTTCATTCTCTCAAACTTACCCCGCATGCAAACACAATTAGGAAACTGCTTCAGTCCATTCCTCACCCCCTAGTCACAATATTCTTTCAACATAAAATAAAACAATTAATTTAGAAAACAAGTCAATTAACATACTTATAGTTGATGGAGTATTTCCACGTCAAAGCTTGTGCTGGTAGACAGTATACAGAATCGGTTTTAAAGCTCGGGCACTCTGATACCAACTGTAGCAACCCACTGTAAAATTTAAAACTTTTATTTTCTTTTATAATATAGCAGAAGACTTAATCAAACAAATCTTTTGAAGACATTTTTCTTTTATAAAAATAACAGAAGACTTTTATTGGAAAACGTGGTACATAGAATGAAACCATTAAAAGACAACAAGTAAAATCCCTTTTTTTTACAATTAAATAACTTTACAAAACCTTTCACAAACCATTTTTCTTTCTTTAATCCATTAGCCTAGCCAGCCACAAGATCTACGCGTGCAAATCCCTTATCAATTGCTCCTTAACTTGTTCTCTTGTTCTCATACGTATACCTACATCACAAGACTTAACTAATGAGCCTAATGCTCAGTAAGTGATATACAATAAACTATACAATGTACGTGCCATGCAGCTTTTAAAACCCATATGCAATTTCTATTTTTGTTTTCCTTTATCTTTTAGGTTTTAATTTTTTTCTCTAATGCACCGGACCCTGACACCCCTAGCATAGTAGCAATGACATAGTCTGAAAGCTCGCTAGCCGTTGACTGGTCCATTCAATGCATCTGACCCAAAACCCCGGTATAGCAGCAATGGCATAGTTCGAAAGCTCCCTAACCATTGGCTGGTCCGTCTTGGCATCATCCAGGGACCCGTGATGTGATAAAGGCTTGACATCTATCGAACCGCATATTAGCTACTGTGTACATCAATACACAATGACCCCACAACCGATATGAGCAACAATAGCATACTCTAAAAGTTCTGCTAGCGCAATGGCATAATCTGAAAGCTCAACTAGCGGCGGTGCGCACCAAGCGCTTAAACGGCCTCACATCATACCATTGCCTCTGCTAGCCTCAGCACTGACCGAGAACCAACTAACAAGCCCACATCTCATATCATCTCTTTTATCTTTATTCCATTTGATTCATTCGTTTTCTATTTCACTTTCAATGGTAAAATGGATATTCCTACAGCCCAAATGATGATTGTCCGCTTCAGGTGTCAGCCCTGAAGAACATAATACACTTAGTATCTATGAGCATCCATTAAACCATATTTAAAATCATGCATGAAAAACTATTTTCGTATCGTTTTGAAAGCCATGATGCATGATGCTCGTGAATGCATACAGTTCTATATCCTTGAACATGTTCACTATCACTATCCTATAATCCTCAAAATATGTTCATATTAAATCCTTATCTTAATCTAATAAACATTTCATTAAAAAAACTTAATTCTAATAAACATGCATCAAGCAGCAAATGATGAGTGCTTAATTCTAATAAACACGCATCAAGTAGCAAATGATGTTGGGTCGAATGCATTAGACGAACTGATGAACACAGTGAGGCAGTTTCTTCATTTCAATTTCTCTAAGGATTAAGGTAAGAAATGTGTGTGCTCTTTCCCTCTTTGAGGGCTACATCACAAGAAATAGGGGGTTCATTTGGAGATGCTTGCATTGTTTGATAGAGGATAGGTTCTGTATATTTATTGTTCTTAAGAGCATGATGATAATGGTTTTGATGTTGCTATTGTGAGAAGTTGAAGTATTGATATTGTTGTATTTCCCTGTTGTGATAGATTGTTTCATATTACTGCCTACTGGGGTTGACGTTTCTGTTAAGCATATAGGTTATTTGGAGATGCTTGTGTTGTTTGATAGTAAGTTCAGAATATTCAGGCGTAAGAGTTCACGGTTGTTAATGATATTCATACTTAGGCCTAAGGTTTGTTGATGGAAGTTAAGTAACAATGTTGCTACACAGTTAGATGTCATTGAGGATTTGTGTTCAAACTCTTGATTGTATATCTTGATAATTGTTGAGGTCTTGTGATTGGTTTAAGAGTATGTTTTTGGGTTATATGGAGCTGTTGTGATGGTTATCTTTGCAAAAGGTTAGGTTTTGATCATATTAAGGTGCTCTTCAATAAATATTAGGCTTTTAATTATTTTGTAATTTGGAGACTTGATGTGGTGTGATGACTTGATAGATTTTTATTAAGTTGTATGTTCTCATATTCATGCATCACGGTTTTCACAAAAGCATTACAAAAGTGCATCACGGTTTTCACAAAAGCGTTACAAAAGTGGTTTGTCATGCATATGGATAAGTAAAGGAAGATAAAGAGAGATAAGAACTTAATTATATGTAGAGGCTTTGGGAACAAGTTCCTAATGAAAGTATGAGGCTTTGGTGGACGTGGTCCCCAATGGTAGAGGTTTTGGGCGGATTTTCCTCCAATGGTAGAGGCTTTGGGCAGATTCTATAATGGTAGAGGCTTTGGATATAAAATTCATGTATAAAGGCTTGGTGGACATGGTCCCCATGGTTAGAGGTATTAGCGAGTAATTCCCCAATGGTTGAGGCCTTGATAAAATGGTAATAGCAGAAAAAAGAAAAAGAAACTAAAATGGAAAAATGTTTTTAATAAAAGGGCATTTCATGTTTCATATTGCATTTCATTTCTTGCTGAGCGTTGGGCTCATAGTTTAAGTCTTGTGATGTAGATATGCGGTAGCGAGGAAGGAGCAGTGAATGGAGCATTTGTACATTTCAGACTGGGTGGCTGGCTAGGCTAAAGGTTTAAAAAAAATGTTAAGGGTTTTGTAATTGTTTTCAATTTGAAAAAGAATTATGGTTTTAAGTTACAAGTTTTTTCTGAGTTGTAAATGATTTAACGAAAAGAAATTTATTTATCTTATTCTCAACCGTTTTGTTTTACTAACAAAAGTATTCCACTGTATTTATAAAAGAAAAATGTCTTTCAAATTACACGCTTTAAATTGTAAGAAAAATCGCGATGTTAAAGAAATAGACAATGTAATCAATAAAAAATTGAGAGTTTGATTTTTACAAACATGATTTGGAGTATACTTCTCATTGCACTTGAAGCATAAACCTAAACGTCTCTTATGATTCAAATAAGCTAGCAATAGTTTTTGAAGATGAGATAATGCTGAAGAGTCAGAATTATTTGGAACTGTTGCTAGCTTGTCCAACCATTTAGAAGTAGCAAATGTTTTGGGAAGCTTTGGAAGATGATGTATAGCCTATTCTTCTAGAAGTGCTACTTAAAAGGTTAGAGATAATGAAGATGGCCAATTAATTTTAACTGTAGCTTTAATCTCAACTTTCAATCCACTCGTGCATACAGAAATGTAATAAATCTTTGACATACAAGGTAAGGCAGGTCGTACTAACGATTTAAGTGCCTCAAATCGTTGAATATACTCTTTCACCGTGCTAATTTGACAAATTTTAGAAAATGATTCAATGATGTCCTCAACAGTATTTTCAAAAAATTGCCTGCATAATTTTGTTGCGAATTGATTCCAATTAGATTGTGGATACATGAACATAAAACCATCGAATCATAAGTTAGCTTGATCCCATAAATGTAACTACGCAATGCCCAATCGAAGATGAATAGGTATTTGTTGGATCATGAAATACTTATTCGCTTTTCTTAACCATTCATGAGGACCGTCTTTGAAAAAATGGAAGATCCAGATGCAACAATCTGGATTGAGAACCAAAATCAGAGCGGCAAATATCACTTGGTGGTGGAATCTGAGAATTGGAGGGAATGTTGTTTATGGCAACTGCACTAGGTGATGCTTCTAGACGAGATGACAGTAACTGTGCGAAAGCTGCCATAACCGACTCATGCTTTATGGCATTGTCTTGCACCATATTATGAACTGTTGCTTCCAACCAATCTTGGTGAGCTGTCAATTATTGGAATAATTTTTCAGAATTCTCCAATCATGAAAAAATAGTGGTGAAAGAAGAATCATTGCCTTTTAGTTCTCCCTCCAGCCTCCTAAATGCCTCTTCATTAGATTTAGAATGTGTTTCTTCCATTTTTGGATCACGATAGCTCTGATACCAATTTGTTATGGTTTGGAATCAATTTGGAAGAAGGAAACTATTTTTACTGAAAGGTTGTGACCGGCTTTGACTTACAACAAAAAACTAAAGAAAGAAATGATAGAAAGAAATATATAACAGTCTTCACAACTGCCTTCTTCTCTTTATCTACCTTTTTATAGTTTCGCTTCACTACCACGTCAACTTCACTTCTCTACCACGTTAGCTGATGCAACTAACGTTATTGGTTGATCCTCCTAGGCTTTATTACTTCCAATGGCTGGACGACGTGGCTTTCGTTGGCGCCGCCTTCCCTTGGTAACAGATTCTGGTTTGAGAAATATTTGACTTTTAAGCAATTATTAAGAAAATATTTGATTGTTGGAGTGACGCTTACTTGGATAAAGTTTAAATTTAAATTGTTTGGATAGTTGGATATCTGTAACTTTTGGAGTGAAGTTGTTTTTTTATTGTGAGAGCAAGTTTTGTTATCACTGGGATATTGTTTTTTTGTTGGGTGTCAAATATTTGGGTCAGATATTCCATTTGAAACTGTATTTCTTTTTCTATGACGAGTTCATTCAAAGTTTTGTATCCCATTATTGGGTCGAACTACAAAATTTCTATTATAACATATGAATATGTAAGATGTGCTTGAATACATGAATTCAGACGATGCGTTTCTGGGTCTCGATGAAATGCCCACATCTTGGAGGACGAGAAAATTTGTAAAGATCGAAAAACTCTAACTTTTATAGGTTTGCATTTATCAAATCGAATTTTGCAAGAAGTTTTGAAAGAGACAACTGCCTCCATATTATGATAAAAATTGGAGCAGCTGTGTATGAAGAAAACTTTAACAAATAAGCCGTATCTGAAACAATGTTTATATTCTAAACATCCTAAAATTTTAAAAAGAAATTTAAAATTTAAATATGGATCAAATCTTAGAAATCTTGTAGTTCAAAATTTATTAAATGGGAAAATTAACAAAACAAACCTTATAGTTTGGAATCCGCAACACCCAAATCTTGAAGAAATATCTCAAACAACTAAAACCCTGAACTACTGAAAATGAACGAAGCAAACCTCACAGTCACTTTTCATGTCAAAAGACATCGATGTTAATGCCAAAGTTTTGTCAATGTGAAGGACCGTCAAACAGAGACGTCAGGCAACAACAGATGTCTCGCAATAACAAGGGACATCTAAGGCTAATCCAATATGCGGATGAAGGATGTAATAATAAAGGGATGTTCGTCATGCCCATTGGATGAAGGGACACACATCCTTCAACATGGATGGACGCCCAGGATGGAGTTAGGCCATTTTCCAGAGGCGCCCGCAGACGATGGTTCATGCCCATCTGATTGAGGGACCAGTGTCCCTCAATGCAGATAGATGGCCAAGATGGAGGCCAAAAGCTTTACGTTGAAGGGGTTCATGTGCAAGACACACCAGCTCCACTTGAGATGTCATTCCACAACGTACCTCCCTCATTCCATAACGGACATCCCTCGACTTTTAATGGACGTCCCTCATCTCACAATGGACATCCCTCAATGTAAGACTACCTTGTTCAACCAACAACATATGTCCATTTTGGGGTGATGGATGCATGTTATAAGTCGAGGGATGTCCGTTGTGGAACAAGAGATATCCGTCTTATGTTGAGGGTGTTGTTAGACATCCCTCATACCATGGATGTCCCTCATGCCGGACGTCCCTTGATTCTAAACGATGACGTTGAACTACCTTCAACGGTTAATTACATCTATATAACTGGTAAGGACGTCCTCTGCGAGAGCAAGTAACAACCCTAAATCCCTGAACATAATCGAACAACAAAATTTTTTAGTGTTGCACATCAAATGACATTGAGGAGTGTTGCACCATCCATTGATGAAGAATCCATTAACTGTGGAATGGAGGTGGATCCTTTTTCGGCAATCAAGGGCGATGAGCAATGTGAGTTCTATCATGAAGCTGGTATAGAGGTCCATTCAATCTCGAAATCTTTAGACTCGAAGCTTCGTTCAATACGGCTGATGCACCAAGGGGTGCAACCTTTGACAAGCACTTGGAAATGGCAATTATCAGATATGAAAATAGAACACCAATTTTGTCAACAATGTATCTCTCTCTCCAAAACTCCAATTAGCACCAAATTTACACCACAATCAGAGATATGAGATTATAATCCACCCTAAAAAATTGACAAAATAATTCAAAAAGGAGAAAAAGATATGCATTCGCAAAACTACTCTCTCGAAAGGGTACTAATAGAAAACACTTTATAGTCCGAAAAGAAACAATCACAACTTAAGCGTCCCTAATCAAATGGCATACAATTTTAACCACACTCTCCTTCTCGTACATACAGAAGACCCTCCAAAAGTCACTCCCAAATTCAGAATGGAAGGGAATTTACGCAAATGTAAAGTAACATTCCCAGAATAGCACCAATAACGATAGTTTCGAGCAGAAAATGGAGAATCCACAACTATCATATCTCTGAACCAAATAATGTGAAAATAGAACCACGCAACCCTCAAAATGTTACCAAAAAACCCTCCAATTTACAGAACCAAATTCATCCAGGAAGAGATATAAAAACCAAAACTTACAAGCTGGTCCAAAGGATGCTAATGACACCCTTTGACTTCAATGGATTCTAAAGAACCGCTCCAACGTGTTTTCACAACAAGTCTTCTAAACTCCCTTTCTCAATGCTCACCTCTAGATCGAGATGATATGAAGATTAATATGAGAAATCCACTCTAAGATGAACCAAGAATAGGTGCATTAATTTGTTGGCACAAACTCCTCTCGAGTTTAACCTAGAAGGAAGTGGTCGATTGTCATGGAGCAACTCCAACACAAGCATAAGCTCAAGTTCAATATTTTAAAACTCCTCTTCAGACATTCCTTAGTGAGGGTATAAATACCCCACAAGGTCTGCCCTAATGTAATACTTACAAAAATAACCCTAAAAGAAAGGACCATAATAGATAGTGTTCGACTAACACACATAGCCAAGACAACCCAACAAGTCATTAACCAATTCTCCAATAAATCAATCCAAAAAGATAACACATGTATTCATACCCTTTACCAAGGAATTAGAATGCCTTGAAACACGTTCACTTGCTACATCTTCAGCTGTCCTCTTAAGTAGCCACGGTATTGTAAAGGCAAGCTTGTCCTCGGGTGTATTTGGAAACTGTGAGTTGCATGGACATTCCAAGTGGTCAAGTGTATTGGTCTTTCCTTGTCTTCAAGGTTAGGTTCATCTTCTAGGCCCACCAATGTAGTTCCTTCTGCAAAATAAGAAATAGTGAAGAGAATAATAAGCTTCTTGGCTCGGGCTCTAGTAACCGAGCATGGTGGTGCATCAACGGGACTCAGAAGATGATGATTGGGCAAAGAGTATGCCTCCTCAATTGGAATGTTCTTCCTCATATCTCTGTCTGGGGAAGAAGTATAGTTTTTTAAAGCAATTAGAGAAGAAGTGGTTAATTATGCTTTCAAAAATGGGCACGAGATAAAGTTCATCAAAAGCGAATCTCATATGTTGACTGTTGTGTGCAAGGACGGATGCAGTTGGCGGGTTCACGCTTCAAAAGTGAAAGGTGAACATATGTTTCAAATTAAGAGCTATAACGAGATTCACACCTGTGCATGACAGATGGAAAGCCAGCACACATTTGCCAAATGGGTGGCAAACCAATATTTGGATAGGTTCAAAAGTCAACCAACATGGGACATTCCTTCTATCATTGAGGTAGTCAGGAAGGATTTTAATGTCAACATTACCCCGAGTCTTGCTAGAAGGGCTAGGAATGTAGCTCAGAAACTAAACGAAGGAGATGGTGATGAACAATACAAGTAATTGTGGTAGTATAGAGAAGAGATTCGAAAATCCAATCCTGGCAACACATTGTTGCTTATGGTAGATAGAAATGATCTCACGCCCTATCCAATATTTCAAAGGATGTACATGTGTTTGTCTGCATGCAAGAGAAGTCTGTGGTAGACTTATCTTTTGCCTGGATGATTGTCACTTGAAGAGGTTGTGCCTAGACCAATTGCCCACAACTATTAGCATTGACGACAATGATGGAATTTATCCAATTGTTGTCGCAATTGTTGAATCAGAATGCAGAGATTCTTGGTCCTAGTTTTTTATTGCTTCCTTTTGGATGTAGACAGTGATATAGGTAGGGGATGTACATTTATTTCTGATCAATGAAAAGGGTTGATACCTGCTATCAAATAATATGCACAAGTAGTAGAGCATCGTTTCTATCTCAAACACTTGTGTGCCAATTTTAATAAACAATTTCAAGGAAATTTGTACAATGATGTTATATGGAAGGTAGCTAGGGCCACAACATCATCACAATTTGAGAAAAAGATGAATAAACTATTTGTGGTTGACCAGACATCACACAAATATCTGCAAAACATCAACTTGAGGTTTTTGTCAAAGCATGCTTTCAGTTTCATCTCAAAGTGTGACATAAGCCTCAATAATTTGAGTGAGTCCTACAACGCTTGCCACTTACCACTCCAATAAGTAAATGTGCCATAATTAAATGAGAAGATATAACTTAAACCGAACAAAAATAACTAAAGCAAACAATAAATGGAAATTTACTCTTAACATTAAAATACTAGAAGTAAATGCTGAGCTCACACCAGTAATGTCAACTGGGAATCCTCCGAACAGAAGCCTGAAGGGCAATGTCGTTGGTGTGAATCGACTAAACTCAATAGGGGAAAATTTTTACATTCAACTTAAGTGTTTTTTTAAGAAAATATATGAGCATGCCATGAATAAAACATTTAAATAAAATTTAATAGAAAACGACCATTTGGGCAAACGTCAAAAACTATAATGTTGTACATACGTAAAATAGGCCACTACTATCAAACAATAAAAGCTTAATTAAAATGGAGTCAATCATGGACTCTGAATATATCATGCCATTGACAATAATGGAAATAAATAAATCACAGTGAAACTCAGGTGATTGCAACAGCCACAATGACCTTGATTAGGTTTAGGGTTTTTTGCCTAAAGACACGACACATACAACTCTCTTATTACTCTAGTTAACAACAAACAAACAAACACATCCTCCAATGGTCGAATGTGTGTATAAAAAACAAGACCCCCAAATGGGTCAATCAAATTTGGTACACACGACTAAGATGATCAATGAATAATGTTCATGCTCAATTAAAAACATGTCCAGTGAAAACTATATATAATAATATAAAAACAAAGGAGCCATAAATGAACACATCATTTGATATGAGAACACGTGTCAAAATAAATATTTTGAAAATAATGTAATGCTAGACATAAAAACAAACCTCTACCTCACAATGGGCCAATCCAAAACCAAAACCCAAGCCAAACAAGGAAAGTTCAATAATTTATCAAGTCCAAACTCTAAGCCCTAGGATCTAAAAAAATATCATTTTACAAAATGAGAATTGAAATATCTCACTTTAATTCCAAACTCCTAGCTAAGAAGACAACTTGAGAGCGATCGAGTCTAAGGCTCCAAATGCTTCCAAAACAAGTCTTGAAAAGACCGAAAAACAATTGGGTTAAAAGTCTAAAATGGGCCCAAAACAAGGTCCGACCCACGGGCCAACTAAACCAAGTCATAGCCTAAATTGGGTCTTAGCCACGGCCTAAGATGGCTGAGCCACCGCAGCACCAGGGCCGCATGTTTTTGCTAGATTTTCCATATTATTCGACGAGTTCTAGATCCAAATTAATTCTCAACATTTTTTGTCACAACACAGAATAATTTTAATCCCTTATCAACAATTTTACACCCAAATCCAATCTCTCTTTAAGAATCAATATTAAATTCATCTAATGAAAACCTAAATTCTAAAAATTTTTGAACGAATACAAAGGTTCAACATTTACCTTTAGAAGACATTTGTTTCTCCAAAATTTTCAAGTTCCAAATTGTAACCATCGGATTCGATTCTAAAAATCTCATAACCTAAATGGAAACAGAGATTAAATGAACAATATGAGAAATATGTACCAAAAGTTTCTCCACTTTCGAGTACAACAGTATGAAGATGCTTCACTGCTCTGAGAGGAAGCTTATATCATTGGAAAAGAGTGGGGTATGTAGAGATTATTTTAAGGAGAGGAAATCTCCATATTTGCGTAACCTCCTCGCCGCAGAAAAATGTCCCTCAACCCAAAAATGGACATCCTTCACCTCAAACGGACATCCATCAACACAAAATGCATGTCCTTCACCCATAATAGAATACCAATAGTAACCAAAATACAAATAACAACTAGAATACCAACTAGAATACCAACAACAACAACAACAAAAATACCAATAGCAACCAGCATACCATAGCACATATATACAAATGTACAATAGCTTAGTTGAACAAATATATGACAACACGGATGAACAAATCTATGACACTTGCCAATCACTAACTCCCTTAGAGGTTGTGGGAATTTAAATATGCCTTGTGGGGTAAAATTAGGAGGGAAAATTAGTTGGTAACTTCAAAGCACAATGAATGTAGCACAGGGTACGAAAATATTAAGTTGTTATCTGCAGGGGCTAGGACAATTGCAATTGCCTCAAGTAACAGAACCTGGTAGCCATACTGGGTGTGTAGGTCAACAGATGACATGAAACAAGTTTGTTTTTGTCAAGATCAGGAGACGGGCCTAACAGAACCGCCGGGTCAGGCAACCCGATCCATGTAGAGAACCCAATCACCCAGCACAAGACGTGTGTTTTAGCCGAAGACTTATAAATATTTAATTCAGCCCAAAAGGATATGGGCCTAGATTCAAGTAGGGATCACGAGAAAAATAACAGTGTATAAATTAAAATGGACATCCAAGTACTGTGCAACAAATCCAAACCAGACTGTATTTAAGATTTACAGATCCAATATATAAATATCCTCTCACCAAATGATAATAATTGCTTAATGGAAATAAAAGAACACTTCTGATCCTAATCCTTAGCTGCTCTTGCCTTTACCTCTAGTTTTTGAGGGATGAGATGTTTGGGATGAATGACTAACTCAGTAAAGTATAGCTATACTAAGTGCACCTCATGTAAAACTGGTTTTTCTATATTTTTGAAATCAGGGTTATGTTTCATTCTACCATACATGGATTTTTAAATTGCTTCAAACTCTTGATCATTTTATCAAATCAGCCCAAGGGCCATCGATGAGGCTTTTATTAAAAATCTTGTTGTATACATAGACAGCTATACCTCGTAAAATAGGCCATCATCGTTTTTCAATTTGAAAACTTCATCAGTGAAAAGGGTTGGTCACTCATGGACTCACCCGCCACACAACAGAGAAGAGGTGGTCACTCATCGATGACAACACCTTATGAGGCAGGAATAATGACGACAATCTGAAGATTCCGTACGTCACCCGAGTTGCCGGCGCACCTGGCTTCATGACACAACTCGTATAATCGTATAAGAAAATAAAACGGATACAGTTGCTCGCTATAGGTGGACTTATTTAACAGCTAAGATACCTAGAGGCTCCAAATGAATGAGGGTTGCCGATGAGTAAACTCGGCCGTCCACCCGTCAAATGGAATTGGTACTTAGGTTAAGATAAGTCTCAGCGACTGACAACCGTCTGGTCCCTGGGACAAAACCCTGGCCAGGTTTAGGGGTTTTCGACCCTAGGAGGCGTCATCACCCTCCCATACTATTTACGACTTTGAGGGCTTTCAACCTGAGGACACGTCACCAATGCCCCGATCTGTTGTCGCACGTCAAACAATCAACCTTCACACAACAGAAGGTATCAAAGGGGATGGCGGATCCATCCCTCAACATATGCACAATAAATTCAAACCATGTACGAAATTTAAACGTGGGAAAACATACTACTAATAAAAACTGACGTGCTGTCGAACAGTCCCCGTCATTTTTCAAGTGTGGTATTCCACAAAATAATTATTTTGAAAACAGGATACGATGCAATATAACGCAAGAGGTATAGAAATCCCTACCTCGATAACGGTCTGCCTTATCGACCGGAGCAACCAATTACGCAAGAATCGTATCACTCTCGCTGAAATCATCCAAGCCTGACAAATGTATAAAACATGGGAATTCTCATAAATAAATCCCAAGAAATAAACGAGAGGTCTTATACCGAGGATAAAACCCAACAGACGTGTAAACGACTCATCTAATAATCCCAATAAAATCTCCAACTTTATCCTTTGGTATATAAATGGATCACCATCCAAACAACACTTAATCCTCAACATCTCGTGCGCATTTAAACAGTTAACAATGTCAAAAAATGTGTCTTGAGCTTAGACAAGATCAACTCTATCGCATGAATAACTATAACAGAACATTAACTCAATCCATTATTGCACAACAGAAACATCTTTAATATCCATCTCCAATTACCAATTTAATCCAACGATAGAAACAATCAAACATAAATCCCTCACTCAAAGCTAAAATCCAAAATAGATTCATAAATCAACTAAGATCCTCAACTTCCACCAATCAACAAATTATTACACTCAGAATTAGCAACATCAAGCAAGATCCAATCTTTACTATTACCTGTGGTGAATATAGGGTACATAACTTATTATTTTTGGTTCTCAACAATACAACCGTGATCAAACAACTCACCTCAAAGTTTTATGTGACCCATTGAGAAAAATCATCTGAATAGCAAAACAAGATCTAATCCCCACAACAATCTATTCCCAACTATTTTCCATCAAAGTAGAACCAGATTAATCAAAGTACAATCCAATCAGAGAACAAAATTATTTTCAACTCTTCACAATGGCTTACGGCAGAATAAACAAATCAAACTTTCAACTCCAACAGGTTTCAAAGGAAAAAGACAGAATCCAAAATCAAATTCCAACTGAAAATTTATCTCCAACAGAACCGAATCACTGTTCTGTACCACTCACCAAAATCGGAAGACTGACTCGGTTGGAGCTGCCTTGCCATCGCCGGAGCATTGTCCCTCCAGAATCCCTCAGACGAAACAACTGCTGTAAAACCCGCAAACACAAATCAACCAACAGCATTTCAAAACATGACTTAACATTCGAAACTAAAACTAAAATCGAAATGCCTCACCAACAAAATAGAACCGAGCGTTCTGTTTTCCCTCGCCGAAGTCAAGAAATAGGCTCGATTTTTGGAGCTCCCGTCACAGATCCAAAATCGCCCGCTGAACGGAGTGCACAAACCACTCGCGCTTGGTGTTCGCTAGTCGCAGCTGGAGGGATCGCCGAAAACTCGAGCCCCCTGTCTCGCCCGGCGTTGCTAGCTCACGGAGTTCCTGTCCGCTCGCTCGTTCGCAAGTCGCTTGAATGCCACAGACATCGTAGATGGCTGTTGTCCCTTTCGCCCTCGCTGGTTCGCCGTCGCTCAGGATCGCTCTCTCTCGCCGCCTCTCGGTCTCTCCTCTCGGCTGTATGCATAAGTAGGGAAGAAGAATGGGGGGAAGAGAAACCCTAATCTCTTCTCCCTTCTTCAATTTACTTATTTATTTATTTTTTTTTCCAACTTAAACCCTGAACTTTATTGCTCCAAAGCATTTGGCGGGATTTTCCCCCCCTTTACTTAATCCTTTTAATTTTCATCATCTCATACTCCTATTTCACTTATTCCAACTTATTTCTTTCTTTTCTCCAATAATTTCTAAAATTCTTTTCCATTTTATATAAATGTATATACACCAATTATATACATTATATACATATAGCCTATTCAAACTCTCAATTAAATCTTAACATCATGTAACGATGTTATAGTTCCAATTTAACTGTCCAATTTCGCTTCTTAATTGAATTCTTCGTTCGTAAAATTCTAATTTCACAAACTTTGACCAAGTAACCAAATTTACGTACGTGGACTTGACCAAATGACCAAATTTGCGTACGTGGCCGCTACATGACAATTCGATCAACTTCTTCAATGCTATGACCGATTTTCAACGAAAAAATTTACACGTGGAATTTATCACTGAAATTTCACGGCTTTTACAGTTTTTATATGTCTAAAATTAAAATCATATATTATAAGTAGCTCGACAAAAGGAAAAAATATTGCATGAAAGAAAAAAAGTGCCTTACATTGAACCATCCAAGACTTATTAGTAAGTCCCTTAGTTGTACTTCAAGTACATCCTCCTCATTCAAAGTGTTGCACTGCATATTAAGAATATATTCAAGCGATTTATTTTCCATAACAGCGTCTTAAAAATTGA
Organism: Begonia loranthoides; assembly: GCA_022433065.1. Classification (NCBI taxonomy): domain Eukaryota; kingdom Viridiplantae; phylum Streptophyta; class Magnoliopsida; order Cucurbitales; family Begoniaceae; genus Begonia; species Begonia loranthoides. The sequence continues at coordinate 15,392,798 of CM039469.1, forward strand.
TTACACATTATTAAGAAGTTATCCACACCAAGTCTGATGTTCCCTTTTCCTTTGGAATGATGAGAGTGATTATTGTGAAGACATAGCCATTCTAAAAAAAGACAATAAGATGCATGTCTTAAGCATACAATTAAAATCAAAACTAAGAGTAACTTTGAAATGATATAATTTCTTACCCTAGTGCCGGTAAGAATACCACATGTCTCCATGTTTTTCATTGTATTTGCACGAGCTAATCTTAGGAACTCCTCCATCAAGTTCATAGGCTTCAATGAATAATCAATTTAAGCACGATCCTCAAACTACTAAGTGTAAATTCGACACATTATACAAAACAAATTGAAGACATACCACATGCAATTTTAGTAGTGAAGTAAGCTTTGGAATCATTTGATGGAGGACACGTTGCCAATATCTTCTGAACTTTTCCAAGGGTTGGAGGAGGGGACGATTGTTTGATAATAAGAGACCTGCATTGTAACGACCCGGATTTCTTAATCGTTTTACAAAAACATTAACTTACTAACACAAAGCCTTTGATTTGCAAAACTCCTTTTCAATCAAGATCATTTCATAAAAAGGTTTATTAGAGTGCAAAATCCGATCGCTACTAAAACTTATTTTCTTACCATTTCTTTTGAAAATAGGAATTTATTTCGGAAGCGTAATTAAATAAGAAATCCAATTTGTCATGAATAACGAAATGAAGATAGGATCCATACTTAATTAAAAACAACATATAAAGAAATGTAGTCTTAAACCGAAATCCTTCAAATCAAGCATACATAACATTTGAAAACTCGCATAACGGAATATAAAGATAATCCACTCGATTTATTACTAAACCTTCTTTCCTCATTTCTTGTGCCTCACTACTACTCTGTCGGTTCATAGGGAATGAAATCCGCCCTCCAACTTCCTTTCTCGGTTCCTCTTCCAGCATTTCTTGCCTTCAAGGTTCCTCCTCTTCCGGCGTGTCCCGCCTTTAGAGTTCCCGCCCTTCCAGCATATCCCATCGAAGGGTTTCTTCGATGATGGTGTATATCGCTCATCCCGAACATTCTTTTCTTAGCATTCATCCCCTTTTTGGCGTATCTTGCCTCCAAGGGTCTTCCTCTTTTGGCGTATCTCGTCTTCAGAGTTGCTGCCTTTCTGACGTATCCTGACGGAGGGCTTCCTCGGTGATGGCGTATCCCGCTCACCCCGGACATTTCTTTATTAATCTTTTTCCTCACTCATGCATGTGGCACCATTCCTTGGGGTACTCCCTATTAGGTTTCTATTAACATGAACTCAATCTAACTCATCACATATAGAAGAACAAGTAATCCACAACGAATTCAGAAAAGTCATTGCATACTTCACTTATCAAATTAACTAACCGTACTTTATCATTGAAACAAAATATGATCTTGCAGCAACAACAGATTATACTATCCAATGGTAAGAATTTCACAGCAAAGGATATCGATAATTCAGTATGGGAAGTGCTCTCTACTTAGTTAGCTTTTGACAACAAATTTTACTAATGAGCGTACATCGAAATGTTCTACAAATAGTAGCGACATGAACATTTAAATGTGCGATCGATTTTCTTACCTTAACATTATTTCTACATGAGAGAACTACAATGTAGATCATGCTTTTGACAGTACCAAATTCAGCAAATAAAACAACCTTGTACTCCTATATTCAACATCATAGCAGTGAATTCAATATCCCATATCTCCACTCAACATTAGTTATGAGTTTGCACAAACAAGATCTAGCAATAGTTAACATAGCAGCAAGACTATTAAGCTTCCTAAACTGAAAATCATAATATCAATACTAGCTTTAGTAATTGAGCATACTTTTCACTATATAGCAGTAGAAATTAATAAGCAAATCTTATGCTTTGTTGTACAATATAGCAACAATATCAAACCGTTCAGCCAAAGTGTGTTTTTAAACCAACAACTTACTACAAAACCAATGAAACTAACATTCATATTCATGCTTAATTTCTCATTTCTTATCAGTTCAGCCATACCATTTCTTCCATGCATCTTTCCTTCTTTACTTGTCATAATTAGTTCAGCCATATCATTTCATCTTCCATTCATCTTTTCCTTCTTTACTTGTCATTCATCATATCAAAGCAGGGGAGTTCCACAATTTGATGACAGCAAGGAAGAATGGAAAACATTTACATCTCCTACGATCATACTCTTTCTTTGTGATTTGTCACTAAGTAGGAATTAGTATCACAATATCCTAACATGAACATTTCTAATTCCATCTTATCACATATACATTCTTACTAGTTGGCATAAAACCAGGAAAAACCAGCAAAGAAAACATAGAACATATCACTCATACACAACAAATACTTGGGTGTAGGGCACAAGGCCAAGACAACCCATTCCTTACCTTCTCTTGACGTAATGTAACCTCAAGAACCAACTCCACACTCTGCACAACTTTGGATGCAGCAACCAACGAGAAGAACTACGCAAGGGGAGAAGGTTTAAGAAGAGAAGGACTTACCTAGACGACAAGGGGAGACAAAACGTGTTGGAGGGTGGCTGCTTGACGGGCTACGGAGCAGCTACGAGTGGACTTTGTGCGAGAAGTAACTCGCAAAACGTCAAAATTCGTCGATTTTCTGACTTTTGTTTCCTTTAAATGCACAGATCTGGTGTCTTTCAGACTGGTGCGGACGCCGTACAGTCGTCCGCAAGACCAAAAATCACACAGAAACAGCGTCCTAAATATGCATCCTTTTCGTCCAAAATCGGGTTGCGGACGCCATTTGTAGTCTGCACCGTCCGCAAGGTGGCGTCCGCGTGAATCAAATTTGGACAGATTCAATGCGAACTCCAATTCTGTCGTCCGCATTGTCCACGTTCAGCATCCAGTCGACCGCAACGCCTCTGTTCAGTGACTTGAGGACGCAAATTGGCATCCCTATCGTCCCCAACGGCTACAAATTCATAATTTTTCATATTTTCTTCTAAATCTTACCCAAGTTAAATGCCTATGAGCGTATAGGTCGCAACATAACGTCCATAGAATGATGTATTAAACCATTTTATTCTTAACAAAACAATTACATCATTTTAACCGAAAAATTAGGATCGGGTTGTTACATGCATTGTTATATCTTTCAAAAAGTCTAAACCACAGTACTAATGCATATATGAAAAGTTCATCTAAGCTAAAAGACTTGCTAGCATCCCTCTGATGGAGGACCTGCTGGCTGGACTACTAGAGGAGATGTTGGCTGGACTGCTGGAGGAGCTACTAGCTAGGCTGCTGGAAGAGATGCTGGTTGGACCACTGGAGAAGCTGCTGGCTGAGCAGCTGGAGGAGCTGCTAGAGGAGTTGCTGACTGGCCTACTGGAGGAGCTGCAAGCCTCCTAAGCTCAACTTTTATCTGTTGTAGAGAGGCCTGAATATCGTCAATTTGCCTCTGTTGTCTATCCAACTTGAATACAAGTAAGTTATGCTTGTCTTCATTGATCAGTACATAGGGCGAGGGCTAAAAAAGGGGATGAATAGTATCATCCTTCACGTTCATGTGGTATGAGTCTAGTGCAATCGATGTCGAAGGAAGTAGTGCAGTCAATGTTAAAGGAGGTTGTGCAACTGACTTCGATGGAGGTTGTGCTTCTGATGTGGATGGAGGCTGTACAGCTATCTGAGCCCTTAAATACCCACTTCCTTCCTACTTTGTTTATCCCTATCTGAGCCAATGTCTCTTAATTGTAGACGACAAATGCCTTTTGAATGAGCCAGTTATACAGGAGGTTTTTCCTTGGACTCTTTAGGATTGCCTTCATCAGATTAATAAACACGTATGCAATGTTGAATCTCTTCCCATTGTAGAGCTTCTCCATCACATAAAGAACCATGTAGCTAACATGGTTTCTATGTCCATCATGTAAAAAAACCTGTGTGGGTTATCATGTGACTGATGACTCTGCCTTTGGCATTTAGGATCTTGGATTTGGGCCTGTAGAAAGACTCAATGTTAGGATTGTGATGCAACTACTTCAGCAATGCCAAATCTTCTCCATGTTTTATGAAGTTTGTGTCCTCGGACACGTGAAAATACTCCTTTGTCGGCTCCTCTGTGGAGCATCTAATTAGCTCGTCACATTCCTTCATGAGAATTTGATGTAGCCACACTTGGGATTCACCTTTGAGAATATAGTTAAGCCACTCAATTCATCTAACATGTCTTCAAGTCATGGTATCAAAAATCTATACATGATGGTGATCTGGTTGATGGATCGACTATCCACACACCTCCTCTTAGAGCCATTCTTCTTTGGTACTAATAACGTTGGAATGACACAAGGACTTAATGACTCTCAGATGTAGCCTTTTTTAAGTAACTTTGTAACTTCCTTGTGTAATTGCCCCTTCTAGATTTAATCTATGAGAGGGTTTGTTTGGTGAGACAACCCCTGACAGAAGATCAATTTGGTGCTCAATACCCCGAACAAGAGGAAGTTCTTCTAGAAAGATATCTTGAAATTGCTCAATAAGGTTTTTGATTGACTCTAGAATTACTCCCTTATGGTCAAGCTTTTTCTTGAAACATAATCATAACAAGGAACTTACAACATTCTCGTGCTTTCTACAACTCATTCTTTGACATATAAAGAAATTCCCTGCTAATCTTCTCTTTTTTTTTTTGCTTGAAGGTTGATTTTTATTTGATCTGGACATAAATGATCTAACTTGACCATCTTGCCACCATGCTTGAATGAGTAAAGGTTTGTATATCCATCATGAATAGCTCTCCTATCAAATTTCTACAGTCTTCCCAACAAGATGTGACTAGCATCCATAGGGACCACTCCACAAATTACTTTGTCATTATAATTTTCCATAGAAAAAGAAATCGTCATTTGCTTTGTCACTTTCAAGTCCTGTAATTAAGCCAACTTACCTTGTAGGGAGTCATCTGCACAAATGTTCCTAAACCCAACTTTTCCACCATAACCATAGAGACAACATTGATGCAACTACCTCCATCAATAATTAAGGAGCATACCTTATCTTTGACCAAACAATGACTATGGAAGATATTTTCTCTTTAGTAAATGTAGTCCCAGGTTTATGTCATAAGAGTTCTTCAAATAACCATGAGGAGAGAACCCTCCTGAGCCTAAACTTCCTCCACATGTGATTCCTCATCTTCATTCATTACGACTTCTTCATCTTTGCTTTCAACTTTGTTAGAACCTTCGCTTAAGATCATTTCCCTTTTATTTGGACATTGGGGAGCTATGTGACCAAACCCAAGACACTTGAAACACTTGATTTCTTGAGCTCTTGTTCACATTGCTTCTCCACTGATTTTCTTTTCTTTTTTCCCTTGGCCAACCATGAACTTGCTAAGAACTTGTTAAATCTCATGCTTAGGAGGTATTTTATTTGCTATGGGGACCTTTGGCATTGGGCTATTGTTGAACAATTTTTAGGTTCATTTGCATTGTCATTCTACTTTCAAGGCTAATTGGATTACTCCATCCAAGTGTACGTACAGTTGCAACTATACTACATTGCCAATTTCCTTGCTTAATCCTTTAATGAATCTTGTTATAGTTTTCTCTTCGAGCTCTTCAATCCCACTATGAATCTTAAGAGTTTTAAATTCAATCACATAATTCTCTATGAATAGCGATCCTTTCCTCAAACTTTGCATTTGCAAGATAAGCTGCATGAAATGGTTAGGCACAAATATTTATCTCATTAACAACTTCATCATGCTCCACATAATAATATCACCTTCTCCATCACACCTTTTTTGAGCTTTAAGACTTTCCCACCAAAGATGCTAACCAATAAACTCGAGAGAGGTCATTTGAATCTTTGTCCTTCCAAGTAATTATAGTAGTGAAATTTTTTTTTCCACTTTCTCACCCAATCAAGAAACTTGTCACCACTGCTAGATCCTTTAAACTCTGGTATTGAAAGTTTCATGTGCCTCAAATCATCATAAGTATCATTGGCATACCTTAGACTTTGCAAGCCCTCAAAATTGATGTCATCATCAATTCCTTCTTCAATCACATCTTCTATCTTTGGATTTCCTCTCCTAGCACCCCCTCAGCCTCTTGGTCTAAAGAATCTTGGAGCCCTTTCATTCTGATTCCTAAGTCTTTGCAATTCTTGAGTGATGGTGTGGAGAGAGAATATCTTAACTCATCTATTACTAGATTTGACTTTCATGCTAGGCGATTGGGTTGGTGGTTATACATTTGAGTCTAAAGTTTGAGATGTAATTGCCCCACTCCTAGTCATCATCTTTCCAAATAGCTTTGATACCAAATGATGTAGTTCAGATAGGGTTCGGGTGAGTTTTAGAAGCACGCGGTCAACAAACGACTAAAGAGCAGCCGATTAGATATCTCACAGGTTCAAAGAAGTTGCCTCTAGATGAATTGCGGTTGATCAAAATTTCAGTAGTGGTTGACCAGGAGCTTTTATTGTCAAATCTATTTAACATGTGATCAACCAGACGCAGGCAACCAATGTTCGTGGAACTGTGTTTCACAACTTTTTAGGACGATTTTTGAACACTCGAATCGAAACTTTGACCCCAAAATTCAAAAGGGCCTATTCACATCAAATTGAACTATCCAAAACTCTCAAAAAATCAACCACAAATTTGAAAATAGGGATGAATGAAAAGAAGAATGAACAAGTCAGTCAAAAAGTCACTAATGTTCATGACTTCCTACTCCAAGCCAGTCTCTAGAAAGAAGACGACACTCAAACTTGATAATATATGATATTCTACAACTCCACAATAAATTTCACCTCACGAAGGAAGTGTGTAGTAAAATGATGAATAACCCAACTCTCACAAATAATTAGAAATTAGACACAAAACGATGATTGTTAACAATCAAGCATAGTATGGGTTTTTGCTCGACAAAAAGCGAAGGGAAGAGCCTAAAAAGCAACTCTGAAAAATGAATAATTCTAAATCACCCAAGAATGTTCCCTAAGGAGAGCTCAAATAGCTCCTCCAAAATTAGGACTTTAAAAGTTCATAAAATAAAATTATGAAAATAGCATTCTACGACTCCTATTCGCTCTAAGGCAACCCCTAGTCATGTAAACCATAAATATTATTTAAATTTCAAGGCCCATCCTATATTGTTCGCCTTCAAATGTGATTTAGAATCACTATGAGTGCACTTGTTAACGTGCTTCAACATTCCTTCATCCTTATTATTGGAGGGTTCCTCCTTGCCTTTTTTCCACCTTTTCTCTACAAAATAAAGGAACTATAGTAATTGATTTGCTTCATTGACTGAGATCTTGTAACTAGTCTTCATGGCACATTATAGGTGGAGTTGGGAAGATTAGAAGGGGTGCTCTTGTCATGTTATAGGAACACAAAAAGTCTTCAAATTTGTATGTGTTGCAAGGTTCTACAGTTACTACTAATAAGGCTGCTAAGTTTATTAACTCACCTTCCAAAGAATTGTTTGTAATGACCTGATTTTTCTTTCATTTAAAAATGTATAAAATTAAAAACTTTTCCTTTTATAAAATCAGTGGAAGACTTGTCTTTCATAAAAACCTCTTACAAATAGCAGCGAAAATAAATAAATTCATTTTCTTTTACAATTAAATAACTTTACAAAATCTTTCACAAGCCATTTCTCTTTCTTAAATCCATTAGCCTAGCCAATCACAAGATCCGCGCATGTAAATCCTTCATCAACTGCTTCTTAACCTGTTCACGTGTGTGTACCTACATCACAAGACTTAACTAATGAGCCTAACGCTCAATAAGTGATATAAAATAAAATGTGGAATGCATATGTTGTACGTCTTTTAAAATCTGTATATAGTTATTTATTTTCATTTCCATTTTCTTTTACGTATTCTTATTCTATTTTATGTTTTCATTTCCTTTTTCCTTTACGTATTCTTTTTCTATTTCTGTTTCTGTTTTCCTTTTCTGTTTTTGTTTCCTTTTTCTTTTACGTATTCTTCTTCTGTTTCTGTTTTTGTTTTTGTTTTCTGTTTTTGTTTTCTTTTTCTTTTACGTATTCTTCTTCTGTTTCTGTTTTTGTTTTTGTTTTCTGTTTTTGTTTTCTTTTTCTTTTACGTATTCTTTTTCTGTTTCTATTTCTGTTTCCATGTTTATGTCCGTGTTTGTGTTCGTGTCCATATCTGTGTCCCTGTTTGTGTATGTATCCGTATCCATATCCGTATCCGTATCCATTTCCGTATCTGTATTCGTTTTAGCATCCGTATCCATTTCCATTTTTGTATTCGTATTCGTATCTGTTTCTATTTTCGTATCCAAAAATTTGTTTCCATTTCCATTTCCATGTCCATGTCCATTTCCATTTCGTTTCTGTTTTCATTTCCATATCCGTATCCATATCTGTTTGCATATCTGTATCCTTTTTCATTTCCATAAATCTGTTTCTGTTTTCTTTTATCTTTTACGTTTTAGTCTCTTTTTCATTTTTTGTTTTCCATCTTTGTTTTCCTTTATCTTTTACGTTTTAGGCACTTTTATGTTTTTCGTTTTCATTTTCCTTTATCTTTTACGTTTTAGTCTCTTTTCCATTTTCTGTTTTCATTTTCCTTTATCTTTTACTTTTTATTCTCTTTTCAGCTTTCCGTTTTCGTTTTCCTTTATCTTTTAGGTTTTAGTCTCTTTTCTATTTTCCATTTTCATTTTCCATTATCTTTTACGTTTTAGTCTCTTTTCGGTTTTCCGTATTTGTTTTCCATTATCTTTTAGGTTTTAGTCACTTTTCCGTTTTCCATTTTCGTTTTCCATTATCTTTTACATTTTAGTCTCTTTTCCATTTTTCGTTTTCGTTTTCCATTATCTTTTACATTTTAGTTTCTTTTTTGGTTTTCCATTTATCTAATGTGGGACACGCGAACCCAACCATCTAGGCCCGACAGATCACCCCCCTCCAAGGGGACCCAACGCCTACGTTGGCCACACCTCATTTTCGATCCGATGTGGGACACGCGAACCCAACAATCTGGGCCCAACGAATCACGCCCCTCCAAGAGAGCCCAACGCCTACGTTGGCTGCATCTCATTCTCGATCCGATGTGGGACACACGAACCAAACCATCTAGGCCCGACGGGTCACCCCCTCCAAGAGGGCCCAATGCCTATGTTGGTCGCACCTCATTCTTGATCCGATGTGGGACACGCATCTGGGACCGACAGATCACCCCCCGCCCCCTCCAAGGCGGCCCAACACCTATGTTGGCTGCACCTCATTCTCGATCTGGTGTGAGACACGTGAACCCAACCATCTAGGCCCGACGGATCACCTCCCTCCAAAGGAGCCCAATGCCTACGTTGGCCGCACCTCATTCTCGATGTGGGGCATGCAAACTCAACCAGAAAGTTGCAGAACG
>CM039469.1:15407188-15524828 GCA_022433065.1 Begonia loranthoides
AAACGCAGATTATTATCCAACTTTGCAATTTAGCCATGCTTAAGAGAATAATTCACATTATAGCTAATCTGAATTAAACTCCTAACTTCATCGGATGCAACAACGGATATAGCCAATCTCTTTAATAACCTATTCAAAGCCTTAAAAACCATCCAACCACATTACAGATTACTCATTGTAATTTGACCAAAATACATCCAATATGGATAGTTAAATCAACGCAACAGATCCTTGTTCTCAAATCAACATAGCACAATCAACAATCAAACTTGGCCTTAAAATCAAAGAAAAGTCGGCTCATGAGAACACACCCAAGGACCCAAGACGTTCTTCAGCTATCACCATTCATCGTTCACAATCCAATAAGACAACAAATCATTTCCATGGTTTCAATCATCAACAATCCAGCAATAAAACAAAGGTAGAATGCATCAGTAAACATTCAGGAGACAAATAGAAATCAGATTTTAGTCTGCTCACCGAAACTAAGAGACATGACATTCCTCAGTCTATAGCTACGCCATCTCTAGACAACTGAACACTCACTTGCTGCTCTGTTTCCAACAACTATCAATCTCTGTCATGCCAACCAAGCTCACAACATCTCACGGTTTTGCAGAGAGCCAGAGAGCATTTCATCTCCATCATCTCCCCGTTCTCTCTGCCATTCCAGAATATAACTCAAAATGGAAATTTGAAATGCATAAACTAACCTATCCCACGATCCCAGCTCCTTATTTTTCGGATCAAGCTCCATGCCGTATCGCTATCTTTCAGCTCCCAACTAAACTGCCAGGCAAGCAAATAGAGGAACAATTCGGACCACAGGCCTTCAGCTGGACCGAGAGCAACTCAGACCGTCAACCACACCCAGCAGAAACGAAGCCCAGCATAGTCCAATCCTACAATGTCCGACCACAGCTCGCCTTCGCCGTCGCCCTTCTTTGCTGTCAATCGCCAATCAGTAATCGGAAAACTCCAAATCGAACCCATTGAGTTGTACTTCTCAAGTCTAAGATCGTCGTAACGCGTCGCCAAACTGCGCCAACCCATTGTGACGAAGCACGCTCGTCAGACCGTCGCCGTTGTTCGCCCTTCATCGTCGCACACCAGCACTCGTCGGATCGTCGCTTCCCTCTGTCGATCTCACTCGCCGGAGCCCCCTCTCGGTTCTCTCTCTCACTTCAGGCTTCTCATGCAGCTCCCTCTAGAAGAATGGCTTCGACCATTTTTCTTCTCTTTTTTTTTTTTAATTTTGTTTATTTAAATTTCTTTTTATTTCATTTTAATTTGTTTTATTCTTTAAATTAAGCGTTACTTTCAACCCTACATTTTTCATGCATTAATTATACGTACAATATATGAATCGACTCGAATTTGTAACGCTCGACTTATTCCAACTGTCATTTAAAGATTATTAAAGATCTAATTTAAAATTCTTAATTATATTTTATAAATTGATTTCTATTAATTAAACTTTTAATGAATTCTCTTAAATTATAACTTAACAGTTGCGTCATTGGTAACACCCCAATAATTAGTCAATAAATCCGACTATTCCCAAATTACGCTTTAATTATATTTATTAAATTCCCATAAAAAGTCGGGGTGTTACATCAAATATATGAATCGCATATGAATCGATCTAATTCCAACTCTCGAATTATTCCAAATATCATTTGACAATAATTACAGGTCCAATTTAAATTCTTCAAATTTCGTTTCCCAAATTAATTTTTCCCAAAACTATAAAATAATATATCCTCATTCTATGCTTATCATGACGCAAAGATTCTGGGTATTACATTGTTTAAGAAGATCAGAAGAAGCCATGTAACATCCCATTTTCGTTTATGAAATTTTCATAAAATTTAGAATATTTTAAAATCTCATTTAAAATATACTTTACTGAAAAAACATCAGGGTACGTTACGTGGAATAAAACGGTAAATTGTCTTACAGGAATAACATAAATAAAATACTTACATTCATTAAAATATCTTATGAAAACAACTTTTATTCATTAGAGCCATAACTCCTGAGGTCGTTTCGCACATGGTAACACAAACTTGCATCACGTCACACTCCTTCAACGTTCACTTCAACCGGCTCACCATCTATACCTACATCACAGGAGGAATAATGAGTCTATTGCCCAGTAAGGAGTGTAAAATGAAATGCAACCTTAACCTTTATGACAACTCTACATGATTTAGTCTGATATATTTTATAAGCTGGGTGAGAGCAACCTCTTAAGTTTTCAAACTCACCACTTGAATTCGTTTTTATGTGAGGGCAACCTCTTTAGTTTTCAAACTCACTAAAAATGAGCTCACTTACATTACATTCATATCCTTTACTCTTGGGTGAGAGAAACCTCCGCAGTTTCCAAACTCACCCCCTGTTGAGTAAGAGCAACCTCTTCAGTTTCCGAACTTATACAAACGAGCTATTCTCTACGTGTGAGTAACCTCTTAAGTTTCTGAACTCACATAGAAAACACCAGTTATTATCTTCATTATTAGCCCATGCAATGCATAACGTGCAATTCTATAAGATGTCTACATGAATGTCAACACACAACAGTTCATATATCGCACGCAATATTATAAACAATTAACAAACAACTATGCTTTAACTATAACTTTAATTCTAAACACTCTTCTATTACACTATGATACTATATATCTAATTTTCTATCCTTGACATATTATTACCAACTTAGTCTCTAACGTTATAATTACTATCCTATGGCATTCACCAACTTTACACTAATTAACTATTTCTACCATGCAATTAAATAATTAAATATAATTTTCAATATTTATTTAATGCACCTATATATCTAATTTTTTTACCATCTATAAAATCTAACAAATTTCTATTTGTTCTAATTCATGCAGAAAATGTAATACCCCAAAAATACTTTTCCCTTTTTGATGATGTAATAATTTTGGATGATCTTAATATATGAATATTGCATCAAATTATGTAATGGAAAGCATAATTTGTGCATAAAAAGTAGATGGTTAATGTTGGAAAATGACCAAAATGGGAAAAAGTTAGGAAAAATGCATAAGTGTTGGATTGCGGATGCCGATGGACGGTGCAGACGAGGAAGAATAGCATCCGAATCAATCTGTCCTAAACTCTGGGACAATTCGAACGATGCGGACGACGGCGGACGAGGAAGAATGGTGTCCGAATGAATCTGTCCTAAACTCTAGAACAATTCGGACGATGCGGACGATACATGCGGACGTCATGTTGCATCTGCAAGGCACCTGCAGACAGTATGGACAAAGGATGAGGATGCATTTTCTCCTCCCAAATTGACCTTTGGACGATGCGAACGAGTACTGCGGATGACTCGACTCGTCCGCAACATCGGGGAATTTCGAGAAACCCATTTTAAAATCGTCTCTCTCTTCTGATTTCTTTTTGAAATAAAAAAGGAATCCCCTCCAGTCTACTCCCTGCGATGTGCAGCTCGTTTCTGAGATTGTGGAAGCTTTTCCACCTAGAGTCCTCCAATTGGACCACTTCCTTCTTGATTGGAGCAACTTGCAGCCCTTATCCCTACAGTCTATCTCTTCCCTGCCAGCTTCTCCCTCTCCATCTCGTCTATATGAGGTAAGGGTTCCCCTATATACTCTGGTCTGAGAATTTGAGGTGTGAGGAGTCACCTTACTAAGAAGTGAAGTTGTGAACTGCTGTGAATTACTTACGATTGGATTTTTCACAGTGAAGATTCCAGGGTAAGGTTTGAATTTGGAATTCATGATTTAGGCTTAATTGGGATCTTCTACTATTAAGGGTACGTTGATTTGGTGTGTGAGATTTAAATTCTAATGTCATTCTTGTTTAGGAATCGTTGGGAGTTTGGGAAACTTTGGAAAGACATTGTTGCTGTATTGTTGATTTCACCACTGTTTCATTGTGTTAACTACAGGAGAGCTTGAGGTAAGAATTGGAATATTGTCTTGGCCAAATGAAGGCCCTACATTAGGGGTTTGATGATTTGCTGTGGACTATTTTGTGTGTAAATTGAATATGTTTTTTCTAGTTCTTCTGTCAACACTTGGATATTGAAATTATTTGCTTCTATTTGTTCTGTCAACACTTGGATTTTGTGTTAACGTGTGTATTAGAAACAAATGATATTTAGTACAACATAACAACCTTGATTGGGCTGCTAGTTGTTAGAGATTTACGCCAATATGTTTGCAATTGAGTAAATAACATGAATTGCTATCAACCATGAGTAGAGGACACATCTTAGTACATAGAAACATGGATTGTGGGACTGTGATATGGTTGATTTGTTGTTTGGATCTGACCTAGAAGCCTTGGAATTCTATCGTTTATGGATTGTAAACTGAAGATTGTAGATTTGAACATTTTAAACTATTCGTATGCTTACAATCAGTATCCTTAGACTCCGAGTAGGTTCAACAATTATATATTAAATGTGGAGATCAAATGGGACAGTTGAAGTAGAGATAAGTTGAACTTTACACTTAAGTTGATTTGATCGTGTTCACCTTGTTCGTAAATAATGTTCGAAAACTTGTAATGCCTTACCATCACTAAAGTCAGTTAACAAAATGGAATGGCATCAATTGTGCTATCTTTGAATCAAAATTTCATATGTCAACTTAAATTGTGATGCTTACAGTTCTATGAGTTATATTGCAATAATTATATGGCTATTGTGCTTTGTTCACTTGTTTTAGTTTATGGCATTCATGCATCATCCTAGGATTTATGAATCTATTACATATTGTATGTCATACCTAATATATGTAAATAGTCGTGTGGGGGTTTGGGTGATCAGTGACACTTCCATACGGTAGTATTCCTCCCACGTACGGAGCGGTAGGTTTAGAGTTGGCTACGTGGAAGCTGGGTTCACCTTTACCCCATTATGAAACCTCCAACGTCTTCAACAAAAGTGAGGATACCGGCATGTGGAACACCCACAATGGATATATCTCCTCATTGGAGTGAAATGGTTCAGCCACATGACCCTGGGAGTATTCCACCCTGACTTCCAGAAGAGATACGGCTCTCTTCTGTAATACATTGTGTGGTCACGCATCATTTGCATTGCATTAATTCTGATTTTTGCTGGGCGTTAGGCTCATTGTTTTCCCCGTAATGTAGGTATATGTGCAAGAATAGATTGTAGCTGTTGATGGAGTATTTGCATGATGGATCTTGTGGTTGGCTGGGCTAAGAGTTTTAAAAAGGGAAATTTATTATAAAAAGGGGTTTGTAATTTATTCTTTAATGCTTGGTTTTAATTTCCGCTGCATTTATAAAAAAGGATTTTGTTACTTCTTTTGAAATTAATAAATGTTTTAAGTAAAGAGTTTTAACGATCGAGTTTTAAAAAGAAAAGTCGTACTCTGATTTTATAAAAGAAAAAATTTTAAATTTCACGCGATTTTAAATTAAATAAAAACCGGGTCGTTACAGAAAATATCATTTTAAGCAAACTATCTATTCATCGTGTAATAAACCTAATTTAAAGCCTAATTTAATATTAAGGGAGTATTACAATTAAAACCCCAAACTATCTGAGAAACTAGATATGAAAGTACTTCGTTTCATTCTCTCCATTAAATTCCATAACTTTCCTATTTCCCAATCATTAAACCTAATAAATTCTATATATATCATACAATAATAAGAATTTACCAATCACAGAATAATATTAACTTATAGAGAATTTACCCTACTATTGCTATTAACAGAAAATACTATCAACAACATTACAACCTAATGATTAAAGACGATAACCTAAATTATTTTATGTAAATAACTTGTCTCTCCTAATGACAGTTTCCTCAAGGAAAAGCAATAGAAATGCATACATATAACAAGTTATATAGCCTAGAATTATTCAACGAAATAATAGAATATGCACACAATTCCTTCACCTCATAGATTATACATTAACTAGCTTTATCACCTAATATGTATATATTAACTATCAATAGATACCATATGAGCATGAAACCTATCATTTCAACCAACATCTACGAAGACAAACAATCTATAGAGAGCAAACATATTCACAAAAATCCTACTTCTGCGATGTAGGTCCATACGGACAGACCACAAGCATTATTCCTTACCTCCTGCGTTTCTCCTCTTCACTTTCCTTAGCTCTGATTCTTCACCATGGCAGAAATCCTTCTCTGGAGCTCTCTCTCTCTCTTTCTTTCTTCTATGTTTTTCCCTCGAGAAAAACTTCACCTTATGTCCTATATATATACACCCTAGTGACGCTTTAGTCATACACTAAAGATCAAACGCTTGGAGGGACGTTGGACGACACTAGAACGCCAAAGGTCCGTGCGTTCAATGTTTCAGATGATCGACTATCCCTTCTAGACTTGAAAATTTATGGCGGACGATTGATTCAGCTGAAGGATGATCGACCACCCATTCATTGAACGTCTGCCAAAAATTAAGTCCAGTAATCCACTGATTGATCATGCCAGTCGATCGTCCAAGATGCAATCGACTGCCGAGATTGACTGTCTGCTCATTCTTACATTCTCGTCTAATTTTCTACAATTTTCTTTAAATCTTCAGTATATATATAGATATATATATATATAAATTCCAATACTTTATAAAATGCCAATAACTCACTTTTTCATCTAATTCAACAATTACATGAATTTAAATGTATGTAGCCTCCATCTCATCTTTTCTTTCCCAAGTAGCCCTATCAATGGTATGATTCTACCATAGTACTTTGACGATTGGAATCTTCTTCTGTCTTAACTCTTTAACTCATGAATCCAAAATTCGTGCTGGCCTTTCCTCATAACTTAAATTTGGTTGAATAATAACATGCTCCTTAGGTTCCACCATGATTGGATTTCCCAAACATTTTCTTAACATAGACACATGGAATACGTTATGAACCCCATCCATTTTCGCCGGCAGTAGTAATTGATATGCCATTTTCCCAATCATTTTTGTAATAGGAAATGGACCAACATATCACGGACACAATTTCCTTTTCTTTCCAAATCGCATAGCTCCCTTAAATGGTGATATTTTAAGAAATACTAAGTTTCCTTCTTCAAATTCTAATTCTCTACGATGATTATCAGCATAGCTTTTCTGTCGACTTTGAGCAGCCAACATTCTTTGACGAATGATTGCAACTGATTCCTTAGTTTGTCGTATCATATCTGGTCTGTACAACTCTGCTTCACCGACCTCATCCCAATGCGTGGGGGATCTACACTTCCGTCCATATAATGCCTCATAAGGTGTCATTCCAATTATAGCTTAAAAGCTATTATTGTAGGCGAATTCTACCAATGGCAGCATTTTTCCCCATCCAACATGAAATTCTAACACACATGACTGTAACATGTCCTCCAATATTTGAATCATTCATTTACTTTGTCCGTCAGTTCGAGGATGAAAAGTTGTACTAAACTTTAACTCTGTACCCATAGCCTTGTTCAAACTTTTCCAAAACATAGAGGTAAATCTTGGATCTCGGTATGATACAATTGATACAGTTACTCCATGCAAGCGTACAATCTCTTTAACATACAGCCTGACAAATTGATCTATTTTATAAGTCATAGCTACCGGTAAGAAGTAAGAAACCTTTGTTTGCCTATCGATAATCACCCATATTGCATCATGTTCTCTTATAGTCCTGGGTAGACCCGAGACGAAGTCCATAATGACATGCTCCCATTTCCATTCAGGTATAGGCATTGGTTGTAACATTCTCCCAAGTCTTTGGTGTTCTGCTTTCACCCATTGACATACGTGACACAAAGCAACATATTGTGCAATATGATATTTTATCCCAGGCCAGTAGTAATATGACTTGAGGTCCTTATACATCTTGTTACAGCCCAGATGGATAGAAAAATTTGAGGAATTTCCTTCACTCAAGATTGCTAATCGTAATTCTGACTTTCTCGGTAGATACCATCTATTCTTAAATTTCACAATCCCATCGTCAGAGATGGATTAGTATTGATATTTTTCAAGAGTGGGGTTTAGTTTAAATTCTTTACACATCTTATCATCAATTTGAGCCTCTTAAATCCTTTCCAATAATGAAGACTTCAATGTCAAAGTGGATAAAAGAGTAGTTAACTGTGTAGTAACCAATTGCATATTCAAACTTCGAATATTGAAGTAGATTTTATCCAGTATTTCTTCATTACCACATTCATCAAAACCATCTTTCTACTAAAGTGTCAGCCACCACATTTGCTTTTCTGGGGTGATACTTAATTTCACAGTCATAGTCCTTCACCACTTCCAACCACCGTCGTTGTCTCATATTCAATTCCTTTTGGGTGAAGATGTACTTTAAACTCTTATGGTCCGAAAAGATTTCACATCGCTGTCCAAATCATGTGTGGGATAATTTGCCTCGTATGATTTCAATTGTCTAGAGGCGTATGCAACTATTTTCCCGTTTTGCACAAGCACGGTGCCCAATCCATTTTTAGAAGCATCACAATGATGCAAAAATTACCATAATCAACAGGCAGAGACAAGATGGGAGCCAAAGTTAGACAACGTTTCAGCTCTTGAAAACTCTTCTCACATTCGTCCGTCCACCAAAACCGTGCATTTTTCTTTCTCAAAACTGTTAGGGGTAGTGCAATTCTTGAAAATCCATTTATAAATCTCCTATAATATCCCACCAGACCAAGAAAGCTTCTTACTTCCCTCACATTCCTTGGTTGCGACCATTCAACTACTACCTGAATCTTATCAGGGTCTACTTCAACACCATGCTTAGAAATTATGTGATCAAGAAAACTCACTTTACTTAACCAGAATTCACATTTAGAGAACTTCGTATACAACTTATGCCTTGCCAATAAAGACATAGAAATCCTTAAATGCTCTCTATGTTCCTCCTCTGAGCGCAAGTAAATTAGTATGTCATCGATAAATACAATGATGATTTTCTCTAAGTACTCACTAAAGACCCTGTTCATTTAATCCATAAATGCCGTCGGCGCAATAGTTAATCCAAATGACATAACCAGAAACTCATAGTATCCATATCTCATCCTAAATGATGTCTTCGGGATGTCAATAGGATTAACCTTCAACTAATAGTATCCGGATAGGAGGTTGATCTTTGAAAAGACAGAAGCTCCCTGCAATTGATCAAACAAATCATCAATTCTTGGAAGTGGATATCAATTCCTAATAGTTACTTTGTTTAACTCACGATAATCAATATTGTAACGACCTAGATTTTCATACATTTAAAAATGCGTTAAATTTTGAGAAAACGTATCAGAGTGCGCCTAAAAACTCATTATAAAAATCGTTTATTTAATATAGTGCGGAAGCGTTAAAAAGATCATTTATTTAAAACATCCTGGAAATAAAGCATTTCGGAAATAAAAACATTTGCAGAAGCAATAAGAATTAATTTAAAATATAGTGGAAGCGAAAACATTCAAATTAAAACACACTAAGTAAAACACGCTAAGTAAATCGCTACTTTTACAAAACACTTTATTCGTCTTTAGCCTGAGTAGCCCGTGTAAATTCTTCATCAACTGCTTTGTGTTATGTTCATTGTTCTTCTCGTCATACATGTATACCTACACCACAAGTAAATTGTAAGCCCAAAAGGCTTAGTAACGAAAGGGAAAATGCATATGACATGCCTCTCTTTAGTTCACTTGGAATGGGTCCGCCCCAAACCAATCTTTTCATTACGTTTCATTCATTCATTCATTCATAACTCGTACATCGAGCTGGAAGTTGAAGGAACGTGTACTAGATAGTATAGTTGACCGGCTTCTAGCCCTAAGTGGACTAGATCCGAACTACCCATCCGCCCATCAACCTCCCATCATTCATTATTATTCATCATCATAATCATCATCATCATCATTCGTTCGTTTCATTTATCATTTTTCCTCACTCATGCATGTGAGTACCACCCCGAGGGTACTCCCAACTTGTTTCTATTATCATGAATGCATGTTGACACATTATAAAAAGAACAATAATTAACAATAAATAGGAAGAATAACACAAATAGTAAATAATGAATAACAAGAATAACATTAATAGTAACAATGAAAGACAATAATAATACTAATTGAAAGCAAACATAGAAACGAAATAACAGCGACATATGACAAGCTTGATTCTACCGAATATAGGAATGGGAATATGGCAAGATGAATAAACTATTAACATACGAATTATTTAACGAGTTAAACATAATTAACAACGATAAAAAATGCTTAGACATAGAATCAATAAATTAAGGAAACATGTTCAGAATTAGTTAATAGAAACGTGCTAAATAAACAACTAATGGGAACATACTTGATGAATAATAAACTAAACTAATTACACATGCTTATCCAAACAAAACAGGACGTAAAGATGCTTATGGAAACATGCTAAATAAATTTACCTGCTTTTGTGCTGCGATTAAATTTTAAACATGCAGAGGATTCTATTTAATTAAATGTGCTTGGGTTAATTAAATATGCTAAACATGCTCATTCAATTGTTGTCCTAAATAATCTACACATGCCTGATTAAATAAATAAAGTAAGCACTAACAACCAGAAAACTACAGCAAGTAATATAATAAATTGTATGAAACAGAAATGAAATCCTTAATTCATTCATATCATGTCATCTTCCATTTCCTCATTCTATTCTACGACTTAACGACATCATTCATCATTCATTCATCATGTTTCTGTACACTAAACATTGGCAATAAGAGATACAAATTCTATTCCTAACCAGAACCAAGGAATGCAATAAACATTACAATGAATTTAAAACAATGAACATCAAAACAAGTCAATACAATTCACACAACTACTCGTGGTGTAGGGCCTCCACATGGCCACAACACACCCAATTCCTTACCTCGAATTTCGTTGAACATTCGTACTTAATCGTTGTTCATCTCTTCTTTTAGTACCTTCAAAATTAATATAACCCAACTTAATTAATTAACCCCGAACGATAGCATCTAAAAACTACGTTTAACACCGGGCAACTATCAAAGTAATTTCATCCACCGACTACAGACTCGTAACTCAATGTCCAAATAATAATATCGAATCAAGATAGGAAACCACAATTATCTATGAACCAGCTCCCAGTGACTTAATCCAATTTCCATGATATAGTTGGTTAATAACAAGCTGAATTTAAACCAACCAGTGATTCATAGAACTACTTCATTTCACCCTTAGCCACAACCAACCAGAATTATCTCAATTAAATTCTATATCTTTCACATGTACTAACCAACAAATAGGACCAACAACAGTTTAGAGGATTAGTTCAAACCCATAATTGATGTGTAAACCTCGGAAGAACACAGCCAACAAATCCAAAAGCAGCTTCTTCACATCAAATTAAATCATTCAATATCTCAATATAGCCAAAGAAAACAATCTGTAACTCAATTTACGAATACAAAATTTCTCATTGCCAATTGTCTCCTAACCATCTTTCAAACTCCCAAAATATACAAATTATCAACTCATGGAGACAATAAACTTCGTACAAATTCCTAAGTTCTGAATCAAGGCATAGATTACTCAAATTATTCTATCGTATACTTTATAAAATCTGCCTAAAATCTGTAATATCCAAGGAAGAATTGAGTACCTTAAATCCATAGAGAAATGTTAGGTTACCTGAAGAATTCGAGAATAGCCAACCCGAGCTGGAACAGCCTCCAGCCATCCAAAAATCCAACCCTGCTATCACCAGCAATCGCCATGGTCAAGAGCTGCAAATGCCAACACGCGGAAGCTCACACCCGAGCCTCCCCCTCCATCGCCCTTCACTGTTGCACACCCGAGCCTCCCTCTCCTCCTCTGTCTCATCAAATCGCCAGAAGCTCACCCTTGAGGAGAAATCGACAGAGCACCACTCACATGGATAAGATCCCACCGCAGCCGAAATTGTACCTAGAGGTTCGATTTCTTGTCGAAGTCTCACCTGAAGCGACCCAATCGCCCGAAACTGTCCTGCAGTTTCTCACTCTCATCACTGCGAAGGAACTTCACCCGAAGGGAACCGCCATTCTCCCTCGAATCTCTCTCTCGCTCACCCTCTCGGCCCGATTCCTCTCTTTCTCTCATTTCTCTTTCGTTTCAGTTTTTGAAATCCCGAAATGGCCGAAGGCCATGCGAACTTCTCTCCGCCCTCTCTCCATTTCTTATGGTTCTCACCCTCATAGAATGGCCTTTCGGCCATTCTTTGTTTTGACCAAAACCCGTTCACTTAATGAACCGGTCCAACTCACCCCCACTTATAATTTCTTCTCTAATTAATCAATTAAATTTCTAATCTCATTCTAATTCTTCCCTTAATTTAAAATAATTCCAATTAATCCCAATTACCTTAATATAATAATTTAATTCATTAAATTAACATCTATTTTAAATTTCAATTTATCCAATAAATTCCTTAGTTTATAACCCTACGAATACGTCATTGGTAATACCCCGATAATTACCCAATTTTAAAAGTCAGGGTGTACAGATACACATCCTTATCGACCCATCTTTCTTCTTTACAAATAGTACCGGTGCTCCCTACAGTGAAAAACTAGGACGAATGAATCCATTACTAATTAATTCCTCAAGTTGAACCTTCTATTCTCATAATTCAGCTGGGGCCATTCTATATGGATTCGTTGAAATCGGTTCTGTTCCAGGGTGAAGTTCAATCACGAACTCTATTTCCTGATTCGGAGGTAATCCAGGGAGTTGGTCCAGAAAAACATCTGGAAAGTCTTGAACAATGGGAATCTCATCCATTCTTATTTTTTATGCAACCGTTGTATCCAATATGTTAACGAGAAACCCTTCATCTCCATTCCTCATAATTGGTTAGCCTTAAGCACTGAGATCATAATCAATTTGCCTTTTTCCTTGACTCCAATAAATATATGTTGTTCACCATCAAGGGAGAAAAACAAGACTTCTCTTCTTCTACAATTAATTATTGCTTGATGTTGGGATAACCAATTAATACCCAAGATAATGTCATATCTCTTCATGTCCATGATGATTAGATCAACATAGAAAATTTGATTGTTTATTTTTATGGCATAAGCCATTAAGATTCTATTGGTAATTCGGTACTCCCCAGAGGGTAGGAGGACACGATTATTACTTTCTTCTAATTCAGGGGAACAATCTATCCTTGTACTAAATTCCTTCGAAATGAATGAATGAGTAGCACTAGAATCAAATAAAACATATGTCGCTATATCATTAACATAAATTGTTCTTGACATAAATGAATGGTGATGGCATTACTATGTACCCCTCAATTTACGTATTGATTTTAACAACAAGGCATACCTGACACCACTGCAGGTTTTTCATCCCCTGCCATTTTTTCCATTTGTACATCAGGTGACTCCTCACCTTACAAAGAAAAGACTCTTGGTGCTACGCCACTGGATCCACCGACTCCAGCTAAGTAAAACTTAACAATATGCACCGATTCTCCACATCTAAAGCACTGACCAGTTCCCATTCGACATTTCCCAAAGTGATAGTTCTTGCACTTTGGATAGTGATTCAACTGTTGAGTCCTCACATTAGAAAGGGCAGTGTTTGTCATATTTGACGAGCGCTTATCCCTCATCTGTTGCACTTAATGATTTGAAGTCCTCTTTATCCTTTGTTTATCATTGGTCCACCCCTTTGTTGTTGATTAACAACATTTTTCCAAAGTTTTTGATTCGCCTCATGCTGTTGAGTTACCATTAACACGGCATCCTCAACTTCTAATTCCTTGTCAACAGTCTTTGAATAAGGGACGCCCTGAGTACTGGAAATCTTAACTCCCCTGAGGATCTCAACTCTTAGTCCATGGACAAACTGATGGACCTTGTGTTCATTGTTTGCCACTAGATGGGACGCAAATCGAGAGAGTGCTTCAAACTTCCTCACATACTTGGATACAGTTCCCGTTTGACGCAATAGGACAAACTCCAATAACTTCTTTGATTGGATAGTATGGCTGAAGTATTTCTCGTAGAATATTTCTTTAAATTGATTCCATGTTAAAGCTCGAATATCGTGTGCCGCCTTAATAGTATCCCACCAAAACCTCGCATCTTGAGTTAGCAGGTAAGCAGCAGACGAATCCTTCTCGGTCTCCATAATCCTTGTGTATTCGAACATGTCCTCTAAAGACCGAATCCACTCCTCAACACAAATGGCATTAGCCATAATCCCATTGAAGCATGGAGGTTTAAGTCTCCTAAACTTCTCCTAACCAGCTTCTATTGGAGCTACCAATTGTCATTGATTCACATTCTCATTTTCCTTTTCTGTAAGGCATTCCACGATTGTTGTCAAACGATCCATAACGTCATTTCTGCCACCACATGGAGCATTGTTTTCTTGACCAATGTTGTTCTCATATCCAACAGCTCCATTTTCATCGTTATTGTTATTATTCTCTATATTGGCTTGAACATTCCCTCTAGTTCTTCGTGCCATCCTATTATCCTACAATAATATCATTTCTGCCCAATATTAGCTGCCTCAAAATGCTAACTATTTTTCGTAGGTAATGTACAGAAGGAAGCATTTAGGTTCATAACGCAAAAGGGTACTTAAAATTTATTATTTTATAGTTAATGATCCTAAAATCTTAAACTAATTATTCTAGGGAAAGCTTAGTTAATCATCTATTACACAATATTGTATAAATTTTCTAATAAAACTAAGTAACCATAAGTAATTTACACTAACATATCTCTTCTGCATTAACAGTATAATTCATACAATTAGCGCAAATAAGCCATGTAATTAAAACACTTACAGTTGAAGAAGTATGTTGCGACCGATATCGTGTTACCAGTAGTCTACAGAACTGCATTAGACCCGGTTATGCTCTGATACCATAATTGTAACATCTCATTTCTGTTTATGAAATTTTTGTAAAATTTTGAACATTTTAAAATCTCATTTAAAATATACTTTATTGAAAAAACATCAGAGTAGATTATGCGGAATAAAACGGTAAATTGTCTTACAAGAATAACATAAATAAAAAACTTAAAATTCATGAAAATATCTTATGAAAATAACTTTTATTCATTAGAGCCACAACCCCCGAAGTCATTTAAGGTATGGTAACACAAGCTCGCATCACGTCACACTCCCTCAACGTTTACTTCAACCAGCTCACCATCCATACCTACATCACAGGAAGAATAATGAGCCTATTGCCCAGTAAGGAATATAAAACGAAATGCAACCTTAACCTTTATGACAACTCTACATGATTTAGTTTGATATATTTATAAGCTGGGTGAGAGCAAACTCTTAAGTTTCCGAACTCACCACTTGAATTCGTTTTTATGTGAGAGCAACCTCTTCAGTTTTCAAACTCACTAAAAATGAGCCCACTTACATTACATTCATCTCCTTTACTCTGGGTGAGAGCAACCTCTGCAGTTTCCAAACTCACCCCCTGTTGAGTAAGAGCAAACTCTTCAGTTTCTGAACTTTCTCAAATGAGCTATTCTCTACGTGTGAGCAACCTCTTAAGTATCCGAACCCACGTAGAAAACACCATTTATTATCTTCATTATGAGCCCATGCAATGTATAACGTGCAATCCTATAAGATGTCTACATGAATGTCAACACACAGTAGATCATATATCGCACGCAATATTATAAACAATTAACAAACAACTATGCTTTAACTATAACATTAATTCTAAACACTCTTCTAGTACACTATGATACTATATAGCTTTTCTATCCTTGACATATTATTACCAACTTAGTCTCCAACGTTATAATTACTATCCTATGGCATTCACCAACTTTACACTAATAACCTATTTTTGCCATGCAATTAAATAATTAAATATAATTTTCAATATTTATTTAATGCACCTATATATCTAATTTTTTACCATCTATAAAATCTAATAAATTTCTATTTATTCTAATTCACGCAGGAAATATCATTTTAAGCAAACTGTCTATTCATCGTGTAATTAACCTAATTTAAAGCCTAATTTAATATTAAGGGAATATTACAATTAAAACCCCAAACTATCTGAGAAACTAGATATGAAAATACTTCGTTTCATTTTCTCTGTTAAATTCCATAACTTTCCTATTTCCCAATCATTAAACCTAATAAATTCTATATATATCATACAATAATAAGAATTTACCAATCATAGAATAATATTATCTTATAGAGAATTTACCCAACTATTGCTATTAACAGAAAATACTATCAACAACATTACAACATAATGATTAAAGACCATAACCTAAATTATTTTATGTAAATAACTTGTCTCTCCTAATGACAATTTCCTTACGCAGGGAAAAGCAATAGAAATGCATACATATAACAAGTTATATAACCTAGAATTATTCAACGACATAATAGATTATGCACACAATTCCTTCACCTCATAGATTATGCATTAACTAGCTTTATCACATAATATGTATATATTAACTATCAACAAACAACATATGAGCATGAAACCCATCACTTCAACCAACATCTACGAAGACAAAGAATCTACAGAGAGCAAACATATTCACAAAAATCCTACTCCTGCGATGTAGGTCCATATGAACAAACCACAAGCATTATTCCTTACCTCCTGCGTTTCTCCTCTTCACTTTCCTTAGCTCTGATTCTTCACCATGGCAGAAATCCTTCTCTGGAGTTCTCTCTCTCTTTCTTTCTTCTATGTTTTTCCCTCGAGAAAAACTTCACCTTATGTCCTATATATAAACACCCTAGTGATACTTCAGCCATACACTAAAGATCAAACGCTTGGAGGGACATTGGACGACATTGGAATGCCAAAGGTCCGTGCATTCAATGTTTCAAACGATCGACTATCCCTGCCAGACTTGAAAATTTATGGCGGACGATCAATTCAGCTGAAGGATGATCGACTACCTATTCATTGAACATCGGCCAAAAATTAACTCCAGCAATCCACTAACTGATCATACCAGTCGATCGTCCAAGAGGCGATCGACTACCTAGATTGACCGTCTGCTCATTCTTACATTCTCATCTAATTTTCTACAATTTTCTTTAAATCTTCAATATATATATATATATATATTTATTTATTTATTTATTTATATTCCAATACTTTATAAAATGCCAATAACTCACTTTTTCATCTAATTCAATATTTACACGAATTTAAATACCCGAGATATTACAAGCCAGATTCTCAGATAAAGTTTAAGTTGGAATCTGAATCTACATCAGAGCCGATATATTAGCCTAGCTTAGATGTTTGTGGTGATTCTGTCACAACATCATCACCAGTTTCAGTTTCATGTCAAAGTGGTATAGCAAAAGGTAGAATCAAGAGAAAGATTAAATCTCATCATGATATAGTGCAACTTGTTCAACAGATTATGGGCAAAATGCATTCGAGGGTATTGATTTCAATATGGTGGACGTGGTGCCAATCAATGAGGTGGTACAAATCTACCTTTTACCACATTTCCATCATCAAAATACTTTGATCAGCCATAAATGTGAAAAAATAATTGAAATCCTAAAAAATTTCCTCTATACAGGAAAGATGTCTGCCAAAAGATGCAAACTAAGTGGTAATGGACGCCTGATCCTAGAACTAGTAGCACCTTTGGGGGGATGACAAAGGTGAAATAATCTAATGAGGGCCCATGTATTCTTTAGCTTGATCCTCTATCAATAATATCCCATGATCAAAGAAACTTCATGTTTAACAATGTCTTGGGGTGCTTGAGTTCTTCGTCAAGACTCCACTGTATGCCTGAAACTCGACATAAGGCTTTGATCAGTGATGGGTGTCCTAATCTCACTAGATGTTTGTTTTGGGCTTAGTGTAGGATGGATTGTGTAATTATGGTGCTTATGTCAATAGATATTTGTGTCCAGATATAGCATAAGAGAATTGTTTGATCACGAGTGATATTGTTGAAATGTGTTGGATGCATAAGTTTGGCACCAATGAAATAATGCCACAACTTAACAATGCTAGGAAGAGTCTGAGCTTGAAAAGAAAATGGCTCCCCATGTTCTTTTGTTGACCTGCTCCTCTATGTTACTAGTATGATTAACAAGGCTTGAAACAGGTCATGTGCATGGGGTTGGATGCCAAGTATATATGATAGTCATTATTATCAATATACTCAAGCTGATTAAAACTATTGATCATATTCTTCAAGTAGCTAACCACTTTCTTCCAACATAAACTATGTGGTCTCTGTGGAAAGTTGCATTCACATAGAACTCTCAGACCAATAGTACCACTGCAGCCTCGGGGTGCTTAATGAATATGGTCTAACCTCGATGGGGTATTGTTGACTTTGAACCTTGGTTGTATACTTCTGTCTTGAAGGCCTTGCTCCTGAATGAGTAACTAATTGATTTTGGAATTTCAATGCATCTTCTTCTCAACAAAATTTCTTCCTATAATAATTGCTTGTTGATGATGAGGGTAAAATCTTGACCTTCTACTTTTTATGTGCCATGAGAAATCTACACAAAATTCACTGTAGCACACTAAAAGAAAACGAGTCGTATATCACAAAACCAGTATGCATTATATCAAAGGTGCACTTTCTAGCTAGCTTATCAATCCACACTCAAAATTCAAAAGTCGATTATAGAGCCAACCACAAAAACTCAAAAATTTCAACCAATCACAACGTTATCTAAAACATATGTGACCTTAAACATAAACACAACATCTCCAATCACCAATTATAGTGTCATAGATATAGTTAAATGAAAATCATATCACAACTATATTTGCAAATTGAACATTTTTAATCAACTATTATTAGTGGTGTGTGCAACAAAAATGGTGGTGAAGAGAGAGCGACAAACTGAGAGCGTGGAGACGTTCTAAGTTGAAATTGATGGATGTCGGAGATGGTGGAGAGGTTTGTGGTGAAACGATGTTGAATGACTAAGAATCTCGATGGAGGGTGGTGTGATGGCATGGACAAGAAAAAGGGGCACTCCGTTAGGTTTGGGTGCCACTAAAATTAAGGGAAGGTAGGGAGAGGGTTTGGGTTTGGTTGTCGAAATTGAGTGAATTTGCAGAAAAAAAAAATAAGGTGGAAACCCCTAAATTCTTTCAATCGCGGGCATGCATTGCAGCTTAGCATTCTCTGGGCTATGGTGCAGATGCCTCTAATTGATCTTCTTTTGTAATTTGAGGGGTTAGGCCGCAATGCTGGATTTCCCAAGTCGTGGCTCAAACACATTTATTTGTGTTTATATTTTTCCAATTGGGGTTTCTTGGCTACGACTTGGTATCACCAATGCCACAATGCAGTTGCCCTGTTTCTTTTTATTATTATTATTATTATTACTTTTAATAATATATAAACAAAACAAATAACCAACACCTAAACAATTCCTAAAGGTAAAGTTTATAGTTTGGGTTGCCTCCCAGAAAGCACTGTGTTTATAGTACTAACCCGATTCGTTCTTGCTCTTACGGTTCTTTGCCAAGATGGATGGTTTGATCATCCCTTGCTTCTTGTGTAAAGTTGTGTTTCACCCATTGACCATTGACTTTAAACATGTTTTTGTCCTTATCTCATAATTCGATGGCTCCATGAGGAAAAACTTTTTTAATTACAAATGGACCGAACCATCTTTATTTAAGTTTGCTAGGAAATAATTTTAGACGAGAATTGAAGAGTAAGGCTTGGTAGAAATTTGAGTTGCAAGATTAGTTTCTCATGCCACTTCTTCATACAATCTTTGTAAATTTTGGCATTCTCGTAAGCATTGTGACAAAATTCGTCCATTTCATTGAGCTGTAACAGTCTTTGCTCACCCACTATCTTAAAATCAAAGTTCAATTTTATTTATTGCCCAATATTCTCAATGCTCGAGTTCAATTGGAAGACTACATAATTTGGCAAAAACTAGTCGATATGGTGACATTCCAATTAGTGTCTTAAAGGTTGTTCTATATGCCCATAATGCTTCATCCAATTTCAGTGACCAATCTTTTCTATTGAGGTTGATTGTCTTTTTCAAGATTTGCTTTATCTCATGATTTGAGACTTATGTTTTTTCATTTTTCTGCAAGTGGTACCTAAGTGCCACTTTGTGATTTACTCCGTACTTAGTGGAAAGGTTCATGGACAATTTATTGAAAAAATGTATGCCTCTGTCACTAATAATTGCTCGTGGGGTGTCAAATCTGGTAAAAATATTCTTTTGCAAAAATTTGATCACCACTTTTCAATCATTGGTTGATGTTACTTTCGCTTCAACCCATTTCGAGATGTAGTCGACTGCTAACTGAATGTACATGTGACTATAGGATGCTGGATAGGGGCCCAAAAATAATTCCCAAAACATCAAAAATTTCAACTTCCAAAATATTGGTTAGTGGTAACTCATGTCTTCTTAATATGGTGTCCATTCGCTAGCATCGATCACATGTTTTTATGAATGAGTAACTACCACAAAAAAAATTGTAGGTCAATAAAAACTAGACTGCAATATTTTGGCAATGGTTTTTTTTTACCACACCAAAATGACCTCCATATGGGGATGAATGACATTGATTAATAATTTCGTGAACTTCATCTTCTGGTACACATCGTGTTGCAAGACGAAAACCAAGCCTTGGGTGTGTAGGCGTGGAGTCCAAATAAAACTGTCTGTGGCTACAAACTCCTCCGCGGCAACCTGCGTATCCACAAAAATTGAAGAAAACAAGCATAAATCTTCATGTCTTGTGGAAGGTGATATGGTCGTCATATGCACTAGGCAGACTGAGCATGGAGCGTTGGATGGGAATCTTTGCTTCGTGGCTAGAAAGATTCCTAGCGGGAGCTCGGCTTGCAGAAGGAACGACGTGGAAAGGTGGAGAGCATGCGAGTGACTAATAACGTAGAACAGAGGATCCGCGGCAGTGAAGGCTCTCGCAGAAACCTGACAATGCATATTAGGAAACAAGACAGTTTCTAAATTCTTGCCGCACCAACTTTGGAAATACTGGAACTTTGCAATCCTGTAACTCTGTCAATATGAAACCATTTCTCTTGATTTTTGGATAGCAACTCCTTCAATGAATGATGATCAACTCCTCCAAAAATTGTATTGAAATTCGTCAAAAATATGGAATTATGCCCTCTTGAACGAAATTGGCCGAAATTATCAAGAAATCACAACTTGAATCTTCAATTGGAAATTCTTCAAAAAACCTCCTCCAATTCAATCCTCCTTGGCAAATGAACACCACTTCACACACTCTTCCTCAAAAAGAAAAAGAACACATGCAAATAAGAAAAATTACTTAACTATCAAAGTAATCTTAATGTGATATCACACCACAACTTCGACTGAACACACTAAAGGGAGAAAAAGGAATCACTTCAAATTCAAAAAAAGCAGAGCTTTAATAATCATTCAAAGTCTCATAAAATAGCCAAAAAAGGAAGCTAAATAGTTCCTCCCAAACTAGGGTGTTGCATGAAAATAACAGAAGACTAAAAAGGACATCCACCTAAAGTGTTAAATCGACTAACACACTTAGTTGATTGTACCCCAAACTTCACTTAGTTTTGGCAACTTTATTTTAAAATAAATAACTTAAATTAACTTTTGACCACAACTTGCTTCTTGTCTTTCTTGGAAGAGAGTTTCTTTAAGGATTGTGGTAATTCTTCTCAACTTCTTGCTTGGTGTTGGCAACTCCCTCTTTAAGCTCGGCCACTTGGGATGACTCTCACTACAAAGTGTGCTTCGAGTTTCCTTGATCCTCGAGTGTTGGTGGCTCCTCCACTTGATGTAAAATTGAATTACCTACTAAATAAAAAGAAACGTAAGAGTTGATGAGTCTTTTGGCTTTAGACCTTGTGATAGAGCCTTGTAGTGCATCACATCGTCTTATAATTAGGTCAGGACTGTGACGACCCGATTTTTTCTTTGCTTTAAAATGCGTTAAATTTAAAACTTTTATAAAACAACTAAAATCTTTATTAAAACCTTCTTAATTAAATCAGAGTTCTTCCCTAAAAAGTTAGACCATTAAAAACTCTTTCCTTAGACTCGTTATAAAAATCGTTCTAAACAGTGGAAAACCATAGTTATAAAATCTTTTCTCAAAACATAGCGGAAGCATAAGAAATTCATTTAAGGAATACTAAACAAATAATTACGTGTTAATTACAAATTACTTTTCTCTTTTACTTTCCTTAGCATAACCAGCCATAAGTCTCACCCGTGCAAATCCTTCATCAACTGCTCCTTGACATGTTAATCATTTTCTCAATCGTGTACCTATGCCATTAGCAACTGTGAGCCCGAGGCCCAGTAAGAAATGAGGTATGTAGTATGCTTTATGCCTCTCTTTAGTTCTTTTGGAATGGGTACCGCCCTAAACAAATCTTTTCTTTACGTTTCATTCTTTCATTTCTTTCATTCATAACTCATACGTCAAGCGGGAGATTAGAGGGACCCATGTTGGAGGTATAGTCTTGGGTGGCTTCTAACCACCTATGGTAACTGGTCCCATTCCTGACAAGGGAGGAGATCTGTCCAGTCTACCTGATTAGATCTGCACTACCCGTCCATCCTCTAACTCCCCATTTTCTTTCTTTTCTTTCATTCTTTTCATTCATTCTTTTCCTCACGTAATACATATGAGTACCACCCCAAAGGTGGCACTTCCTACTTGTTTCTATTAACATGATGCATGTCAATGAGAAACATTATCGTGATGCATGTTGAAGCAGTATATAAAGAACGATAATTGAACAGCGTACATGAATGAATTACAGTAATTAAAATGAATAAAATAGAACAATATAGTAATGAATTAAAACAGCGAATGACATGCTTGAATACATAGATCATAACAATAAAAGGAACGGTAGATTGAGCATACTATAAAAACTGAGATTTAAAGTTAAATGACAACGAGCTATTCAAATTAGTTAGGCATGCTTAACAATATTAACTAGACAGGGAATTGACCATTAACTGGAAACATGCTTTGATGATTGACTGGAAACATGCTTAGTAAATAACTACGGAAACATGCTTAGAAAATAACAACGGAAACATACTTAGTAAATAGCTAACGGAAACATGCTTAGTAACTTGAAGGAAATCTATGGGAAACCAAATGATTGAGATTAAAGCAATAATGTGTGAATAACATATGCATAATAGGGTATCATAATAGAAACATAAACAAACAGTTTAAGGAAAGACACTGCTAATAGTATAGGGCCTCCACAGGCCAAAGACTCTACTCAATTTCTTACCTCTAAGCTTTACCGTGTTTAGCACTTAATCGCTATCCTTCCTTTCCTTTTAAATACCTTCATAATTAAAAACATTTATTCATTAATAATCGTAACTTATTAATTTCAATTATTTTTTATCCTTAATTACATAATAATTCTAGGAACTCATTAAGCCCTAAAATGAAACATAACCCATCCAACAGAACATAAACCTTCCATCAATAAATCACACCCCATTTGAATTACCCGTAACTGAAATTGAGAACATTTACTATCACCCAACCACAAATGTAGGCATAGACTAATATCCAATTTAACTATTTCATGGAACTAAAGAGCAGTTAAACAACAGGGCATTATATTCCTTAATCAACATTATAGAATATTTTCTTTAACATCACCCGTGCATAATAACTTAACCCAACTCAATAGCACATACTCAATTCTAGCTTAAACCAGCATATTCTTCATTACCATATTTTTCACAACTAACAGAGTGCTTATATTCATCAATTAACCTCACAGAATATCAATCCAAATTCACAGAGCACCGATCCTAACCAAACCACATAGATAATATAATTTAACAAAATTTACATCTTCACTACTAACAATAAATCATAAAGAGCATTCATCCCACAAATATTCTTCAACCAAATCCAACAACAGAGAGTATATCCAGGCCATACAGAGCATATATATGATAATTCATTACTCTTTATCCTTTATAATTTTCCTAGTGAAAATTCATAAACAAAGGACCTAAAATCAATAACAGCACAGGGTATTCAAAACCAACATACAGAATTGAGGCTGAGGACAACAGGGAATTAAATTCCAATAAACAGATAAGATATCCATTTACCTAAACCACCCTAGAGCAACAACTCCACCTTCTCTCCTTCCTCTTCTCATTTCTAATTTCTCCTTGGCTTCACTCTCCCGAAAGCTCTTCTCTTTCCAGAGAGCTCTCCGTTCTTCATGTTTTCTCTCCTCATTCTCAGTTTTCTTCTGCCTTTCAATTCTCAGAGAAGCACCCTTATCCTACCACTACCATGGACGTGCATGGGTGTCCTCCAAGCCATGCCCTATCTAGGAGAACCATTCCTTCGTACATCTCCACTGTCAGTTTCGTCAGAGTAAAACCAGAGCAAAGATGTAACACCTCGATTTTTTAAGTTGGATAATTATCGTTGTATTACCAAGGACGTGGTCGGAGCGTTAAGTCGAGGAGTAATTTTTGTTACGTTTTCCCCATGTACATGATGTAATCGAAGTGTTGAAGTATATAGATATTACATTGCGTATCTTTACGCGTTAATTGTGACAGGTAATTAGGGGGAAGATGTTATGGGTAAGGGTTAAGTGTGAAAAAGTTGGATTATAGTGTTGGAGACATATGTGGACGAGGTGAGGATGAGAATCCATCGTCCGCATGTGTATTACGTGATTGCCTTAGGATTTGGGACGAAGCAAGGACGAAAGGATGCGTCCTAATGTGTGTGAATGGTGACTTTTGGATGCATGCAGACGAGAAGTGTCGTCCACAAGTGCTTAGCCACGTCACCCTTAAGCTTAGGAAGACTCAAAACGCGATGTCTCGTCCTGACTTCACTGTGTTGTGGAGTTACAGATGAGGTCCCAAACGATGCGGACGAGAAATGCTTCATCCGCATCAAATCTATCCAAGTCTGGAGACTTCTGGACGAGTTCAAAGACTATGGATGAAGGAAAGCATCGTCTGATTTGCCTCTGTCCGATTTTAGGACACTTTTAGAAGACGCGCGTACGCCACGTGCGGACGCGATTTGTCGTCCGAATGTCGCTTGCAGATAATACAGACAAGACGGGGACGCATTCTCTCTTTCGAAGCCTCATTTTCGCCTGCGATATTTTAGCCTTGCAGACAAGACCTATGCATCTGCACCCATCCTAATTAGCCCAGAACCTACAAATAAAATAGCGATAAAATGATGGAAAATTGTAGGAAAACGTAGGGTTACCATGATTTCTCGACAGGAAGCGACCCTCCCCACACCCACGGTGACGAAGTCACCTCCCTATGCCTGTAGCTAGCCTCCTCCCTGCCCTCCAGGCATGATTTTGTCTCCAGGGAATAACTTCCTTCTCTCCCCTTCATTCCCCATTTTATGTTTTAGCTTCCCCTTTTCTGTGAGAAGCGCTCCCTTCCTTGCGTGTGAGCTCCTGGGTTGAGTGAGAGTTGTGAGAGCTTGTGTGAGTTAAGTGAGTAAAGGGAGGGGTGAGTTAGAAGCTAGAATTGAAGCTGTTGTGTGTGGCTCTCTGCTGGCCGTAAGTGAGCTGCTTGGAGCTGCTGGAACCGTGAAGTGGAGGGCTGTCCCTGCTTTTGTTCATCACTTAGGTAAGGAATTAGGGATGTCTTGGCCATTTGGAGGCCTTGCACCACAAGTGGGTGTGCGTGAGTTATTTCCTTGATGTTGATGGTCTTACTGCTGCTCTATAGAATTATAGTGTCCTGGGATTTCCTTGTTGTATTGTCGTTAGCTAACTATTAGATGATAAGGTGATCTATGGTTGTTATTTCTCGAATGATAATCTGTGTTGGAGTAGTGTCAGTTTCCCTCGATGATCTATGGTTATTATTTCTTGTATTGAGCTTCTTTGTTGATGGTTCTATTGTTTGGTTCTCTGTTATTGTGTTGTTAGTTCATTTCTTTTACTGTAAAATTTTTATTGATAGAAGCCAATGCCGTGAATGTTGATTGTGTGAAAGATGCGAGTAGAATGAAGAACTAAGAATTACGAATGAGCTAAGGGTCTCCTCAAATTTTCTATTTTTATTAATTTCTTGATGTTTACTTTCATCCTTTGATTCTATGCATATATTATTCTATAAACCCCTTCTATAATCTGAATATATGTCTTAACAATTATTTGAGCATGTTTTAATTAACAAATCAACCATGTTTTGTTAACAAGTTAACTAATTGAGAATCGACTAACCGTTAGCATGCTTAACTAATAACTAGTTGTCAAATAACTAATTTGAGCATGTTAACTAAGTTGTTTAATTAGTAATAAATACTTGAACATGTAATTGATTAGCATAATATAAGCCTATTAAATAATTAGCTAGTTGTAATTAATGACCAATCCTTGAGCACATTAAGTAACTAGGATAAAAGCATGTAATTGACTATTGAGTATGTTTAATTAGTAAATAACTAGCATGTTCATTTGCTAATCATAGTTAACTTGAACGGTTAAATTACGTGTCCGATATGTACAATAGCTTGGTAGAAAACGGAATCCAGAGCCTCCACCAAATTGTTCAAGCTTTTCTTGTTTGTTAATCGATTGAGCATGTTAACTAATTAGCTAATCTAAGTATGTAAACAATCTAATTAGACTTAAGCATGCAAATAGAAATTAGTACATTAATCAAATTGAGCATGCAATTAAACTAATCGTGTAAATTATTACTAATTTGATAAGCCTGCTATTGCTATTGCTGGGTCTTGTTTGCGCAAATCCCTAAATAATGTAGAGTTGAGATAGAGGATATTGATTTCATGGCTGTGATGTTGAATATAGGAGTACAAGTTTGTCTTATTTGCTGAAAATGATACTGTCCAACGCATGATTTTGAATTGTAGTTTCTCATGATTTTGCAAGATTCATTGTTGTACTTAGAATATGATTTTTGTGGTATAATCTGTTGTTTTGTGCAAGATTATATTTCGTTTCGATGATAGTACGGTTAGTTCAATTAATATGTAAATCATGCAATGACTTTGCGATAATTGTTGTGGATTTCTTGTTCTTTTGTTGAGTTCATGTTCATAGAAACCTAATAGGGAGCACCCAAAGGAATGGTGCCACATGTATGAGTGAGGAAAAAAAATGAATAAAATGATGCTGGGATGAGTGGGATACGCCATCACCGAGGAAGCCCTCCGTCGGGATACATCGGAAGGGTAGAAACTCTGGAGGCGAGATACGCCAAAAGAGAAAGACCCTTGGAGGCGGGACACGCCAAAGAGGGGATGAATAATAAGAAAAGAATGTTTGGGGTGAGCGGGATACGTCATCACTGAAGAAACCCTCCAACGGGATACGTCGGAAGGGCAGAAACTCTGAAGGCGGGATACGCCGAAAGAGGAGGAACCTCGAAGGCAAGATACGCTGGAAAAGGAACCGAAAAAGGAAGTTGAAGGGCGGATTTCATCCCCTATGAACCCTCCAAATCTTCACACTTGGGATACAAGTGAAGTACGAACGAAATGAAAAGAATTGGTTTGGGTGGCCCCCATTCCAAGCGGAATTAAAGAGAGATGCATATTTGATTTTCCCCATATCCTTACTGGGCGTAAGCTCATGTCCTTACTTGTGGTGTAGGTAACGAGATGATCATGCTAGAAGTAAAGGAAGAGGTCATTCCCGTGGAGCCTGCGGTAGGTCCGATGGATACGCTAACAGAGTAGTAGTACGGCACGAGAAATGAGAAAAGAAAGGTTTAGTAAGAAATCGAGTGGTTATCCTATTAATTATTTATGCAGATTTTCAAAGGTTATGTATGCTTGATTTGAAGGATTTCGGTTTGAGACTACGTTTCTTTATATGTCGTTTTTCATTAGTTATGGATCTTATCTTCATTTCGTTATTCATAACAAGTTAGATTTCTCGTTTTAATTACGCTTCCGAAATAAATTCCTATTTTCAAAGAAATGGTAAGAAATAAGTTTTAGTAGCTATCGGATTTTGCACTCTGATAAACCCTTTTTATGAAAATGATTTTTATTGAAAGGAGTGTTGTAAAATGAAAAAGAGAAAAAATTTGCATTAGTAAGTTAATGTATTGTTAAAACGATTAAGAAATCTGGGTCGTTACACGTTACAGAAGAGGCCACCGAAATGCAAGCTAGACCACAGTCCTTTGGTAAATCTAGCATGAACTGCTAGCCCTACAATCAATCCGAGGCCGGTAATCACTGCCTCACCATCGCCGACCCATGCCGTCGCCATCCATCTTTGTCGTCGTGCGTCACTGGACTCCCAAAATTGACAGAACGTCAACGCCCGGTGCTGCCCTGTCCAGATCCTCGAGCCACAACTTGAAATCGCTCGACGCCAATCCATCACTCCAACTTGTGAAGCCTGACGCCCAGCGAAGCCCTAGCCTTCCTCCATTCGCTGAGACATCGCCAACGAGCTTGAGTCTGAGCCGAGCACCATCGCCGTCTCCCTCACCCACCTTTTTCTTCTCTCCCTCATCTCTTCTTTCCCCTCTCTTCTGGTCCTCTCCATCTCCCTCTCCTTTCTTCACTTTACCTTCCAAATAATTCGGTTCATGGGTGAACCGGTTTTTAATCCCCCTCTCTTTTCCTAATTTCTTCTTTTATATATATTAATTATTCCACTAAATTTCTAATCCCAACTCAATTATCCCCTAATTAATTAACCTCTTACACTTGAGATTCTAATATTATAATTTTCTTTTCTTCTCTTTAACTAAAAACTAGCTAGTTATAAATATTTGGACCGAGCCAAACCAAACCGGTCCAATTCATTATTCTCCCCTTCAGAATTGCGTTTTCGGACGAAGGAAGGCATCCGCGCCTCGTCCACAATCGTCCAAAAAGTCTGATAATTTGGACAGATTCAAACTCTTCTCGTCCGGCATTATCCTGCTTTGTCCAAAAAGTCTGAAAATCAGGACATAGTCGAACTCTCCTAGTCCACCATCGTCTGCAGGCGGCGTCCGTGTTCATTCGAAAACTCCAAAATACACTTTCCAATTTAATCCTAATTATCATACAATAAATTCCTTAAATTATAATATTACAAATACGTCATTGGTAATGCCCCGATAACTATCCAATTAATCCAAATACCCCTAATTACTTTCTAATTATCCTTATTAAATTATAATACTGAAAATCGAGGTATTACAATAACAATGTTTGAATAGTAGTGGATCATCCCATAAATACAATTTTACATCATGTAAAAATTTCTTTTTCTATTAAAATGAGAGATTAGGTGGGAGTGTCTAACATACCAGGTATAAATTTTTCACATGCATACACTACTACTAACATTTCCTTCTTAATAATGGTGTAAGTCTGTTGAGCATTATCGAGAGTACAACTAGTATAATAAATGGCTTGAAATATCTTCTCTTGTCTCTGCCCAAGGACAACTCTTAATGCATAGTCACTTGCATCTAACATCACTTCAAATGGTAAGCTCTAGTTAGGTACTATCAAGATGGATGCCGAAATAATTTTGTCCTTCAATGCAAGGAATGCTTGGAAGCAATTTTCATCTAACACAAATGATGCATCCTTTTCAAGGAGACAGCAAAGTGGTTTAACAATTTTTGAAAAATCCTTAATAAATCTGTAAGAACCACAAATTTTTTGAAATAAATAAAATTCCACATATGCAAATTTTCCACATTGGATTGGTTCAATGTTTGAATCGATTGATTAGTCTCGTAGCGTCCAAGCGTAGATTTTTAGTCAATGGGTGAAAGGAAAAAATTGGGTTCTTTGGTAATTAGAGAATAGTATTTTCCTAATAACTGAGTGAAATAAAATACACTTTTAAAGGGAAAGTGAGAATAGAGTTTTTATCAGGATAGGACCCCGTTTCTCAAGGGTACGAGTTCATAAATCGAGAGAGAAAAGAGAGAAAAAGTGAAGAAAGGATGAAAGATCGAGTGGTGAGAGGAGGATTTTGATCAAAAATTTGTGTTATTGGAGTGTCAATTCACAACATTTGTAAAGGAGGTCCATGTGAGTCAAGCTTGTAAGCTCAAGAATCCCAAGCACTAGTAAAAGATTAAGGCCACGAGAGGCAGAAAGCTAGCTGAGAGAAAGACTGTCTCCTTCCTCTTGGTATGGACTAGACGATGATTCAAGAATCTATAGTGGATGATCAAGGGATCTCCCACTAGAAAGAGAAGTCACTGAGGAGTCAGACCATAGCCTGGGGAATGCTCGCTTCTCAGGGGAGAGTCCATCATTTTGCGGGGGAAAGAGCTGGAAGGTCTATTCTTTCATAGGGAAATGAACTAGAAGGATGTCGTTCCGCAACAAATTGATCTAGAAAGATCTCATTTCGCAGTGGAAGGTTCCTCATTCCGGAGCACAACGAACTTAAGTAATCATT
Organism: Begonia loranthoides; assembly: GCA_022433065.1. Classification (NCBI taxonomy): domain Eukaryota; kingdom Viridiplantae; phylum Streptophyta; class Magnoliopsida; order Cucurbitales; family Begoniaceae; genus Begonia; species Begonia loranthoides. The sequence continues at coordinate 15,437,676 of CM039469.1, forward strand.
TGATATGCATGTGTCTGAGAATTAAACAAAATTTACCAAGGACTTCTCGCGATGTGCAATGCCACAGAACATCAAACCTTTTGACAACATGTCTATTTTTACGTATACTTACATATTTGTTTTCACATTTACTTTATCGTACATGGTATTCTATTTTGGTATTTTATGGTTATATTAGGAGGATGAATTCTCTTGATGCTTTGGGTAGTCTTAGCACTAAAGTATCACAAGGTTATCTCATACAATCTTCTATTGCATGAAGATTTATTGTTTTAACAAGTGAAAAGAGATAATAGGGCACCGGTGACATGTCCTCGAGGTTTTGAATCCTGAAAGTTGAAATGGTGATAGGGCGGTGATGATGCGCTCCTTGGATTCAAGTCCCAAAACTTAGCTAGGGTTTTTGTCACAAAGATTGGAAGATTGTTAATCATTGAGTTTTGCTCGCCTAGTACCTTTCCATTTGATGGGTGGCGTGACAGCTCGTAGCTCTGTTCGTCGACAACTCCTGTCAACTTGAATCTAGTAGGTAGCTAGTTAATTGGCAATCCATCGAAAAAAAATTTTATCCATTATTTGATATCGCAAGTGATTCCGCATGGTCTATGGGTCACAAACACCTTTTCCTTTTGACTCGTGAGGTGTTGCCAATTGATGGATTGCTGCATTTCTATGATATGTGCCAAATGGGTCCTTGTGTGACCATCCTTTTTCACTAATGATGCTTTCAAAGGAAAAATGATGTACGCCTATCTTTGTGATATAGTTGTCTATATCTATAGTGTATTTTGACAAAAGCCTCATCGATGGCCATTGGCGGGTTTGATAAAATGATGAAGAGATTTCAAGCGATTTAAAAATCCATGAACTATAAAAATAAGCTTGATTTTTGTTTTCTGAAAGAGATGAAAAACAATTTTCTCATGCATTCCATTTAGTCTAGATTTCCTTATTGAGTTAGTCACTCACCCCAAAAGACCCCTCCCCATTCCATGTAAAGGCAAGAGCTGCTAGGGATTCCAGAGTTGGAGCTTTCCCTATTTTTGTTTATTTTAGAGTGTTTAAAATTATTTCTTGATGGTTTGTATAAACTTATAACTGATGGTTGAGATTTGTTGCACAATACTTTCTATTTTATTATTTTCATGCACAATTATTCTCGTGATTGTTATACAGACTTTGACCCATATCTCTCGTGCTGTGGTCAAACATAAAAGTCTTCCACATAAATCCTAGCCTTGGGCTGGGAGATCGAATTCTCTTTGAGGATCGGGTCGCCTCACCTAGTGTTTCTGTTAAGCCTGCCTCAAGATCGTGACAAAATCTCCTATAAAATCCAATGTGACCCAAAACGTTTCTGACTCTTCTTACATTGGTCGGAGGGAGAAGTTGTTCAATTGTAGCTATCTTTGTTCAATCAGCTTCTAATCCTTTAGATAATACTTGATGTCCTAAAACAATTTCTTCTTTTACCATAAAGTGACATTTCTCCCAATTCAAAACCAAGTTGGTGTATTGACATCTTTGTAATATAAGAGACGGGTTGTGCAAGTAAGTGTCAAATGTGGATCCAAATACTGAAAAATTCATCCATAAATACTTTTATAATTTTCTCAACCATGCCATGAAAAATTGTCATCATACATCTTTAAAAGGTAGCGGGGGCATTGCATAGTCAAAATGATATTCTTCTATGTGCAAATATACCATAAGGGCAAATGAATGTTGTCTTCTCTTGATCTTCTAGAGCAATAACTATTTGATTGTATCTAAAATACCTATCGAGGAAATAATAGTAATTGTAACCGACTAGTCCGTCCAACATTTAGTCATTGAATGGTATAGGGAAATAATCTTTTCTTGTGGCCTTATTTCATTTTTTTTAGTCAATCCAAACTCACCACCCTGTAATTATCCTTGTAGGGATCAACTCACTGTTATCATTTTTCATCGTATTGGTTCCTCCTTTTTTTAGTTACACATTACATAGTGCTTACCCATGGATTTTTTGCTATTGCATAGATGATTCCAGCTTTTAACAATTTTAATACTGCTAGACAGAAAACTTCTTTCATGACAGGATTCAGTCTTCTTTAATGCTCAATTGATGGCTTGTAAGATTTTTCCATTAACATTTTATGGGTGCAAATGGATATACTTATTCTTTTAATATCATCAATCATTGAATCAATTGTAGTTTTGTGCTCTCTTAACACTTTGAGTAGTTTTTCTTCTTCTACCTTCGTTAATGAAGATGAAACTATTACTGGTAATGACAATCTGACATCAAGAAAAACATACTTTAGATGTTCAGGTTGTTGTTTACGCTCAAGTTTGAACTTTTTCTACTTATCTAACATGTCCTTGATAAGATCCTTAGTTTTTGTAGGAGTTGATTTCTCTAATGGTGTTGATTCCAATGCAAACACTTGATCTATGATTTCAATTTTGGCTGCAAGTTCTTGAGTGACTAAATTGACAATGCAGTGTTCTAATGGATCAATGATGTTCTAAAGGGAGTTGTGACATTATGAGTTCCAAGATCATGGATGAAAATATTGGTGTGGAAATTTTCTTGCATTCGAATCTTCATACCCAAAAATGCCAAAATGGAAAATCAAACAGAAGAACCAAAGCTATTCCAAAGAGGCACATGCTATTAAATATGTTAATCACTTAGCTTTTTAAAATTGGTTGGATAAAAAATCTCAGTATTTTGAATCTATTATACCACTTCGGATTAGAAATGTTGATATTTTTTTTGATGTTGTTCACTCTATATGTACTAAAATTTCAATTGGGGTTGACAACCATAGCATGCCTAGTGGTATAATTATAGAAAAGTTGCTGCTCAAGGAACATCATGCCACTAAACTCGATAGTCATGTTATTGATAAAGGAACTAATTACATTCGGAGTAAATTTATGAATTTTTTGGAATAAGATGCTGACTTGGGCTGTGGAAAAGTCAATTTTAATGCTTTGATTGAAGATTGTTTTGACTCCCCTTTGCTACCACTACTCATTCTTATTGTTGTCCTATGCGAGTCCACCTTTGCTATCCAACCTATGCCAAGAAGGTATGGACACTCTAATATGAAAGAAATGACTCATGGTGTCAATAAAGTTTTTCCATTTGATTTGGGTGGACAATATTTGAGTAAAGCTACGAAGGAATTATTCTTTTGGCCACATATGTTTAAAGATGATCACAACTTATCTCCTTATTTTGGTGAAGAAGGTTGTAAAGGAGAAAAACTAGATTGGAGGTCAAATTCTTTTAAACCCTAGGGGGATGATGTGCCACGGATTCCCTCCACTCTCAATCAAGCATGGAAATTTTCTAACTTTATTTCTAGTGTTCTTTTTGTAAGTGATCAAAGGGAGGAGTATGCTCAAATCATCATTTTTTTCCCATCCAAAATCCATGTTCCACATGGTCCTTTTCAAAGTAAAGAATAAGTGGAAGTTCAAGCTCCAATTTGGAAGATAGATGAAACATTAGAAAAACTGCCAATCTGACCCTCGAAGTGTATTTGGCATATTTAGCAGCCTATAAAATTTTATATAAAAAAATGCTCTTCATGAAAAATGTAGCTAACATTCCAAGATTTCTAGAATGGGCATTTTTGTTAATTTTAAAGATAATTTTCTATGTCAAACAATCCCTGAACAGAGAGCTTCAATTATGCCAAAGAAGCTCGAACATCCATAGTCGGAGTTAAAGCCAAATCCACTCAGAGAATGAACGTGAAGATTATTTCCATGGACTCTTTGCTGCATTCAAGATTTTGGGGGTTGTTTGAAAATTATTTTGAACTATTTATTCTAATTTGTATTAGTTCAAAATGTCATGCGTTTGTGTCACTCGACTAGGGCATGTTCTAGCCTAGTTTGTCAACGTTTTTTGGTAATCTTCTTTTAAGACATTAACCCTAAATTTGAGAGAGTATTTAAGCTCTCTCTAAGGGCTGCCCTAGTCAGTTTTGGAATCAGAAAAGAAACCTTTTTGAAAGGTGGGAGCTCCCTCCGAATTGGCCATCTCCCTTGGTGGTGTTATACAAATGGATTTTGTGTCAAAGAATTAAATCACCATTGTTCCTTACAAGCCTTGTGTGATTTCTTTTATACTAATCCTTCCTCCACTTTGTTTTAGAGGTGGACATCCCTATTGAAGGTTTAGAAGGCCTGCTAAGACCTAAGTTGAAGTGTCTTCCTCAGTGGAGACCTTTGAAGTCAATTGGTGCAATTTTTGCACCCATTCGAACGAGTTTGTTCCTTTCTGTGCATAGTTCTTGTTCAACATCAATTCTGCCTTTGAATTTTTAAGGAGAACTGCTTCACTTATAGATTTGCTTGTGGTTCAAATTTCACAGCATTTGGACATTATTTGATAAAATTACAAGATACTCAATTTGGGCTCCGAATCTGCCCTTAAGCACCTGTTCGAGTCAATAGCACTTCTCCGCATATAACTTTTGTTTATGAAGAATTCTCCCCCTAATTTTTCAATGTTGCCTTGTTTACATATATAGTGGTACGTGGTCTAAATTATGCTCATTTTGGACAAGTGTTGAGTGACTTTTGATTGTTTCCATTTCGGGCTTGAATTCTACCCTTTGGTGCCTCTTCAAACTACTAGTATCGTTCCATGCATAACTTCTGTTCCCATTGAATTTGTCATATGAAATTTGGAGGGTTCCTTGTTGATTTACAGAGAAGGTCTTCGTCCAATTTTCACTCCATTTCAACGTCTCTAGACCGAGTTGTGATATTTTCAATTTTGGGTTCGTTCTTGCCTTATATAACCGCCGACATTAAGGGATTCCATCCATTCCCATACCTGTGGTGTATCATATGTGTTCATGTTGCTCAAGTGAGTTTCATAATTGTGAAGTCGCTCATCAGTCTTTGTAAATCTTGCCCTAGTTTCCACCAAAATGTGCTCACTAAATCTTCAAGGGAGGGTTTTTTCTCATTTGTTTGATGAAAACCAGAGATAGGAATTTGAGGATTTTTAATGTTTTCATTGTTTGCATAACTAAAGTTCTCATGATTTTTAAGCCCTGGATGATAATAGTTAGGCAGGGTATTATTTTTAATGTTGTTATATGTAATATCCTGAATTTTCATTATACTAAGCATACGACTTATGTAGTAATTCTGGGGTATTAGGAGCTGAAATGGACGATTAAAGTATTGGTCAAGAGAAACATATTTGGAAGAAGTAAATTATGATACCTCGAATTAGGTTCATATTAAGCTTTGGAGGATGATTTAGGAATTATTGGAATTGACTTGGATGATTTAAGATATTGGTCAAGGGAAAATACATTTGGAAAATAGTGAACTATAGTACCTAAGTTGTTAAGTATAATAGAGTTGCTAATATGCATGGATATATTAGGTTTAGTAAAAAAAAATATGGTGGAGGAGGAATTATGGACTATACCTTGATTATGGGGGGATAAATTGAGGTTTGGATAGTTTGGAAATTGAGGTTTGAATAGTTTGGAAAAGTGATTTATTAGGATATATATATATATATTTGGAGGAGAAGTTGCATCAGAACATTGTAATATATATAATTGGAGATAAGGAAATGAAAGAATAAATAAAGGAATAAAATAGGGATGACGGACGTCTCTTGGGTGAGACTTACATTCTTTATGGCTCGTAGGAACAGACACTTGGGATGAAGATGAAGCGGCATCATTTGAAGCTATGTCGAACGTCCTTCAAAGAAAAATGGATGTCCCTTGTTGAAGGCAAGTGTTTAGCGTAATAATGTGAACGGTGTCGTTTGGGGGGAAAATGGGCGTCCCTGATGAAGAAATGGACGTCCCTCATAGCAAAGATGAAAAAGTGGACGGCGTCGTTTCGGTTGTGATGGACGTCCATAATGGAAAATGGACATTCCGACATAGAGGAATTAAAAGAATATGGCGTCGTTTCGGTTGTGATGGACATCCCTAATGGAAAACGTACGTCCCGACATCGAGGAAATAAAAGAATATGGCGTCATAGACCGACAATTCTCTACGTTGTAAAATATGGATTGGCGGTTGATCATCCAATGGGGAATCGATCCACCGGCTATTTAGAGAGTCTCTTGAATATGGAAATCGTCGCCTGGAAACTTCTAAGTTGGATCTTTGACGTGTTATGGACAATGAAGCACCTCCCTTGGCTCTTTTACCTTCAGTTGGATGCTAAAGGGGTACTGTGATGTTCTATAAATAGAGACAGATGGTGAGGTTGCATTATTTTGGAGAAAGTTTGGAGAGAAATGGCAGTGAGGTTCTGGAGCTTTTGCTAGTGAGATGTTTCTATGATTTTGAGAAAGAAACTATGAGGAAGTTCTAGAGTTTTTGAGTGAGAGTCTGTAAGTTTTGAAAAAAGGAGAAATAGTTCAATGAGAGAGATAGAGAGCCAAGATGGTTTTGGAAGAAAGGAGAACGTGAGAAAAGGAGGAGTTTCATCTTTCTGTCTTTTGGATTTTTCAAGTTTTTGGATTCTTCAGATATAGTTCTTCTACCATGTTTTATAGAAATTACCTTGATCAAAACATGCTACTTTGGGTTAAGTTTACTTCTTGAGCAATTGGTGAGAATGGAGTTATGCTACTTGTTATTGAGACTATATATGTTTCCCATGAATGCATGGTTGTTCAATTTAAACTATTCTTGTGGTTCTGTTTTGTAAGCACGTCAAGATATTGTTTTGTTTATTATAAACTGTCTGGAGAAACTATGATGGAAGCACGAAAATGGTGATGATTTTGTTATAACAAGTATTAGGATAACTTTTGGTAATTTATTGATGAGTAATAGCCGTTTTATTGGTAATATTTCTGGAAAAATACTTTGGTTTAATGGTTCTATTGAGGGGGTGATTTGAGGGATATTATTGAAAGTATATTCTAGATGTTAGGTTTAGAAGTTTGCTCTCTACTGAGAATTATTGGAAATATTAGTTTGAGTTTCCGATTTGTTCTCTTGATGAATAAGTTGTTGAGTTGAATTTGTTGGATTAAGTGGTCGTTAGAATAAATTGTTAAGTTTGGATACAGAAAACCTTTTGAGCAAGGATTTGCTTATTGATAGGGTTAATTATTGAAGAATTATTATTGATAATTTCATGTAGCTAATAAATAGGTTTTGTGAAGAAACTTTAAGTGCTAAATCTCTAAAGCTAAGGATTCCAAGTAAGTGGTACTGCATGTGTTTTGTCCGAAAGGACTTACATCACAAGAATTAGGGTTTGTTTGATGCTTGTATTTTACTTAATGTATTGTTGAATATTTGGTGTGAATTGTGTGTTTCATGTTTTATGTTTATACCGCTTACTCAGCTTTTAGCTCATAGTTAGGTCCTGTGATGTAGGTAAGGAGCCAATGATTGGATAAAGCTTGTTGAGAATGCAGCTAATGGAGTATTGTTGGGTTGGGCGTTTGTGTTGAAAATAGAAAACTTTGTACAGTTGCTTGTGTGTTTCATATTTTATGTTTATACTGCTTATTGACCTTTTGGCTCCTAGTTAGGTCCTGTGATGTAGGTAAGGAGCCAATGATTGGATAAAACTTGTTGAGGATGCAGCTAATGGAGTATTGTTGGGTTGGGTATTTGTGTTGTTGGCGACGTTGCCCTTAGGGGTTATGGCACACAGAAATGGAAGAAGCGTAATTAAGTGTTTTAAGAGTTTTCAAACTACTTTCAAGTATTTATTGACTTTAAATTGTTTTAAGTAAATGTTTTAGCAATGCTTGTTTAAATAGTTTTTAAACTACTGATTTGTGGTATTTAAATGTAAAAGACTTCCGCATTTTTTTTACTCTGAGTTTTATATGGTTAAGACTTCCGCTTTGTTTTACTCTGGTATTCCCTCACGTAAGTGTTTTAAAACATCAAAAAAAATTTATATGGTAAAAGTTAGGGATGTTACATTTTAGCCTCTATTATTTACGTATTGAACTTCTTCTTTAATTTTCCTTAGCTGCCATACATGATCTACTAGAATTTGATGATGATTCTCCACTTGTTCTCATTTTGTTGTCAAATTCGCAAACTTCCTGCTACTTTTCTCATGTTGGATATTTCATTGGGCCATTGACATGTGTTTGATGTCATGTCTTCAAGAAAAGCGTATGCATCTTCAATAGTTCTGCCTATGAGTGATCCTTCATTTGTGGCATCAACAATTGTTTTAGTTTGTCCATTTAGTCCATTATAGAATAGTTGAATTTGCAAGTAATCCGAAAAATCTTGTTGTGGATACCTCTGAAGTAAATCTTTCCCAACATTCGTATAAGGGTTCAAAATCAAGTTGTTTCAATTGTCAAATTTCATTCCTAATTTTGGCAAACTTTGTAGGTGAGTAATATTTATCTACGATTTTTTCTACCATTTCTTCACATGATGTGATACTACTTGGTCGCAGACTTTGTAACCAAACATTAGCTTTGTCTCTTAAGGAAAAAAAATAGTCTTAATTTAATGGTGTCACTAGAGACACATTTTGGGATCTTTAATTGAAGATCCCCCAAATTGATTTTGTTGAACCATGTTTATCAAAATAGTTTTTAATTCAAAATTATTTACATGAATAGCAGAACAAGCAATATGAGACAAGTTATTAGTTACTAGCGGTTTAAAGTAGTCTTTGATCTCTCGCTTGAGAACATCTTGATTTCTCTCTTGTCTAGTCAAATTTTCACTCCCTTCAATTTTCTATCTCCTGATTTCATATAGTGTCTTTTAAATTTTTAGATAAAATGGAACTAATTGCAGTTTTTTGCTACGATGCGTAAACTACAAAACAAAAATAAAATAAAAGTGAAGCTAAAATAAAACTAAAAAATCCAAATTAAAATCAGAATAAATTTTTCAACAATATTAGCAAAAATTATAAACTAAAATATTCTCTGGCAATGATGCCAAAAACTTGTACGATGAATTTTTCATAATAAAAATACTGCAAGCATACAATGCTAAGTTTTATAGTGTAGTAATGAGTAGGGTTATCAAATCCATAAGAAATATGTAAATTATTATTTTCATTAAGTACTGCTTTTATTAATTTTAACTTTATTTGGAAACCTGAAATTTTGATTTTTGAAAATAAAAATAAAATAAACAACTTAAAAGCAAAATCACCAACAAAAAACCTTTAATTCAGAAAAGATCTAAAAAATTGATTTCACGAGTATTTTTTATATTATTTATCAGAACAATATTCCTTAACTGAACACTTATTTATAAATTAAAAACCCTAATCACCAACAAAAAACCTTTACTTCATAAAAGATCTAGAGAATTAATTTCAGGAGCATTTTTCATATTATTTATCATACTAATATTCCTTAGTTGAACACTTACTTATAAATGGAAAACTCTAATTTGTTAAACTTCTCTCTCTTGAGTATCGAGCTAATCTTAATTCTTAAAATCACAATTTCAATATCTGCATGAAAATCGTTCTTTTAGTTATTCAATAAAGTTTCATGGTTTTCTATTTGATTTCGCAAAACCCGAACACTCTATTGAGTTGTTAAACATTTACGTTGTAATATTCATATCGTATTTAGAATTATTTCTCTAAGTGTCAAACTCTAAATATAGAATCATTCAATAAGTGGTAAGCAAATTGAAAGCATGAAGAATAGAATATCACAAATAAATAATTATTTCAACCAACAAAATACTTAATCACTCAAAATAATACTCCAAATAAACGATTCATCTCTCCTCTAGAAGAAAAGAGTTAGTTCAACATAGTTGAAATAACAACAATAAAAAATTATGTTGAACATAAGAAAATCAAAGAGAAGGAATAGGTAGAAGAGAAAATCTATCTCTAAATGTCATCGTAATGGTGTAACCTATGTATTGATCCGCTTGATCAGTGTCAAAAATCTTCTTTGATTGCTCTCCGAAATACATCTCAAGGTTGCCGAAGGTACTCTTTTCGTCTAATAACTCTGCATTTATAGAGCCTCATTAGAGTTTTTGAAATCTTAGAAAAAATCTTTCAAAATTAGCAAGATTTTGTAATTTTGAAACTAAATATGGTCTTAGGTCGCGGCTTGAACTTCTCTAAGCCATGACTCAGCTCCTTTTTCCCATTGGGTTTGCATGAAATCTTCTAGATCACAACTCAGGTTCTTTTTTTCAATGTTGGGTCGCAGCATAATGTTATTGAGTTGTGACTTAGATGTTGTTGTGTGGCATTGATTTTCTTCCTTTATTTCACTACTTAAACTTCCAAAATTTATGATTTTTCATTTTAATTTTACCTGTTTGATTATTTATTTGGATAATAACTGAAAACGTGTTATATTAGCAAAAACACAAGAATAAACATCAAACTTTGCTTAGAATTATGATAGTAACTTCAATTTTCATAGATGATGTGTCATGGATTCCATCTATTCACAATCGAGTACAGAGATTATCTAATGATATTTTCAGTTTTTATTTTGAAGGTGTTCAAAAGGAAAAGAGAATGAATTACATTCATCAAGCATCCAAATATATTTTGGAGTTATTAAAGATAAAATATAAGTGGAAAATGAAGCACAAGATTGAGAGACTTATGGGCAAATGCAAAATCCGTGGTCTGACATTTGAGGACTATTTGGCAAATTCAATGAACTTAACTATTTTGTATCAAAAAACATTCTTCATAGAGATTGTACCTGGCATCTCAAGCTTTCCAGAATAGAGTGTTTCGTTAAATTTGAAGTTATTTTGCTATTTCAAAAGATACATGAACAGAGAGCCACATTTTCAGCCAAGGAATCCCATTCTTGCTGACTGAGAATTTGATTGGCCACTAGGAGTTCTTAGAAGATCTCAATCAAATGGGCTTTTAAATTATCATGTGGTTTGTTATTTTTTAGATTCAAAGATACTATGAGTTAGAAAGCACACCTAATGAAGTGAACCAAGAAATACCAAAATATGTACTTACTTGGCAATACGAAGAGGAATCCGCGAAGTAGGTGGAAACCTCTGAATTTGAAGCATGATGCCACGAATTGGAATTCATTCAAATCCTTGAGTGAAGTTCAAATTCAATTAAATCTTTGGTTAGTTAGTTTTTAAACTATTTTAAGTTTTTCTAGATCTTTTAAATTTCAAATAGATAGATAGGAATCAGTTAGGGACTAGCAGAAACCAATCCTAAACCTAGCTTAATTGCTTTTCTTTTATTGCGGGTTATTTATACCCCACTAAGACTTAATGGAAGTTTAGTTTTAGATGAATTAAAACTCCTTTATTCATCGCTATCTTCTCTTTCTTTTGGATTATTGTTAATCTTTTTGATTGAAAAATTAAAAGTTTGAGTGTTGTGAGAATCACTCAAGCTTTGCCTTTTCCTTGCAATCTTCTAGCAAATTTCTATTAGTGAACTTGATCAAAGATTGTAATTAAACTCTCAGTAAGTGGAATTCTTCTTTTGTTAAACAAGAGAAAATTCTTTGTTGGAATAAAAAGGTTGTAACTTTAGCAACTTTTTCCCAAGCCAACTATCACACCTATCACCCATCGTAATCCATTTCCGCGTCAATAGAGTTATCATTGTCACAATTCTGATAGTTGGTGATAACATGGAGAAAATGAGATTTCTTCTAGAGTATGTTTCTCAAGTTTAAAAAGTGCTTAAACCAGATCTGTATTAAATGTTGAGTTGGCCCTTCAAGTATCTTTATGAAAGAAGAAGTTTTTTCGTTGAAGTTTTGCATATTTGTTCCTTGCATTGAAATTTCTTTGAAGATGAAGATTTTCATATTTTAGTGTTCTAGATTCGTTTTGGAATAGGTCGAGAACCCTCTGTTTTTTATCTCTTATGTGGAATTCCTGTCAATGTGAAGATTATTAAAATTTAGTGTGACCTAAATTCTAGTTGGGTCTGTATCCAATATTAGGATTTTTTAAAATTACTCTCTACAAAAAATTCAACTATGTAGGATCAATGCACACATATAGAGGGGGTGTAGGGGGTGAATTAGGCGACACTAACTTTTTTCGTGTGATCTTTTATTCTAAACTCTAAGTGATTCATTGGAAATATAAAGTAAAGCAACAACAAATATAAGGAGAAAGGGTTAGAGAGTGCAAACACTTTATTCATACGGTTTAGCAACTCTAGCCTACATCCGCGCTCTAAGTTCCTGACTTGAAGATCCTTAACTCACTAACCTCCCCAGTTAGTGTCAATTGGCTTCATGGGTGCCAATTAAACCTTTACAAGTTGACTTTGTCTTAGGGCGTCACCTTTGCCACGCGACTATTCGTAGGGCGTCACCCTTCATATGTGTACAATGAGAATAAAAGAAAATACAACTAATGACCTAAGCTCTCCAAATGTAAACTCTCAAGTTTTAGGGTGGGAGAGCTAGGCCTAATAACTCTTTTAATTTTTGAGAAATCGTGTGGAAAATTTTGCAGAGCTTCGCTACGATTCTTGGGTTGTTACTTTAAGCTTCAGAGTGTCTTTTATATATAGACATTCCTTGGGCGGTCGACCATTTCCTTTGGTTCACCACCTTTCGACCGTTGTAACTAGACATTGCATTTTGCAGAGCTATTGGTTGACCGATTTCTTTATCTTGGTCGACCACATTCTTCACATTTTGGTCCTTTGCCGACTCTGCCCATTTTGTGGTTGATCACCTCGTCCGCCTGCTCAACCTCTTCCTTAGCCACAAAAATGACAAATAACATGACTTATTTTCCGGTCTACCATTTCTTAATCAGTCGATTGCTTCTTCAATAGGTTTAATTCTTGAGCATTCTACCATTTTTGCGGTCGATCATCTAGTTGACCACTTCCTTCGTGCATAGCATTTTGGTTGACCTTTTCATTCGTTTTAGTCGACCTCTTCCTTCTTTTTTGCATTTCTTGAAATATCTAAGTTCCAATATTCATACTATAAGCTACATGGACTTAGGTAAACACATTAGTGGATAATAATACCCATATTAAGGGTATTTCCAATGAATAAATAATAGCGTGTTTACACTATTCATAATTAACAACTTAAATAAGTTAATTACCGGTCGACGTAAATTACCAGTCGATGGTGTATCGACCGGTCCCACTGCAAATTGCGAAAATGGAGGTAGCAGCTGATCTACAATGCAACCGGTAACTTGGTCATGCGGATTTACGGTCGATGGCTAATTGTCCGCTCCCACTTGAAAATGTAAAGACTGAATTTGAGGCGTGCTCCAGTAGAGTATGTGGTTGAGTTTACTCGGCCAGCTACTTGACCAATTCCACGGTAATTTCTAGAAAGTGTATAATCTTGAGACGAACGTTTTACGTAATTCTCCCATGCGTCCCTCCTTTACAAATGCTGGTATATTTGGAGTGTTAGGTGAGATTATGGGGATACATGTGAAGCTTATATAAGACACTTTTCTATCAAAGAAATAGAATAAGAGAGTGAGAGAGAGAACAGAGTGCTTTTTGGTGCAAGGAGCTGAGTGCTATGAGAGAAATGTGAGATAGACTAACTACTGTGATTGAGAGAAAGTCTGAGTGAGGAAGGCTTCTGAGAAATAAATAGAGAGTCGGGTGCGAGGGTACAAGGAGAGAAAAGAGGAAGTGTGAGGGTGAGTGGTTCTGGAAAAGAAAAGAAGGGAAGACTTTAGACGTGGTGTTACATAGTGAGAATCTGTGAAGGAAAAGAAGCAGGGAAGAGAAATATGAAAAGAAGCAGGGAAGAGAAATATGAAAAGAAGAAAGAAGGAAGGAGAAGAAGATGGAACCGTGAATGGGTAGACTTTGGATGATGGAGAACTGCTCCTCTGGTGCTTCTCGGGTGTTCCTCCGGTAAGGATTTCTTCTCTTCTGTTTATGGATTTATTTATGTTAAAGGTGGAAGATGAAGGATGAAGTTGCTGGGGTCTCTGTTGTTGTAACTCGACAATGTGTTACGTGCTCTGTAAATGGAAATTGACTCTCTATGTAACCTGTTAATGGGTAGACCCTTAGGACTGTGTTCTTTGTTGATTATCATTATGGAGAGTAAGGAGGTTTAGTTCAGTGATTTATCTGTTGCCGTTTGGAATGTTCTATTGGTTAATTATTTTGTACTTTTATTGGATATTGTTATTGGACATTGAGGGATATGTGTATGTTGTGTGTAATTGGGATATGGGGTTGAGAAGTTGTTAAGTAGTTAAGTTGAATATTGGAATTGTTAAGCAACAAGGTTTATGGAATTCGGTGAATGGTTATTAATAATTAAATGTTATTGCTTTTGAAGGTATTAAAGGAGGAGAGACAATGATTAAGTGTTGAAACACATTACAGCTTCAAGGTAAGTTGATATTGTATGTGTTTTGGTCTTCAGACCCTACATCATAAGAATTAGGAATTGTATCCTATAGATTTGGGTTCTGTTATTATCCAAGTGAAAGGAATTGGTTTACGCTTTGAATATGGTTCTGTTGGATTTTAGGGAGGGGTTATATACTGTTAAGGAGTTTTATAAGTTGTTATGTTCTCCATGATTGGTTTCTAGTTGATGGTTATTGTCAAGGATAGTTCACTGTCATGATAAAGTTAGAAAATGGAACTCTGAAAATGAAGTTAATAAATTGTGATTATTAATGATTGTTTAATTAATGAGTTCTACAGGCGCATTTAAGGAAAGGAAGGTGGTAAAACTCTGTAAAGACGCCAGGTAATTGACATTGACTGTGTTTATTAGATTTATGTTTCTTACGTTAAGAAGTATGATATTGAGCATGTATCGAGGTTATGGTAATGATAGGATAGATTGTATGCATTCACGAGCATCATGCATCATGGCTTTCAAAACAACATGAAAATGATTTTTCATGCATGGTTTTAGAAAATGGTTTAATAGATGCTCATACATACTAAGTGTACAACATTCTCGAGGGCTGATCACCCAAAGCGGACAACCATCATTTGGGCTGTAGAAATATCCATTTTATCATTGAAAGTAAAATGGATGATATATGAATTAAATGGACGACGTAAACAGAATAAACGGAATAAACATAAATACGGATGTGGGGGTTTGGGAGACGGGTGACGGGTGACGGTCTTTGGTGGTAACACCCTAGATGGATAGCTCGTCCTGAGTAGGGATTGAGTTATGATTAAGTCCACCCTGACCAATAGATGTTTCCCTTCTTCTATTCCAGAAATCCCCAGCGTTTTGACTGATAAGTGAAAACGTAAGGACAATGATAGAAAGAAAATAGAATGAACTGAATAAACGTAAATAGGCTTGCGGAGGTTTGGGAGAATAGTGAAGGTCCTTGGTGGTAACACCCTAGATGGATAGCTCGTCCTAAGTAGGGATTGAGTTATGGTTAAGTCCACACTAACCAACAGATGTATCCTTTCTCTTGTTCCAGAAATCCCCAACTTCTAGACTGGTAAGTGAAACGTAAAGAAAAGGACAGAAAGGATAGGTTCCTTTCCAAAAATGAAAATGAAAACAGAAAAGAGACTGATATGTAACGGAGACAAAAACAGAAAACAAAAATAGAAAACAGAGACAGTAAAACGAAAATGAAAAACTCCATACGGATTTTAAAGTGGCGTAGCATGTACATTGTACTATTATTTTATATCACTTACAGAGCGTTAGGTTCATAGTTTATGTCTTATGATGTAAGTACATAGGAGAACAGATTAGGGAGCAGTTGATGAAGGATTTGCACGTGTGGATCTTATGGCTAGCTAGGCTACAGGATAACAGGTTAATGAGCATTTGATGAAGGTTTTGCATGCCCGGATCTCATGGCTGGCTAGGCTAAAGGTAAAGAGAAAATGGAAAAAGGTAAGAAATTATTTATTGTATTCTAAAATACTTTGTTTTTTTTTTATTTAGTTTTCTGTTGTGCTTTATAAAAAATTTTCATAAAAGAATTCTAATTATCATTTCAAAGGGGTTTTAATAATGAAAAGTCTTCTGCTATATTTATAAAAGAAAAATTTTTAATTTAACACATTTTTAAATGTAAGTAAAACCGTGTCGTTACATGCACTCCAAGTTCCCGACTTGGAGATCCTTAACTCAATAAACTCCCCGGTTAGTGTCCATTTGCTTCATAGGTGTCAATTAAACATTTATAAGATGACTCTTTCTGAAGGCGTCACCCTTTCCACTTGGCTATTTGTATGGCATCACTCTTTCCACTTGGCTATTCGTAGGGTATCACCCTTGATATGTGTACAATGAGAAGTCACTCTTCTAATAACCTAAGCTCTCCAAATGTAAACTCTCAAGTTTTAGGGTGGAAGAGCTAGGCCTAATCACTCTTCTACGTATTGAGAAATCATTTGGAAAATTTAGCAAAGCTTCGGTACGATTCTCACGTTGTTATTTTTAGCTTCAGAGTGACTTCTATATATAGATACTGCTTGGGCGGTCGACCATTTCCATTTTGGTCGACCACCTTTTGACTGTTGCAACTAGAAGTTGTGTTCTGTAGAGTTATCGGTTGACCGCTTTCTTCATTTTGGTCAACCGCTTTCTTTACATTTTGTTCCTTTGTCGGCTCTGTCCATTTTGCAATCCATCTTCTCGTCCGTCTTCTCAACTGCTTCCTCAGCTGCAAAAATGACAAGCAACCTGTCTTATTTTGTGGTCGACCATTTCTTAATTAGTCGACCGCTTCTTTAGTAGGTTTAATTCTCGAGCATTTTTCCATTTTTGCGGTCGATCATCTAGTTGACCACTTCCTTCGTGCAGAGCATTTTGGTCGACATTTTTCTTCGTTTTAGTCAACATCTTCCTTCCTATTTAAATTTCTTAAAATCTCTATGTCCCAATATTCATACTATAAGCCACATAGACTTAGGTAAACACATTAGTAGATAAAAATACCCGTATTAAGAGCATTTCTAATTAATAAATAATAACTTATTTACCCGATTCACAATTAACAACTTAAATAACTTAATTACATGCATAATACCATCATCATCAAAATAAATAACATATTGTCTATTAGGCCAACAAACTGTACCTTGATTTTAATTAGTGAACTTCTGCTTGCATGTGATTTTTTTTTTCTCAAAAGGGTTTCCATGTTCATCTCGTTGCTCCTATTTCTGCTTTTTTTTTTTATCACGTTTGATTTTCAACAACCTTAGTTTCTTTATTAATTAATTTCTTAATTATCTTTTGTTTCTTTTTATGTTACAATTCAAAAAATTCTATAAAAAACTTTATTGTAATAGTTATAAAAAAAATTTAAAAATTAATACAATTATTTTTTATTATTATTTCATTTTCCCCTTATTTCTAAACTCCGCTGCAATAGTTAATTTTTCAAATATTTCCTTTATTTTTTTAATAATTGATTACTTTAACAGAAATCCTAACAATAATTATTTTAAAAGTTGTAATAATATCAAATTGGCTCTAAGTCATTTATGATTTTCTGAATTGGGATTTGATATGGTAAATTATGGTTTGGTATGATTTGATTACCAATTAATAGGAAATTGTTATTTATTTGCTTTCTAAAATTCAATATTTTACACCATTCTCTCTCTAAGAGTCTCCCTCTTTGCTTTTCTTTTTATGTTTTTTTTTTTATTTTGATTAATTTTAATATCATGATACATATTTATTGTATGGATGGATTTTTATTTATCCGAAAATCTTAATTTTTTATATGATTTTTTTATTTCTAATTTTCATTATGAACAATAAATTTAAAAATATAATCATTTTTTTTTATTTGATATTTAAAAGTAATTAAATGTAATAAATTTAACAAATAATTAATTATCAAAAATTCCTTCTTAAACATTAATTTTTCAAGAGTAAATGACAACCCACCATCATTTTTTATTATTAGTGACAAAACAATCATCATTCTTTTTTTGTTAACAACTTCACCACTGAACTATGAAAAAATATCGCGGCAACCATCGCTGTTATGTTTACCGTCAATGTCCGTCGATGACTTCCCAGTCACATTTCCCGACAACATTATCTACGCAGTCATCATCGCAGTCACGTTTCATAGCAACATTATTAGTGAACTTTTGATTCTGATTATGATTTCGTCGATAGACATTGACGGTAACCGAGAAGATGATGTTGGGAAGGCATAGTTCAGTCCATAATTTTCACGTTTTTAGTTTTCCGATCATCTTCTTATCGTCGAAAATAGTTTTCATTACTATCGTCGTCATCCAGTATCTCAATTCTGCCATGGATCATCCTTAGTCCTCGATAGTCTTTCTCAGACCGCGGCAGTGTTGCGAAACACTGCCGAGGTCTGAGAAACACTGCCACGTTCTGTGAAAGACCGCCGCGGTCTGAGAAAGACTGCTACAGTCTGAGAATGATCCGCCGCTGATCATCGTGCATCGGTCTACCTATATATGTAACGACCTAGATTTTCGTAAATTCTTAAAATACATGAAAATTTGAAATTAGTTTCTTTTCAAAGCAAAACAAATCAGAGTGCGTCTAACCGGATCACTACTAGGACTGGGCAAGAACCGAGAACTGAACCGGAACTGACATTCGGTTCTGGTTCGGTTCCGGTGCTCGGTTCTCAAAAACAATAAGTTTTGGTTCTCGGTTATTTATTTAAAATCTGGTTTGGTTCTCGGTTCCCTATGTGAAGAACCGAGAACCGATTAATAATTACAAAAAAACCCCTAAGAACCAAATACCCTAACCTGCTAACCCAATAACCAAATACCCTCCGTTCCCATCGCCGATTCTGGAAGCTCCACATTGGAACCGACAACGAGAAGGCAACTGCAATCGACGATTCAAAGCTGCAAAGGTGCGACGACGAATCGAAGCTGCTAAGGTACAGTACGACGATGACTATGAAGGTGCAACGACAACTGAGAAGCTGCGACGAGCACTGCGAAGCTGCGAGGACGAATGTGAAGCTGTGCGACTGCGATTTGCGACGACGACTGTGAATATTGTCACGACCCGCAAAAGACCCGCGACAGAACGAGGAACGAGACCGTCCGACCCATTTCACTGAATTTAAAATATACAGCAGCGGAAGACAAAAATTTAATTATTTAAGCCAGGCCCAAAACGCAATGGGCTAACAGGTTCCAAAAGTGACATCAGATAGTAAGACAATATAATCCAAATAAAGAAGAAACTGTGTGAAAAGAAAAATTAAAGTTTTAATGTTTACAATCATCCAATTAAATACATATACCTCACTAAAAGTCTCTGGAGTGAAGCTACTAAAAGGATAGAAATTAAACAACTATGTTGGATCTAATCTTGACTTGGCGACTGGAAGTCTGGCAAATAATTTCCTGAAAATTTTATTAAAGGGATGAGTTGACTAACTCAGTAGGGATTTTAAAATTTTTAGAATTTAAAAGAAATGTTTCTATTAAGCATGTATAACATTTAAAATCACATTTTTATGTTATAAGCATTTAAAGAAATAAAGGCGATGCTCGACGATCGCAAAAGCCAATTAACACCCTGATTAGGTTTAGGGTTTTACGCCCAGGGACACGGCACATATAGCTGTCCCATTACTCTAGTTGCACTTTAGGGGTTAAAACCCAAGGACATTTCTAAAGAAATCCCCTTTAACAAATTTAATACTTGAAACTGAGTGATACATTAGAATATAAATTATTTAACTTTAAAGAATTATTTAAAAAATAACAATATGCAAAATGTAGTGCACAACAAAATAATCCCTACCTCAAATCTTGGCTTACACTGACAAGGCTCAAATATTTAAGTAATTGAAGATTCATGGTTCACGGATTTAATTGAGGTGAGTACCAAAAATGGAGTTGAGTGATTCCATGAGTGAATTATAAAATCTCCAAAATTATTTGAAATTAACTTGGATCAGAGAGTATTTAATTTATAGCCCAAAACACATTAAATTCTCGGCCCAAGAAGGCCTTTTCACAATGGCCATCGAACACAGGGCTTAAGCCCAACCCAAAAATCCACTGTAGCCCACGGTCCAAATCCGTGGGTCTGCTTGGTGTCCTACAGAGAGATGGAGCTCTCTCTCCCTTCAACGCAAAGCAACTTTCATTCACAAAACCCATAAAGATTTTCCATTTAGCGAATGAGCGAATAAATCATATCTGGACGATGCATTACGTCAACAAAAACTTACACAAAATCATATAATTTAGTTGAATTGAACAAACTTGTCAAGCAAATCTTAATCCAATTTCAGACCAACAATTGATACTCAAAGACGATAATCAAAGGAGAAATTTTTTATCCTTTCATACCTTGAAAATCTCTTCATTGCGTAAAGCTTTCATTTGGCCAAAACAGATTCAAAGCTTCAACCCATAGAAACACAGTGGAGAAATCAGAGTTCGTCTTCTAAGCTTGCCGGAAAAAGGATCTCCCACAGCGCCAACACTATTGATTTCTAGACTGAGACTCCCAAAGTTCAACCTTTCCGATTTGAATGAAAATCCTTGCAGTTAATTCAAAACAACGTTAATATTCCAACTAGTGAATCAAAGACACACCTTTGTGCAAGAATCACTTACC
Organism: Begonia loranthoides; assembly: GCA_022433065.1. Lineage (NCBI taxonomy): Eukaryota > Viridiplantae > Streptophyta > Magnoliopsida > Cucurbitales > Begoniaceae > Begonia > Begonia loranthoides. Next base: position 15,458,215 of record CM039469.1, read on the forward strand.
GGAGAGGAAGATTGCTCGCAATAGAGCTTGGGTTCAGCTCGCCTCTAACTGGGATATGCGCTGCAAGAGAGGAATTTGAGACAGCAAGATCTGGCGACTAGGAGAATGATGATGCAGAGGAATCGGTTTCCTTAAAAACTGAAGAGGGAAGGAGACAGATTTGGGGGAGGAGAGAGATCTGGGGAAAATCGCATCTCCTCTACAATTTTTACCATTTGGGGGAAAATACGTTTTCCTGAAACGTATTCTTCCCCAAATAATGAATTTTAAATTTTTTTTTAATTAAATGGGCCCTGCCAAAAGAGCTGGATTCCACATTCTCTCTCTCTTAAAAACTTTTGTCCTCGAAATTTAGGACTACCTCAATAGTACCATTGAACAAATGGGGATATTTAGCAATCATGTCTAATTCAACTTCCCAAGTAGCTTGTCTTTCACTATGATTCTTCTACTAAACTTGAACTAGAGGTATTTCTCGACGACGAAGAACTCTAATTTCACGTCCAATAATTTTATCAGGCTGTTCTTCACAGGAAATATCTTTCTGAATAGGCACTTCAGTATAGGAGATTACATGTGACGGATGAAAAACATACTTCCTCAACATTGATACATGAAAAACATTATGAACATAGTTTAACTGTGTTGACAAGTCTAGACGATATGCCACTGGACCAACTCTATCCATGATTTGAAAAGGACCAATATACCTTGGAGCCAATTTTCCTTTAACTCCAAAACGACTTATACCTCTTCTTGGGCTGACTTTTAAAAATACAAAATCTCCAGCTTCAAATTCCACGTCTCTTCGTAACAAGTCTGCATAACTTTTCTGATGACTTTGCACAATCTTCAGTCTTTCTTTAATTATCTGAACCTTTTCAGTAGTCTCCTAAATCATCTCAGTTCTAGGTTTGATACGATCTTCGGGTTCAACCCAACATATCAGTGATCGACATGGTCTTCCGTATAAAGCTTCATAGGGTGAAACTCCAATACTCATCTGATAACTGTTATTATAAACAAACTCTACAAGGGGTAAATGACCACTCCAACTTTTTCCAAAATCTAGGATACAAGACCTCAACATGTCTTCAAGAATTTGTATAGTACGTTCTGATTGTCCATCAGTCTGAGGATGATGCGCAGTGCTTAAGCTGAGTTCGGTACCCAATTCTTTCTGAAGAGCTCTCCAAAATTTTGAAGTGAATCTCGGATCTCTGTCTGAAACAATATTAGAAGGAATACCATGCAAACAAACAATATTATTAATATACAATTTGCTTAACTCTGAAAGAGAATAATTCATTCGAACATGAATGAAATGTGCAATCTTTGTCAATCTATCAACGATCACCCAAACTGCATCGAATTTCTCTGCTGTCCTAGGCGAACCAGTCACGAAATCCATAGTTAACCTATCCAGTTTCCACACTGGTATAGCCAAAGGTTGTAACAACCCAGCTGGTTTCTAATGTTCCGCCTTAAATTTTTGATAAATCAAACACCTCTTAACATATGAAGCCACATCATGTTTCATTCCAACCCACCAATACTGGCGTTTCATATCTTGATACATCTTCTTACTGCCAAGATGAATGGCAAATCTGGATTTATGGCTCCCAGCTAAGACCGCTTGCCTCAAATCCAAATCACAAGGAACGACGACTCGATTTTTGAAGAATAGAAATCCGTCAGAACTGATTTTCCAACTATCAAACTGTTCACCAACTTGAATCTTCTCAAATCTCTCTTTTATTTCTTCGTAAAATTTTTGTAAGGCTTTCACACGCTGCAAGAGTGTAGGGGTCGCAATTAAGTTAAAAACTATGACCAAATGACCATCCCCTTGGAAATGCAACTCGTAATCTCCAATGACTGAGTATCTTTTCCAATCCTCGAAGACAAGGCAAGAAAGGGATCCTTGAGGATAACGACTTAAGGCATCCGCTATAACATTGGCTTTACCAGGATGATACTGCAAAGTGAAGTCATAGTCCTCCATATATTTAGCCCAACGTCGTTTTCGGAGACTCAAATCACGCTGAGAGAAAAGATATTTCAAACTTTTGTGATCTGAAAATATCTCGAATTTAGCACCATACAAGTAGTTTCGCCAAATCTTTAGAGCGAATATAATAGCTGCAAGCTCCAGGTCGTGTGTAGGGTAATTTTGCTCATGCATCTTTAACTGTCAAGATGCATAAGCTATGACTTTGTTTTGCTGCATCAAAACACAACCCAAGCCAACTCCTAGGCATCAGTAAAAACTGCATAAGGTAAAGTCTCGACAGGTACTGGCAAAACTGGAGCAGTAGTCAATCTCTGCTTGAGCTCATCAAAAGCTGCTTGACACTTCACTCCAGAAGAACTTCACATCCTTTCTAGTCAATTGTGTTAGCGGCATAGCAACAGAAGAAAAGTTTTGCACGAACCGTCGATAGTAGCCAGCTAAACCCAAGAAACTGCGCACACCTGTGACATTTCTGGGCGGCTTCCACTCTAACACTGCTTCAATCTCAGCTGGATCAACTGAAATGCCATTCTGGGAAACAACATGGCCTAAAAATTTACTTCAGTCATCCAAAAATTGCATTTTTCACGCTTAGCATATAACTGATGTTCCCTCAATGTCTGTAGAATAATTCTCAGATGTTCCATATGCTCATCCCGAGTCTTAGAATAAATTAAGATGTCATCGATGAATACAACAACGAAATGGTCTAGATATGGCCGAAAGACTCTATTCATAAGATCCATAAAGGCAGCTGGTGCATTGGTCAACCCAAATTGAAGCATTAAAAATTCAAAGTGTCCATAACGTGTACGAAAAGCGGTTTTCTGAATATCTTCTTCACGTACTTTTAATTGGTGATAACCAGATCTCAGATCAGTTTTCGAGAAATACATAGATTCTCCGAGCTGATCAAATAAATCATCGATTCTTGGTAATGGATATCTGTTCTTGACTGTTACATGATTCAATTTACGATAGTCGATACATAACCGAAGTGAACCATCCTGCTTCTTTGCAAATAAAACTAGTGCACCACACGGCGAAATACTATTTTGAATGAATCCTTTTTGTAGCAAATCATTTAACTGGGTCCTCAATTCGTTCAATTCAGCAGGAGCCATGCAGTAAGGAGCAATAGAAATTAAAGTGGTACCGGGCAACAAGTCAATACAAAAATCAATCTCGCGGTTTGGTGGCAACCCAGGCAGATCCTCTAGAAAAACATCAGGGTAATCACAAACCACTGACAAATTAGAATCCTGCCTAACAGTAACAAGGTCACCGCTAACAGCAAAAATACTCCCGTAAAGCTCCAATCTCCTCCGACCACCCAAACTGGCTCGTAAAACAGGGTCAACAGGAAGCATGCGAGTGTTACATGGATGCATCAAGACTTTTCCATTTTCCAATGTAAGTGATATATTTCTCCGATAATAGTCAATATTTGCTTTATATAAGTTCAACCAATCCATACCTAGGATCACGTCAAACTGATCCATAGGTATAACTATCAGGTCAACTGATAGTTCGTGTCCATCAATAATTAGGGCAGCAGATCGGACAACAAGATATACTTCATATCTTTTATTTAAAGGAGTACTCAATATAAGGGAATTATCTAGTTTCTCCACAATCACATTCAAAATATGAATAAGCGATGCAGAAATAAATGAATGTGTAGCGCCAGTATCAAAAAGAACATGCACCATAGTGTTAAACAAAGAAAGCGTACCATCAATGACGCCCTGACTAGACTGATCAATAGTCTCAGTTCTAGAAACTGCATAAGCTTGGCCAGACATCTTCTCTTTTTCTTTCTTGTTTCTGCCAAATCCACCCCTTGATGTATTAGGAGTAGTGCCAGCCATCATACTAGAAGATCCTGCTGGAGTAGTATTAGCTGCATAATTCTGCTGATGACCAGAAGACCTCTAAAAATTAGTACCAGTGGGCTGATACTGCTGTTGAAACGGAAGTCTATAACCGATTGGCTATGGGGAAGCAAAGCTCTGTGATCCAGAAAAACTGCGCTGACTCTGACCAGAAAATCCCTTACCAACTCCAAAATCAAGTTTAACAAATGCTGACTGCCCAAGCACCGAATTAGTTTGAGAAGTTTTTTTATTCTCTGGGCAATTCTTCCTCAAATTACCCAGCTAGTTACAAGTATGACATAAATAAGGGCTCGAGCGTCCACTAGTAGAATAAGGAGTACCATTGGACTGTCCACTAGCTTCACTCTGAGTGTGTCCATCCTTGTTCTGATTCTTCTTCTGATCTTTCTTGTTTGTTTTACCTCCAACTTGTTGTTCTTTATTTGACTTACCCTTGTACTCACCGAATTGCTCAACTAAAACAGCTTCAACACGTTGAGCAGCAGCAACGACTTCAGAAATAGACTTGTATTCCATAGTTGCTAACTGATGGCGAATCTTGGGTCTCAGATGCTTCATGAATTTGAACATTTGAACAACTGGATCCTCAATAACATATTGCGATAATTCCAAAAATTTAACGTAGTACTCCAATACAGTCAAACCTTCCTGCTCCAACTTAAAATATGCACTAATCATATTCTGACGGTGACCAGCATTGCAATATTTATCACGGAATACAGTGTCAAACTGTTTCCAGGCCATCATCTCTCGCGAGTAATCCAGCTTAAGAGTTTTCCACCAAACTTCAGCCATCCTCTCAAAGTAAAATGTTGCAAGACCAACCCAAAACTTTGTAGGAGCTCTAATACCAGTTAGCTTCTTCTCCATCACTCGCAACCAATTTTTGGCACTTTGAGGATCACCACCCCCCACAAATACTGGAGGGTTTATTTTCCCAAACTATTCAAAGAATTTCATGTAGCACGCCTCAAGATCTTGAATATTGCTACCCCGAGGCAAATTTTGTAATACATCTCTTAAGGCCATGAGCGGATCAACAAGCTGCGACTCAACAGATTGGATAATAGGTGCCATAGGTACACAATTTCTAGGAGCTCTTCGTGGAGGCATTCTTGACAATCTGAAACATTTACGGGTAAGTTAGAGTACGTTCTTAGGCACAGTATATTGTAAACTCTTGTATATTGATTTACTATCTATCTTATTGATATCACTTTTTAAGATGGAATCTGGCTCTGATACCAAAAATTTTGTCACGACCCGCAAAAGATCGGCGACAGAACGAGGAACGATACCGTCCAACCCATTTCACTTAATTTAAAATTTACAGCAGCGGAAGACAAAAATTTAATTATTTACGCCAGGCCCAAAATGCAATGGGCTTAACAGGTTCCAAAAGTGACATCAGATAGTAAGACAATATAATCCAAATAAAGAAGAAACCGTGCGGAAAGAAAAATTAAAGTTTTAATGTTTACAATCATCCAATTAAATAAATATACCTCACTAAAAGTCTCTCGAGTGAAGTTAATAAAAGGATAGAAATTAAACAACTATGCTGGATCTAATCTTGACTTGGCGACTGCAGTCTGGCAAATAATTTCCTGAAAATTTTATTAAAGGGATGAGTTGACTAACTCAGTAGGGATTTTAAAATTTTCAGAGTTTAAAAGAAATGTTTTTATTAAGCATGTATAACATTTAAAATCATATTTTTATGTTATAAGCATTTAAAGAAATAAAGGCAATGCTCGGCGATCGCAAAAACCAATTAACACCCTGATCAGGTTTAGGTTTTGCGCCTAGGGACACGGCACATACAGTTGTCCCATTACTCTAGTTGCACTTTAGGGGTTAAAACCCAAGGATATTTCTGAAGAAATCCCCTTTAACGAAATTAATGCTTGAAACTGAGTGATACATTAGAATATAAATTATTCAACTTTAAACAATTATTTTAAAAATAACAATATGCAAAATGTAGTGCAAAACAAAATAATCACTACCTCAAATCTTGACTTACACTGACGAGGCCCAAATATTTAAGTAATTGAAGATTCAAGGTTCACGAATTTAATTGAGGTGAGTACCTAAAATGGAGTTGAGTGATTCCATGAGTGAATTATAAAATCTCCATAATTATTTGAAATTAACTTGGATCGGAGAGTATTTAATTTATAGCCCAAAACAAATTAAATTCTCTGCCCAAGAAGGCCTGGTTTCACAATGGCCATCGAACACAGGCCCTAAGCCCAACCCAAAAATCCACTACAGCCCATGGTCCAAATCCGTGGGTCTGCTTGGTGTCCTACAGAGAGATGGAGCTCTCTCTCCCTTCAACGCAAAGCAACTTTCATTCACAAAACCCATAAAAGATTTTCCATTTAGCGAATGAGCGAATAAATCATATCTGGACGATGCATTACGTCAACAAAAACTTATACAAAATCACATAATTTAGTTGAATTGAACAAACTTGTCAAGCAAATCTTAATCCAATTTTACACCAACAATTGGTACTCAAAGACGATAATCAAAGGAATCCTTTCATACCTTGAAAAATCTCTTCATTGCATAAACCTTTAATTTGGCCAAAACATATTCAAAGCTTCAACCCGTAGAAACACAATGGAGAAATCGGAGTTCATCTTCTAAGCTTGCCGAAAAAAGGATCTCCCACAGCGCCAACACTATTGATTTCTAGACTGAGACTCCCAAAGTTCAACCTTCCTGATTTGAATGAAAATCCTTGCAGTTAATTCAAAACAACGTCAATATTCCAACTAGTGAATCAAAGACACACCTTTGTGCAAGAAGCACTTACCAGAGAGGAAGATTGCTTGCAACAGAGCTTGGGTTCGACTCGCCTCTAACTGGGATATGCGCTGCAGGAGAGGAATTTGAGACGGCAAGATCTAGCGACTAGGAGAATGATGATGCAAAGGAATCGGTTTCCTTAAAAACTGAAGAGGGAAGGAGACAAATTTGGGGGAGGAGAGTGATCTGGGGAAAATCGCATCTCCTCTGCAATTTTTCCCATTTGGGGGAGAATACGTTTTCTTGAAACGTATTCTTCCCCAAATAAAGAATTTTAAAATTTTTTTTTTAATTAAATGGGCCACACCAAAAGAGCTAGATTCCACAAATATAGTTTGATTTCTCCTCTCATTCTGGTCTACCTTCATTGTTCTGCTCCTCTGATTCGGATTTCTAGGAATATTTTGATTTCTGATGAATGGTTATGTATAGTTTCATTAATGTATCATTGCAATTTTATGTTTGTTGCAATCGGGTTGAATGGTTAAGGAAAAAGTATCTGATTAATGATTATTGGATTCATCATTGCAATTTTTATGTCTGTTGAAGGAAAAAGAATCTGTATGTGAAGATGCAATCGGGTTCAAGTTTGACAATTTTTGTTCTGATTGAATGTGTAATGTTGTCATGTAAGGCTAAAAGATTGTTTTTGCATGTGTATATTATTTATTTTTGTTTACAGTTCCCTTTTTTATTTATAGGCATATTACATACAGGTAAGGGAAGGGTACCTGAAAATTGTCCCATTTTACAGTTCACATTGTAGTTCCCTTTTTTTGTGGTACAAGTGAAGGAAATGACGACTGTGAGGGCAAAGAACCCCCTGGAGCTCCCAGCATTCCAGAATTTGATCTCAAATATGAAGATGACACAGTTTGGGTTCCTTTTGTTTTTTTTTTTTTTGGCACTCATGGGAACTGGAACCGATTGGAACTGGAACTAGAACCGAACTCGGTTCCGGTTCTGGTACCGATCCTGTCGGTTCCGGGTCTGGTTCCATACTCTCGGAACCGAGAACCGAACGGTTAGTTCCGAACAGTCCGGAACTGGAACCGATACCCGAGTTGCCCAGGCCTAATCACTACTGACTCTTTTCTTAAAACTCGTTATGAAAAAGCCTTTAATAAATTGTGCGGAAGCGTAAATAATAAAGTAAAACCATCTATTTAAAATCTTGCGGAAGCGTAAATCGTTTGAAATAGAACTAAAACAACTTAATACACTTTAATAAAGCTTAACATATTTACAACCGTTCCTCATTTTACCCTTAGCCTGGCCAACCCCGATCTCGTCCGTGCAAATCCTTCATCCTTGCTTCATTATTTGTTCGTCATTCTTAGTTTATGCGTCTTTCAATATCTGTTCATCGTTGTACCTACACCACTAAAGACATGAGCTTTCACCTAGTAAGGAAATGGAGGAAAACAATTATGCACATCTCTCTTTAGTTCTTCTTGGAATGGGGGCCGCCCAAACCAATTCTTTTCATTACGTTCGTTCGTTTTTTACTCGTACTACAAGCTGGAGATTGGAGTGTTCTTAGGGGATGGAATAGTGACTGGATTTCACCCTTTACTTGCAGCTAGGTCCCCGTTCCCGTCGAGGTTGTGGGCTTCACCTAACTCCGGACTAGTTCCACTACCCATCCGCCCCCCAACTCCTTGTTTCGTCCCCTCTCCGGCGTATCCTGCCTTCGAGGGTCCTCCCCTTCTAGCATATCCCGTATACTCACATGAAACAATTAACGAAAACAAATAACATATACTAACAAGACAGCAGAAATATATGTTTTTTACTTGAATATAACAACGAATATCATAATGACTAAGCACACTTAAGTCGAATGTAATAGCAGAAATCATAACTGACTAAGCATGCTTTTATCGAATATAATAACAAAAATCGTAAATGACTAAACATGCTTCTATCGAATATAATAGCGGAAATCGTAATGACTAAACATGCTTCTATCGAATATAATAGCGGAAATCATAATGACTAAACATGTTTCTATCGAATATAATAGCGGAAATCGTAAATGACTAAACATGCTTCGTGACGACAATGATAACAGTGGACATGCATAGCATAACAACAGAAACCATGAATGTTTAACCTATAGTAGCAGATAATAACAACTAAAGAACGACAAAACATGCTTCATATATCTAAAACAGTAGTGGTGAATATGGATCGGAATGAAACAACAAAACATAAGCATATTAACATATTTTAGATAATGGCAGCAGAAAACCAAGGAACTAAGCGTGCTTTAAATTAGATACAACAACAGTGAGAAATATCAAATGAACAACAAGTATATGCTTCCTAACGATAAAACTAACAGCGAGATCGGTGTCAGTGAAATGGTAACAGTCATGCTTTCCAATGGACAAATAGCGGATAGGTTTTAATTCTAAGGATTCTACAGCAGCTTGTAACTTTAAAATAACGGTAGATCATGATATTAACATTCACTTGAACGAACGATAGCACAGTGGTAAACAATGGCGAAAACAGTAACGGAAATGGCAAAGACAACAACCGTCATACCCTCCAAATGTTTGTAACATTGACTACAATAATGAATCGAAATAGCGAACACATACTGCATAACTAAATATTGGATAGTCAACAACTACTTATCATTTAGAACTCAACGTTTGCGTTACAGTATAACAGACAACAATATTAAGAACAAAACAGAGACATACTAAGAGGCCTTATGAATAATGGAGTAGTCTGTTACTCCCTCATAGAATAACTGCGCATCAAATAGGGTCACATTATAAATCATTTTCTTCCTTTATCATTCACGTTCAGCCCCTGTTCTCATTCTTATTCGTATTTCATCAAGTTTTTAAGCCACACTTTGTAAGAATGTTAATAGCACATAGAAAAAGATGATAAAATGAATAACTACAAAGTGAAGAGTAAAGACAGAAGAGCATTGAAGGAAATCAACAGAAACTATCTAGGAAATTCTACAGATTCTATCTACATAAGTCAAGTAAATTCCATAGGACACACACAAAACACATTTTACTTGGTTGTAGGGCTTCCTCAAGCCAAGGACTACCCAAATCCTTACCTTCTCGTTGATGACCTGACTTCTAGCAGCAGCCCTCTTCAACTCCCACACAGAACTCTCCTTCAGCTCTCCAAGACGTACTCAAACTTAGGGAAAAATGGAGGGAAGGGTGGAGGAGCTAGAGCTTAAAGGGCTCACCTGGGAGGCATCCTATACGTCCAGCAGGGGTTGGAAGCGAGCAAATCCCTATTGGTCGCCTGTATTGTGTGATTTCGTGTCGGGGGATCGCGTTTTCATTGGTTTTGCGTTGCTTTCATTCTGTTTTAATTTTATACTGTCGCTGATCTACTGCGATTTAGACGGATACGGACAGTATCTTCATGTCCGCATTCGTCCACAAGACCAGATTTTTCCTTGTAAAAGCCAAGTTCGGATGAAAACTAGCGTCCTTACTCCATTGTTCGTACCGTCCGCAGGCATCTTGAGGATGCGATATAGCATCCGCATGTGTCGTTCGCGTCATCTGAATTGTCCCTATAATGGACAGATTCGATGCGGATGCCTCCTCACCTCGTTCGCGTGTATCCAGACTCGTCCGAATGTGTCCAGAGTAGTACAGAGTCGATGCGGACGCCATTCTTCTCATCCACATCATCCACAACCATTGTCTGAAAGTTCCCAGTGTTGGAACAGATTTGATGCAGACGCCATTCTTCTCTTCCGCAACGTGTCGTCCGAAACTGTCCAGACTTGAACAGATTCGATGCGGATGCCATTCTTCTCGTCCGCATCATCCGAAGACTCGTCCTAAATTCTCACTTTCTTCCTCTTTCCACACTTAACTCTCACCCCACAACATTTCTCCCACAATAGTCGTCACAAAATGACACGTATAGATACGCGATGCAACATCCTCATAACTCCAACACTTTGATTACATCACGTATACAGGGAAAAACGTTACTGAAACCACTCTTAGACTTCACGCTCCAAACGCCCTTGGTAATATCCCAACAATTATCCAACTTAAAATATCGAGATGTTACAATATAAGAATCAACTGTACGCTCCAGCGAGTACCGCAAAATACAAAATCCTCGGCAAACTAAGTTCAATGAATTATAGGGACATTCGTTTTATGTTTGAGGGGCGTCCTTCGCGATTATAGGTAGATTTAACATTCAGAGAAGTCTGGCGAACATACAATGAACATCCATCTGCTAAAGACGGACATCCGTTTCAGCCTGAACGATGTAATCTTAAGTCGAGGGACGTCCGTTGTGAGACTAGGGACATTCGTCATTGCCATCTGGAAAATGACAAACTCCATCATAGCCGTCCATTCCGATTGAGGGACATCCGTTCTCTATCCAACGGCCATGAAAGGGATGTCGAAAATGAGAAGAGGGACGTCCGTTTTAGACCGAGTGACGTTTGTCATTGCCATTTGGAAAATGACAAACTGCATCCTAGCCATCTATTTCGATCGAGGGACGTCCGTGCTAGATCCAACGGCCATGAACCATCGTTCCAATGGGCTTGACGGACGTCCCTCGATAATTGATGTCCTTCGTCAGTCTGTTGAATTATTGTTCAACGGTTCTTAGCTGACTAATTTTGACAGACGTCTCCTGTTGTTGCTACCTTGGACATCTCCGTTCGACGGTCCTTGGCCGACGAATTTTGACAAACGTTGTCCGTTGTTGCTACCTTGGATGTCTCCATTCATCGTCATCAAGCCTCCGCCGTTCGTCATCATCAAGCCTCCACAGTTCGTCGTCATCAAGCCTCTGCGGTTCGTCGTCAAGCCGCCACGGTTCGTCATCAAGCAGCTGCAATTCGTCGTCATTAACAGTATACGTAACAACGATGGTTGACGCAACGTTTTCTCATAGTTCAGTGGTTAAGTTATTACCGAAAAAATGATGATAGTTGTTTTGTCACTACCAATAAAAGATGATGGTTGTTTTGTTATTTTCCCATTTTTCAAACATTTGATTAATTTTTTATAATTATTTTATCCGTATAACTAACAATAACTACTTAAAAATTTACATCAATACTTGGCTCTAAGTCAAAGTAACCTCTCACAATAATTACATAGTGCGTGCAATTATATTTAAATATTTATATTATTATTATCATTCTTTGTATTATTTTTGTTTTTTTTTTCTAATTTCTTATTTTATCTAATTTTTTACTATATTATTTTTTTATTTTAATTAATTTCTTATTTTATTTAAAATTTCTATTTATTTTAGTTTCCTTATTAATTAGTTTATTAATTATCTATTGTTTACTTCTATGTTATCATTGAAAAAAATTCAAATCATGTAAAAGAGTTTTTTGCAATGATTGAAAAAATATTTTTAAAAACTAATACAATTATCTTTATTTTGAAAAAAAAAAATTTTATTATTATTTTATTTTTTCATTTTTATTTTGAAATTCCGCTGCACCAATTAATTTTTCAAACACTTGTTTGATTTTTTTAAACAATTGATTATTTTAACAGCAAAACAAACCATAATTATTAAAAATATATATAAAATTGTACCAAAAAAACAGTATTATTACTCATTGCATTTTGAAATTTGAATTGTGTCTTAGTCAAATTTTCAACCATCAAATAGCATTTCTAACTTTGGACTCTAAAAACAGTAGCAAAATGGTTTTTAGGTAGAGATAAGCTACTTGAATCTCTTGTGAAAGATGAAATGTATGGGATACGTGTCACGACCTGAAGGTAGGCTGGACAGAATCGTCGAGTCAGGCGACTTGATTCTAGGAGAGAACTCGGTTACCCAGCTCAAGACATGAATTTTTATGCAGAAGACTTAAAGAGAATAATATCAAGTTCAAACCTAAATCACATGGGTTAGGGTCCACAGAGTGATCAACCAGAGACATGATGGCCTAATAAAAGAAAGTACTGTGCAAGAATTAAATCAAACAACACCAAAACTAAAATCTCAACATATTAGGAATGGATGGATTGAACTGACGAACCTCTACCCATCTACGAGGAGACTGAAACACCCATCAGGGAACACCAGTTTCACCCTGCTGCCACACATACACAACCAGTGTACTGAACCTACACCCTAACCTGTGAAAAAATATAGTCTAAGGGGTGAGTGACTAACTTAGTAGGAAAATCTATACTAAATGCAATGCATGCTAAAAATCGTTTTCCTTATCTTTTAAAAATTATTTAATGCTTCTCATTTACCGTACATGGATTTTAAACATTTAAAATCTCTTTATCATTTTAATAAACTGGCCCATGGCCCTCAATGTGACTTTATTCAAAAACCTGTTGTATACATTGACAACTATAATCGCAAAATATGCCAACATAGTTTTTCGTATGAAAACGTCATCAGTGAAAAAGGATGGTCACTCAAGGACCCATTTCTCACCCATCATAGAGAGGTGGTTTAATCTCTCAGATGTTCCAACGGGCCGTAGTCAGCGCCGATACCATCTAAAGATTCAGCGCATTACCCAAGTTATCGGCTAGCAAGTTCCGCGACAACACAACTCGTATAACTGCCTAGATGTGCCAACGGGCCGTAACCAACTCCGATGTAATCTATGTAATCGGAGTAATGGATAATGTTGCTCACGATAGACCACTTCTCACTAAGTACCTTTATGTTCCAAATTGACAAGAGTTACCGACGAGCTGAGCTACGAGCCGTCCAGCCACCCGCCAAATAAAACGGTACTAGGATAGGCTAATCTTCATGACTAACAACCTTCAATCCGTTCTCAATGAAATAGATGGCCATGCAAGGACCCACCCCGCACATATCATAGAAAGGTGGCAATCAGCTAGAGATGTTAAACGAGCCGGCTAAGCCGAGGCAAGCCTGTGAAGTCCCAACTCACCGAGCCTAATGAGCCGAGCCTAACGAGTTGACCCCAAAAAATTTTCAACCCGAGCCAGCTCACGAGCCACAAGCCTAACGAGTTGAGCCGAGCCGAGCGGCCCAACGAGCCCAACGAGTCGAGCTTAATGAGCATACATAAAGAAAATTATTTTATATAAATATGTTATATATTTTTTTTAATTTTAGTTATTAAAACTATAATAAATATTTATTATTATAATATTATAATATGATAGAATTAGACGATAGTTAGTCTTATAAATAATAAAATTATTTAATTATTATAAAAATAACATGTAATAAGTAATAAATGTTAGGCGTATTTATATTTTGATGATGATTAATATTCATGAATTTAATAAGTTGTGTATTTGTTGAATTTATATTCTGCAAATATTATTAATTATATTAGAAATACCTTAAATGAGGGTATTATTACTGTCTAACGAGTTTGTCTAAGTCCATGTAGTGAATAGATATCATTGTGGGACTTAGAGAATTTGAGATGTGCAGATAGGAAGTAAAGTATTTCATTCTAGGAGTTTTCGGACTAGATGCAGTCACGACCCGGTCGAGAACGTCGACCGACATACTTCACATATTCAAGTTTCGTGTTTTGGACGAAGCGAGGATGTGAGGAAATGCGTCTAAATATGTCAAGCTGTGCAGATCGTGATCTGCAAGTGAGCTCATCATCGATGTCATCATCCTGACCCTCACCGTCTGCAAACTGATCATCGTCAAAGAGCAACATTGTGGTTGGCCATTCCAAAGCGTCACTCACCAGCTTCAAGCTTGTTTCGTCTAGCTGTGAGAAAATGTGGGTAACCATCATGATGAAGACGAAGAAAAAGAGAACCAGAAGCTTGCTGAAAGAAGGAAACACCATGGAACTTGTTGCCTAGCAGGGCAACCCGCTAGTGGGCTAGGCTCAGGCTCGGCCTGCCTTTTGGGCTCGAGCCTAGCCCTCCCGTTAGCCACCTCTACTATCCGCCAATAGCAATACCTCATGAGACAGGAAAGAATACCATTGATGGCGATCCACAGATCCAGCACGTCACCTGAGTTGCCTAGGAAGTAGTCAACGACGACACAACTTGTACAAACATATACCCAGAGTGAGGTTTCTCATGATAGACCACTTCTCACTAAGTATCTTTATATTCCAAATTGACGAGGGTTGCCGATGAGCAAAGCTACAAGCCGTCCAGCCACCCGCCAAATGAAATGGTACTAGGATAGGCTAATTTTCTCAACTGACAACCCTGCCAACTCTATGTGACAAATACCCTAGTCAGGTTTAGGGACTTGTAACCTAAGGAAGCGTCATCACCCTCTCATCCTATTTCCAACTTTCAAGACTTATAACTTGAGGACACGTCACCAATGCCCCATCCTCTTTTTCCACTTCTAGGGATCAAAACCTGAAGGCATGTCATGAATGCTCCATCGCCAATTTTCACGTAAACGAACAATCTTCACGCAGTAGAAGATTGCACGAGGATAGCCTTTGTGATGCTTTAGCGCTAGAATGCCTAAAGCATCAAGGGGATTCATCCTCCCAATGTACATATCAAATCTTCTCACAGTAGAACATTTTGAGGGATAGCCTAGTGATGCTTTAGCACTAGAGTGCCTAAAGCATCAAGAGGATTCATCTTCCCAATGTACATATCATATAACTCATATTCTCGCAGTAGAAGATGTCACTGAAAGCCTCGTGATGCTTTAGCGCTAAAGTGGCTAAAGCATCAAAAGGATTTATCCTTCCAACACATGCACAGATATCACATCATTAATATGGCAGAATATCAAGGATAAATCATGTACGGAATGTAAACGTGAAAAAAGATACATATACGTAAAAACTGACATGCTGTCGAATAGTCCCCGTTGGGTTTTTAGGTGTGGTATTCCACAAAATAGTAGTTTTGAAAATCATGATGCAATGCAGTGTAAAAAGTATAAAGATCCCTACCTCGATGGTGACCATGACACACTTACCGACAAACCAACTCCATGCGCTGTCGTAACCGAAAAATTGAATTTCCTGACACCTCTAGAACCTACAACAAGGCCATTGTCAACATCCCAACAAATATATAAGGGATAATAGAAAAGTCTCCATCAAGACCCTGGTTTCAAGACGATTTCTAGGGATAACCACCGGCCCCAAACCGGAAACCGAAACTAAGAATACAACCTATACATTGGATTAAGCCTAATGTCCATCTTTATGCTACTATAGACTCTAACCCAACATTGACAGTCAAGATAGTAAATAAAATGGAAAATAAGACTTAATTAACAGAGCTTGAATTCCTCAGAAATTGACTATCAAAGCAGCACGCAATATGGAGAACAAGAAATTTTCCTAAGAGAGTACTATCCTCATTATTGACCCCTAAAATAACAATTGAAATGAGGAGCAAGACTAACTCATTCAAGAAGACAAAATATCCTTCACGGTCTACTAAGTAGTGACAGAGATGCAGGACCTAATAGCAATCAGTAACATAACAAGTCCTCAACAACATCTATCCAACAGAAATCCATAATAGAAATCAAATTGAATTCTAGCGTTCGACATTTCTATCAAAACAAAAACCCATAATAGTTTTTCTTCATAACACAACTCCTCAGTCTCAAATTCGGAACCGTAGCATAACAGGGACCAAAACCATCACAACAAAAATTTCACTCTCGGGTCTTTTCCTTATATTTAGAATCACCAATTCATTTAGCATTTTAATAGGCACATCAACTAGGTCTCAGGTTATCTAACAAAACCCAACAGCATTCATAAACCCATCACTCAATGCTGAAACCCAAAGCACAATCGTAAACCAAACTAAAATCCTCAAGTCCATCAATGACCAAAGAGTGTTCAAGCGACAACATCAGATCGATCCCAAAGAACAGAATCATTTTTTAGGAGAGTAATTGTAATAACCTGATACTATTTTCCCTGTATACGCAATGTAATCAAACTTTTGAGGAAATTATATATGACATTGCGTATTTATACTTGTTAAATTATGACATGTATTTATGGGAAAAATATTATGGGAAAAAGTATAGTGGGAAAATGTGAAGAAAATAGAGATTGGGGTTGTGCGGATGCATGCAGACACCATGGGGATGACGTTTGGTGTCCACACACGCTCGGAGGACGAATGCAGGATGGATCCTCACGTCCTAAATTGACCTTGTCTCTATGCAGACGAAGTGCGGACGATGCAGACAAGGATGGGGTGCACCCGCATCGAATTTGTCCAATTCCTGGACACATTCAGACAAACGCGGACGCAGTATGCGGACACCAAAATTCGTCGGAATGTCGCATTCAGATGATACAGGCAAGACGAGGATGCCATTTCTCCTCCGTAAGCCTTAGGAATTTTACACATGTGGATGAGATCATCGCGTCCGCACTCGTCCGAGATATCGCATATCTGTGACAAGGAATGATTTAAAATCAGAGAATATTGACGCATAGTGAATAAAAATGAGGCCCCTCGACACATAATCTAACGCCTCCAGGTCCCAACCAGCAAAGCTGTCCCCCTGCATCCTCTCTGCTTGGCATACGCCCTATCTCTAGGAGGTAAGCCCTCCTATTTAGCTTTAGCCAATGCCTCCTCCTCTGCGTCTCTCCTTCATCTTTGTTCAGTTCTTTGCTTCTGGAGGAATTCATGCTTGGAGTGTGGAAACAAAGGGGTTCTGCTGTCCGTGTGTCAAATCATTAACAAATGGTAAGGAATTTTGGGTAGTCTTTAGCCATTTGGAGGCACTACACCCAAGTAAAGGGTGTGTGTGTGATTGATTGTCTATTGTTGAAATCCCTATGAAGATTGTTGTGTGTAGTTATATCTCGGTGAAATCCTTAGGTATTTTAAAGTTCTGCATTTTTCTCCTTTAGATGCTTTTCCTTGTTGTTACACTTCAGTTTGCTTAACGAATCATTTTACTAGATGTTGAGCATTGGTTGGGTTGTTAAATCCTTGTATGATGTTAAGATGGATAATGTAAAACTATGAACTAAGGATTTCTTGGCGATTGCTAAGATACATGATATTGTCCACTCGTGATATCTTGTTCTGCTATCTATTTTATTCGGTGAATGCATGTTGGTTCTAAATAGGTAACGTTTACAGGTTGCATCACATTCGCTTTGTTACTCTATTCTGTAGTCAGTTTTGTTTAGACGTGAGAGCTTGATTAACCCCTGTTTTATTCGTTATACGCTGCTGTGTTGAATTTTTTTCCTGTCAATCCTGTATATATTGAAATATTTATATTACTAGAGACTTGTTGCTAATTCACTGTTACGTCCCGTAGTTTACTGTCAGGACATTGAGCATATACACACGTTTCATTTAGCTGTATTATTTGTATCCGTTGTTAGTGTATAAAACAGGTATGTTCATGACTATTTTTCGGCCATGCTTAGTGTAATGACCCAGTTTTTCATAAGCTTTTAAAAATGTGTAAAATTTAAAACGTTTGTAAGACAATTAAAATCCTTCATAATCAGAGCGCTAAAACCGAGCGTCAAAATCCATTCATTACATTCGTTATGAAAATCGTTTATCAAAACATAGTGGAAGCAATAATAATTTATTTAAAATATAGTGAAAGCAAAAATATACTAATTAAAACATGCTAAGTAAATCGTTATGTTTTACAAATTACTTTACTCGTCTTTAGCTGGACCAGCCACATGCTCTGCCCATGTAAATATTTCATCGACTGCTTTGTATTTTGTTCATCGTTCTTCTCATGTATACACATGTATCTACACCACAAGTAAACTGTAAGCCCAAAGGCTTAGTAAGGAAAGAGAATATGCAATATGATCATGCATCTCTTTAGTTCACTTGGAGTGAGTCTGCCACAAACCAATCTTTTCATTACGTTCTTTCATTCATTCATTCATAACTCGTACATCGAGCCAAAATTTGAAGCAACACGTATGTGATGGAATAGTTTGGTCAGCTTCTAACCCTATCTGGGTTAGATCCGAACTACCCATCTACCCACCAACTTCCCATCATCATCATCATCATCGTCATCATCATTCGTTCATTGCATTCGTTCATTTCATTTTCCTCACTCATGCATGCCACCTCGAGGGCACTCCCTACTTGTTTCTATTAACATGATGCATGTTGACACATTATAGAAAGAATAATAATTAAACGACGAATAGCAAAAATAGTACGAATCGTAAACGATGAATGGCAAGAATAACATTAATTGAAAGCAAACACAGAAAAGAATCGAAGGCGACATATAACATGCTTGATTCTACCGAACATAACACTCAAGATATAGCGAGACGAGTAAACTATTAAATACAAGGTATCTAAGAGAATTAATAATGGGATCATGCTTTTATTCTACTTGGTTAAACATACTTTTATTTGATTAGTTAAACTTGCTACAATTAATGATTTAGTTAATTAAACATGCAAAGAGTCCTATTAGACATGCTCGATTTATTTAATTATACTAAACATGCTTCTAGAATCATTAGCCTAATTAATCTTCACATGCTTGATTTACGGAAATAAAACACATATTGACAATTAAGAAACTACAGCGAATAACAAGGTAGATATGCAGGAAGCTACAGCCAAAGAATATAACTAATTGTACAAAACAGAATTTAAAGTCTCTATTCATTAATGATTATAAGTGCATATTATGTTATACTTCATTTTCGTTATTCGATTCTACAAACTTAACGTTTTCATTCATCATTCATGCATCACATCTCTATCAAAGTAAAGAGAACTACAATTCCTAGCCAAAACTAAGAAATAACAACATTATAACTAGATTTCAAATTATGGAACTAAGCTATCTATGCATGCTATTCCGATTAAAACAGAACATCACATAGTAAATAAATCATAAGCTGGAAATCTACCTAACAAATCACAATTAGATCATGCTCCACAATTTGATAGAACGAGTATCATGCTAAACGAATTGATGCTAATTAAATCTAGAACATTTATCGCTCCTAACCAGAACCAAGAAGTCAATAACGTAATATGCTAGATTTCAAATATTAAACTAGTTCTATCTACACCTACTAATAAATAAAATAGAGCATAAACATAAGTAATAAATTGAAGCGAGTCGATAACCGAATTAAACTAGACATGTTCAGATTTAATGGATCTACAGTAAGCAAACAAAAGTAATCATAACAGTAAAGCATTTCATAAAAACTAGTTCATGACTTATGCAGTTCATACCACATTTATAGTTATCACATCATCCTACCAATTTTTTCTACTTGTCATTCATTCCATTTTTAGGCATTCCATTTCAACATTCAAAATAAGGGAATGTACAAAATGAAACAACACAACAGAGAAGTAGATTAAAGGATTCGCACAAGAAATTTAACAGTAATTCATCAAGCACAATACTAACACACACACTTGTAATGTAGGGCCTTCACATGGCCACGACACACCCAATTCCTTACCTCGAAGCTTTATTGTGTTAGCACCCTATCATTATCCTTCTTCGTCTTTTTAGTACTTTCACAAATTAGTAACATTCATCATTAATAATTACGACTTATGATTTTCCCTACCCTTAGTTACATAGAATTTCTAGGAACTCATTAACACCTAAACAGAACATAGTTTATTCCAATAAATTAATCCAATTACCGTACAATACAAGAAAACAGAAACCCAGTGACAATCAACAAAGTACAAGTCTACATCAGAACCAAATCCAACATATTCGTACTCTATGCAATAACCAACCGAGTGTATCTTATTATTTTTCATCCAAACAGTAGATTAATATCCAATTAGATAACTCAGTAATGCACATCACATAACCGAACAGTAGTACACAATATCTCCACAGTTAACAACAATTTACAGGTTATCAGCCCACTTATCAACTCAACCATAACCAACAGATAGATAATTGTATCCAACAATCAACACCAACAACCAATTCTTGGAACGTAAATCCAATCCTTCAATGTTCACAATAATAGGATACGAATCGAGTAATGAGAAACATGGAGTATTTTAAAACAATAGAGGCAATATCCAGAGGCACCAAACCAACGTCAAACAGCAGTGTATTTTCATGCTTCACAACCAAACACCAACAAGATTCATCAGTGAAGAACATAACCAAATTATACACCTACAATTTATAGGGTATACATTCAACAGTAGCTACCACTAATAGAGCATAAATCTCAACTTTTTATCTTCATTGCATATCCATAAAAACCAGGGAGGAGCTGCCTTACCTGAGGAACCAAAAACAACCAACCCGAGTGAGTCAAACCGGGTCAGTCATACCTGGGTTAGAGCACCCGTGCTCCAGCAAATTGGCCCGAGGCGGGAACCGCAGCCCGACGCCAATGCCTCACAGCCGAGGACAACGTTGGCCACTGCATCGCCACCCACTACCTCCAACGACGGAAATTGACAGGGCATCGACAGTCGATGCTAATTCCGGTGACCCGAGCCTCGCGCTGGACCAAAATTGTGAAGCCCGATGCTTCGATCATTGCCAGCCGCCGCTCGCCGTTCGCCTGACCAGAACAAACCTGAGCTCCCTCTCCCAACATCTCTCTCACTTGCTCACCCTCTCGGCCTACGTCTCCCTCTCCCGATTGCCATCCCTCTCTCTCTCTTTCCGTGTTTTCTCCTCTCTTAAAACCAAAAATAACCTAATCTTCCCTTTAAATCATTAATCTAATTATTCTCCACTTAATCCCTCTCCAACATTTTTAATCCCAACTATCTAATAAAATCTCATTTTATTTAACTACAAACTGAACCACGTAATTGATCCTGGACCGAGCCAAACCAAACTGGTTCAATCCATTTTCCTCCCTTTGTAAATTCTTATTTTCAATAAATAAATTTCCATAAATTATAATCTTATGAATACGTCATTGGTAATACCCCGATAATTATCCAATTTAAAAGGTCAAGGTGTTACACTTAGTATTCACTGTAAAGTTTTTAAAGCATGCTCGTTCGCTTCCGTTGTTATCTCTCACATTCGTAGTTATGTTCATTATTTAAAAGCATGATTCTGTTGTTATATTTTGTTATTGCACGCTGCTGTGCATGGTCACTTAAGAAGCATGTTCTATCGTTATATTCCGCTATTGTACGCTGCTGAATGCTATCATTTAAGAAGCATGATTGGTCGTTTAATTTGTTTTGTACGTTGCCATACATTGTCACTTAAGAAGCATGTTATGTTGTTATTTCTCGTTGTTGCACGCTGCATTATATTGTCATGTTCTATTGTTCTATTCTGTTCAATGTACACAACTGTTTTTATTCGTCATTTAAAAAACGTGTCCTATTATTCTATTCCCCTCGATGTACGTCACTGTTTTTACCTTGCTTCATATTGTCTATTTACTGTCGATGGATGTAACATGCAATAATTAAAACTTGCTTAGTTCGTTGGTATAATTGGATATCGATTCAAATGTGACCCCCGCTTAATAGCATGTTTTAATCCCCACTGTTAAATGTTTCCTTTATAGTTGATTTATAATTATTCAAATATGTCCATTTTCTCCTTGTGTGTTTTAAATTCTGCCACTTAACGATTGATTTTCATTCCTTTTGATTATTGTCATTTACTTTCCATGTATGCGCTATTTGATTGTTATGTCATTCATGCATCATGTTAATAGAAATCTAGTAGAGACTTGGTGGTGATACTCACTCATGCATGAGTGAGGAAAAAAATGTTAAGAAAACGTTTAGGATGGATGGGATACGTCTATCACTAGGATAAAGCCTGGAAGACGCGATACGCCTAAAGGGAAAAGGATGTTCAGGATGGGCAAGATACGTCTATCACTGGGAAAAAGCCTGGAGGGCAGAATACACCTGAAGGGAAAAATAAGAAAAAGGGAGTTGGAAGAGCGGATGGGTAGTGGGCCTAGTCTGCAACTGGACGAAGCCCCCTACCCTATCGGTAGAGGGGACCTAGTTGCAAGTAAAAGGTTAGGTTCGACCAACTATTCCATCCTCTAAAAACCCTCCAATCTTTAGTGCGAAGTACGAGTAAAGAACCAAAGAACCAACGACTTAATGAAAATGTTGGATTTGGAGGCCCCCTTTCCAAAAAGTAACTAAAGAGAAACATATGCACTTGTATTAACTCATTTCTTTACTGGGTCATTAGACTCACGTCCTTACTTGTGGTGTAAGTAATGAGATGATTGCGCCTAGAGCATAGGAGGCCTTACCCATGGAGCCTGCGGAGTATCCAAAGGAAACGCGACCAAAGTAGGAGTATGGCTCAAGGATAAGAGGAAGTATTTATTTTGTGAGAGTTTAGTGACAAACAAGTTTTTGTGCAACGCTACTCTAAAACTCTAACCCTTATTTCGAACATTAAGTAGATAATATTTTTAACCTCGAACTTTAATTAAGGTATTAAGTGATATTTCTGTTCCTGTTTCCGCTATGCCTTGAGAAATATTTATTTGCGTTTTCGATAATTTTATGACGTTAGATTTCCACAATTTGATGACTGATGTGATACCTGTTTAGTGACGATCGAATTTTTAAGAAAAAGACTCTGATATTATCTTAAAAGGATTTTAAAATTAAAAAAATTCAAAAATTTAATGTATTTTTAAGATAACAAAAAATTCTGGTCGTCACAATAATATTTCTCACAATGACTTAAGGCAGAACCAAAACAAGAATCAAACTCTAAATCATAAAAACCGCACCAAAACAGGGCATATTATCAGCATTTCCATCAAACAACAACAACGCGGAAATCATCCAATCTAGGGCATGGTATCCTCACCTTGAGTGCAACGAAGAAGAAGGTCAGCCCTTGCTCAAAAAGCCCTCTGACAGAGTAGCCCAAATCACCGAAATCTCGAGCTCTCGATTCTGCCAACCCACGCAAAATGTCCCCGAACAGAAACGCACACTCACCCACGGTCTGGAAATCCTCCGACCGCTCATAGCTACCACTGGCCAGAATCATCGATTCCGTTCTCCCTGAATCCCCTTCCTCGCAAAATCGCCCTCTCGACAGAAACCTCATTTTCTCTCAAGCTGCGAAGAAGAAGACTAAATCTCTTCTTCTTAAAAAAAACAAAATAATTTATTAATTTAATTTATAATATAAAAAATATAATATATAATTTATATATTAAGTAAATCAAATTAAGTTTTTGTTTTTAAACCTGATTTAATTCCAAACTCATTTCAAAACGCTAATTAAAAAATTTTCTTTAGTCCAAATAATTTATCAAAAATATTTCTGAAAATAAACTCTCGCTCGGAAAATTTAATTTGACCATTTGACCAAAAAACATACACGTCGCCACTACGGGAAAAAATTGGTCAACTTTTCACTTTTGACCGAAAATTCATGAAAAATTTACACGTGGCATTTCTCGGATTTTACAATAAAATTCTTAGAGAGGCTAATCATAATGTTATGTTTAAGATGAAAATATAAATGTAGAACTTAAAAAGGTTGATTAGGTTGTGACCCTTTTCAACTCTTCCTAAATTTTATCACAATTTTGTAGAGATTATGAAAAATGACAGAAAGTTATAATCATCAGAAACATTAGGGGTGTTCAAATTTGGCTTCAGTTCAGTTTTAATACAAAAGTGAACCGAACCAATCGGTTTCGGTTTGAAAATTTTCAAACCTAAACCAAGATTTTGGTTTGGGGTAACCGAACCGAAACCGAACCAAATTTTCAATTCAGGTTCTGGTTTGACATATATATATACATATGTACTTTAATATAAAAATAATAAATAGTCTCGTTGACAAATTACTAAGCTGATTTTTTTTAAACTATACACAGGACAAATATGTTGTGAATCAATAACAAATCATGTCACTTGTAATATCAGAAAAAGTAGATTAGATTACCAAGCATAGTCAAATAGTCATTATAAAATCGAAATGAACAAGATAATTTTTGTGGAAAAAATGAAAACACAACTCCTGATCATCACTTCTATAAATGCATCAAAGACTTGGCCAGAAACAAAGCACAGAAGCTAAACTCTAGAGACTACTTTCTAATCACAATCACAATAATTTTGATCACAATCACATGCTCCAGCAAGGATAGCAAGCAGAACTTTGGAAACCATTCTGATCAATTAAAATAATTACAAAAACAAAAGCACAGGAGCTAATCACAGTTCATTTTCACATAAAACAAGCGAACAAAAATTGAGCAGAGAGAATACTACCTTCTGAATTTTTACCGAGGAAAATTGAGCATAACAAAAATACTGCAATGCCAATACAAGAATCTGGAGATGTAGACTCTAGAGATCGAACAGTCTGAAGCCTAGCAGGACACAGAACTGGATGTCTAGACTGGAAGACTCAGAGACGAAGATTGGAAGACTCTGGAGACAGGACGCCGAGACGAAGACTGGAAGACTCTGGAGATCGAACACTGGTGGGACACGAAACTGAAAGTCTCGCCTCTGGACTTTGGAGACTAGAAGAAGATGGGCGGAACACAGGATGCCGGGACGAAGACTAGAAGACTCTGGAGATGAAGAATCTGGAGACGAAGACTCTGGCGGGCGACGAAGTGTTTGGAGAGCGGAGATGGAGACTAGAAGAATGA
Organism: Begonia loranthoides; assembly: GCA_022433065.1. Classification (NCBI taxonomy): domain Eukaryota; kingdom Viridiplantae; phylum Streptophyta; class Magnoliopsida; order Cucurbitales; family Begoniaceae; genus Begonia; species Begonia loranthoides. The sequence goes on from CM039469.1 coordinate 15,483,536, forward strand.
ACAGGCTACGCTGCGATTTGCGAACGCGAAGAAGAGGAAAAGAAGCCAACGCTAGTACACAGTTCAATTCGGTTTTGAGAAACCAAAACCGAAAACCAAACCTAAATAACTCGATTTTTACCAAAATAAACCGAGTTCGGTTTTTAAAAGCACAAAGCAAACCAAAACCAAACCAAATCAACCAATTTTGGTTCGGTTCTTCAATTTCGATTTGGTTTGCACACTCCTAAGAAACATGCTAGTTTCATTTGAATATAAAGAGGTAGTGTTTGAATAGTAAAGAGAAAACAATGGGAAAAAGTCAAACCCTAATCCAAGACTAGAAAAGGGTAAAACAAAAAAGGGGTGAAACCTAAAAAAAGGAAATTATTGCCATTGGCATTCATTTAGGTTCTATTTGGCTATTTTGTTCATTTTCAGTGCCTAAAATGGTTCGATTTCCTTTAAAAATCCGATCCAATGGGACATATACATATCATCCCTATAATTAACCTTGCCATAATTAACTATTATGCGAATTTAGTTTGGATTATTTTCCATCAAATTTTGAATTCATAAGAAAAGGTTGTTTTATGCCTAAAAAGTCTGCACACACCAATTAGTTTAGGTTATATCAAATCAAATAAGTTATTATCGCGGGTAATTATATTTGTAAATTTGAAGAAGAAGGAAAAACAAGAAGAGTTACTTTCCGAGACAGGGGGATTCAAAATTGATCCATAATTGATCAACCCAACCCAACCCAACCCAACCAAATCGAGTGGCTTGGTTTGGTTTTAATTAGTTTCTATTTTGATTTCATTTATGTATTAGCAATGCTATCACCTGAAATTTTAGGTTTGACTCCGGTTGCCCCCTAAAAATTTGGTTTTAATTTCAAAATTATTGGAAACCATCTCTGCTAATTCGATTTGGTTGTATCACAAAATAGAACCCAACCGATCCATTATGGGAGATCAAATCAGCGTAGACTGAAGAGCAACACACGCTCATTTCCTTCGCTCTATATCTCCCTCCTGCCAAAATGACAAAAAGCAGCAACTGGGGGACCCACCATAACCAGCAGCAGACTCTCATTCTTGTCTTCGTTTATGGTAGTTACGGTTACGCTTCGGTTACGCTCTCATGTCATCTCACTCACTCTTCCCGCTTCTCCTCTGCCTGTCCATTACCCTTCCTTCTCCTCCCCCTCATTTCCCTCCTCTCCACCATATATACCCCTGCCTTTCACCTTCCCTCCTGAACCAACCTTCCTTCTTCTTCTGGCCGCCATTCTTGCCGATATGAAACCCTTCTCCGCTCTTCTTCGCCTTTCTGTTGCACTTCTTTTGATGGATATTGCATTCGCCTCTCCTGACTACCAGGACGCATTGTCTAAGTCGATTCTCTTTTTCGAAGGCCAACGCTCTGGCGTTCTTCCTCCCGACCAGCGAATGACTTGGCGCGCCAATTCCGCCATTCATGACGGTTCCGTTTCTAATGTGGACCTGAGCGGCGGATACTACGACGCCGGCGATAATGTTAAGTTTGGATTTCCGATGGCGTTCACCACCACAATGTTGGCCTGGAGTGTGATTGAGTTCGGCAATTTGATGCCGCCTAAAGAACTCAAGAATGCACTGGTGGCAATTCGTTGGGGTACGGACTATCTCCTCAAAACAGTGTCGCACCCCAATCGGATTTATGTTCAGGTAATACGAAACGTCGAGGGAAGGATATTCTCATTAATAGAGGATGAATTTAGTCCATTGGATTTTGATCTAGTGGCCCAGATGCCTGGTCAGACAAATATTTAATTTCGAGAAAATTTTCGTTTCCTTTTTTCTATGAATCCGCAGTAAATATGGAATATGGTCAAGAAGTCCAAGAATGATTTATTAAATGACTTACCTTAAGTTCTTTCTCTAATATCATAGACCTCTTTCTGATGCCATGTTTAGCTCTTCATCATCGAAAGCTGAAGTAGAAAGCTCATACTTTTTTATGAAGTTCACTCGTCGTTGATTTCTGTTTGATGTTGAAATCTGATATTATAAGTGAGCATCTCTTGCGGACGCTATCCTGAGTACTGCATCAATGGAGAGCTTTGCTTTGATTGGACCACTTTCGTTCTTTACGTTTTCAATTCTTTGAATGTCCGTACGTTCGTATCTCATTTGTATTATTTGGCTTCTTCTAGGGACATGATTCCAGGTACGTGAACTTAGAGGGAGGGTATTCATTGTTCTGTCTGGATTTTAAAAAATTTGGAATTCTATTGATTTTACAGGTGGGAGAACCGATTGGAGACCATAATTGCTGGGAAAGGCCGGAAGATATGGACACACCAAGGACAGTCTACGCCGTGGATGCACCAAACCCTGCTTCTGAAATCGCCGGAGAGACTGCAGCTGCTCTAGCTGCGTCGTCCATGGCATTCCAATCGTCGGATCCGGGCTACTCCCAAACTTTGTTGCGAAATGCTATCAAGGCATTTGAATTCGCAGACAAGAATAGAGGAGCTTACAGTGATAATTCAGATATTAAGCGTGCAGTTTGTCCATTTTATTGTGATTTCAGTGGGTATCAGGTAAGCAAAAACTCATTTCTCAAGGCCAAAAAAAAAGACACAAATTAGATACAAAGCGATGCAATCAGGTTTTGATTGGGTCGTCGGAAAATTAATCAAAGAAGTGTTTTCTGGTGGGAATGATCAGGATGAGTTGCTATGGGGAGCAGCATGGCTAAGGAGAGCAACCCAGGACGATTCTTACCTTGCTTACATTCAGAACAATGGCAAAACATTCGGAGCTGACGAAAACATCTACGAGTTTGGGTGGGACAACAAGCACGCTGGCCTCAACGTCCTACTTTCTAAGGTCAACTTGTTGATCAATTTCATAATTTGCTTTCTAGTTATTTCTGAAAATGGCAAAAAAAAAGATCATATTTTGAGAGTTACCCATTGCATATTGAACGTAATATTGATAAAAACTGGTCGTAATTGATGATAGGAAGCGTTAGAAGGGAAGGTAACGTCACTGCAATCATACAAAGCAGCAGCTGATAACTTCATGTGTACGCTCATCCCGACCACAACCTCATTCCACATAGGGTACACGCCCGGCGGCCTCATCTACAAGCCAGGAGGCAGCAACTTACAGCACGTCACCTCCCTCACATTCCTCCTCCTAGTCTATGCCAACAACCTCCAACAAACGTCGCAGTCAGTCAACTGCGGCAGTGACAAGGTCAGCCCACAGTCTCTCCGCCAACAGGCTAAAACACAGATTGATTACATCTTGGGCAACAACCCGAAAGGCATGTCTTACATGGTTGGATACAGCGACCATTACCCTCTGAGAATTCACCATAGAGGATCCTCTTTGCCTTCCATCAAAGTCCATCATAAAGCATTGCGCTGTAAAGATGGCACTGTCTACTTCAACTCCTCTAATCCCAACTCTAATGTTCTGGTCGGAGCCCTTGTTGGAGGCCCCGCTGAAGACGACTCTTACAAGGATGATCGTGCTGATGTTGGACAGTCCGAGCCCACTACCTATATTAATGCACCATTTGTTGGGGCGGCTGCTTACTTCGCTGCAAATCCTAACCCCAACTAAAAACTTCTGAAAATTTCTTCTTCGTTTTCTTACAATAATAGGAAGGTCGTTGCCATAGTCATGTTATAGATTAGGACACAGAAACTTCTGAAAATTTATTTTTCGTTTTCCTACAACACAGGAACGCCGTCGTCATAGTAATGTGATGGTTAGGATACAAAGGTCTCTCGTTTAGAGAATGGCTTGGAGCCCTAGATGGTAGAGGCCCTGTCTTTAATAGCTTGTTAATTGTTGTCACAAAAGCTTGTTGTAATTTATAACAATGGAGGATTGTCATTGTTTCGTTGCTTTTATACGAGGGAGATTTGGATATATATATATATATATATCCTTTCACTTTTATGAAGATAATTAATTTTATATTTAATAATTTATATTTAGTCAACTAAATTTAATATAGAGTCATTTTGGTTGATAAATGCCAAATTTTTATCCACCCAACATCTTTGTTTAGTGTACCACAAATTACAACGTGTATAAAAAAATTACAGAGCGAAAAAAAAAAAGAAAAACACAGATTTAATGAAGAAACTTGTAATACGAAGAAAAAAATTCTGACATAATTTCAAATGATATGACAATGAGCTTTTATGTAAACTAATTCTGTCACGTCCCAAAGAGGACCCGAGACAGAACGGAGAACGATTCGGCCCAAAAGGACGAATCGTCTGACCCTCACTTAAATCCAATAAATAGCAGCGGAAGACTTAAATGTTCACATTACAAATCAGGCCCAAAATAAAGGTCCAGAAGTAATAATAATATAATGTAAATTAACAGAATCTAAAACTAGGCAAAAATAACGTTAAAATTAGAACTAAGGTACATATCTTATCAAAATATTCGAAGTCACCTTATACAAAGAAAGAATTTAATTATACGGGAAAAGTCTTCAAATTTTTATTTCAGTAGTAGCAATAGAGGACTACTCTGATTAATTCATGAAAAAAAAAAGTCAATTTGGTGTGAGTCAACTAAACTCTATAGGGATTACTTTATATTCAACTTTTATCTTATACGAATTATGTTTGAGGTTTCAATTTCTTATTATTCACAATTTGATATAAGAAATAACAAAATGAACAATGAAATGATGAACAAAAATTCATAAATGCGATATTTAGGCAATCACAATAGCCAAACAAACAATGATCAGGTTTAGGGTTTTGCGCCTAGGGACACAACACATACAGCTGTCTCATTACTTTAGTTAACAATAACAATATAAGATGTAAATAAACACAGCGAAATAAAGAGTGAATCAATATGTTTAAATTTAACAATATTAAACATTTTATATTTTAATATGCATTAAATATAAAATAACCTCTACTTCGAAACTGAGTCAACCAATGCTAAAGCCAAATCCAGAATAATCACTAACGGCAACACGTCCAATATTACTTAAGTTTTGAAACCTAGTCATAAATATTTTACTAATAATTAGAATTTAATATTTAATATTTAATTATTTAAATTTGATTAAAAGACTTTGACATATGACCCAATGGCCTTCCCCACAAACTGACCAAAGCTTAAACTCTTTTTGATAATGGACCTAAACCTAATACATAATTATTTTCAGAATTGGGTTGGGCTGACATAAAATTGTAACATCCCGACTTTTTAAGTTGGGTAATTATTATATCGGAGTATTACGAAAGATGCATTCGTAAGAATTTCCATTTATTGAGATTAAATGGAATTTACTGTAATTAAAAATAAATATTAATTTAATGAATTTAAATTATAATGTTTGTGATTACTCATAATTGTTTTACATTAAGGATTAATTTAATTATTTTACATGAGGGAATAAATCGGATAAATTGAAAATTCAAAATAGTTGTTAAGTTAATAAATGGAATTAGGAGTGGTGTATGGGCTGAACCGGTTCAACAAGAACCGAACCGGTTCAGTAAATACACAGAATGGCCGAGCCATTTTGTGTGTGTGCGGGCTTCATTCGCTGGCGGACGCGAGAGAGAGGGAGGAGACCGAGAGGAATCGGGACCGAGGCGAGCAAACGATGAGACGGCGACAGAGGACGTGATCGGGGATGCTTCCTCGCGGCGTGGCGATGTCCGGTCAGGTGTGCTGCGGCGACAAGGACGCGGGTCGCGGCTAGGGCACGGATTGGACGAGTTTTGCTGGTCAATTTGGGAGCTCCAATGCTCGCCGTGCCAAACCGAGGTGAGTATTCGGTTGATTTGTCCTCTGTGCTTCGTTTGTGCAACTGGAAATTGGCGTGTATGGCAGCGAGTGGGACGATTTGCAGGGGCTTTGGTTCGCTGGGGATATGGCTCACTAGTCTTTGGTTTGGTTGGACCGAATTGGTCTGATGATTCAGGGACGACAGAGTGTGGTTCAATGGCAAGGTATGGGTGACGAAGATTTGGCCGAAATATTAGGATCTGTAACCGGTAATAAGGGGATACGCGATTCATCCATTTCATCCTATCTTTTGTGTATAAATACAGTGAAGGTAAAGGGCTATGAAAGTGTGTTCGGGAATTTTGTTTGTGTGTTATGTAATTCGATTCTGTATTTGGAAATGTTGGATTCGTCTGATATCTCCATCGCTAGGGAGCCGAGGTGAGTGTTGCAAGGTGTTTTGGCGAAACTATTCTCCATTCTCTTTCACTGCTCTATTGATATGGTTTCTGTCTAATGCGTTATTCTGTGATGGGTATTGCGGTGGATTGTTCTCCGTTGTTTGGGTTTGCTCTCTGGAGTCTGGTGCTGAAAGCTGAAGGCCTGATCTCAGGTGCTTCTGGGATGGACCTCAACCGTGAGCTGTTGTCCGTGTCCACGAGCTGGAGCTGCTGCCATGTGAGTTGGGTGCCGTAGAGTCAGCTGTCCGTGAATGGTTTTCTTCAAATGGTAAGGATTGGGTAGTGTCCGGCCGTCTAATCTATACCCACGAGTATTTGTGCTTGCGTCGAGTTGTGGTTGTTTGGTTTCAGTTGTTGGTTGTTCTGTTTTCCTTAAATGTGTTGTTAATATTAAATTCTTGGTTGCTTGCTTGGTAGTTGTTAGTGTAAATTCATTGACACTTCTATTGGTGTTAGCTTTGTGTTTGATATTCTGCCATATTTCCTTGACGATTAATAGAGTAGATTGATTGGTATTCTATAGATTTCGTTAGCCTCGTGACATTTCATATTTCCTTAATATTAGTAGTTCTCTTTATTGCAATTGCCTTGTGTATGGCATAAACTCCTTGTTAATAATGTAGAATTGTTGTAGTTATTTAAATTCTATTCTTTTAGTTGTTAACCCTTTCCTTACTAAGTCTTTTTACGCTCACATTTTACTCATGGTGTAGGTATCTGCAAGAGAAGATAGTGTGTGGACTCAAAACAGTTGATGAGGGATTTGCACGAGCAAGCTTGTGGTTGGGCAGGCTATGAGAAGTGAGAGATGATCGGGTTGTAATTTAATTAAATTAAGTTTTCTTTTCTTAAATTGTAATTAAATGTTTAGCTTATTTCATAAAAATGTTTTACGCTTCCCCAAATGTTTTTATTTTCGCAATAATTTATTTTTGAAATATTTTAAGTGTTTCTAACAGCCCGGTTTGTAACTACCCGACTTTTTAAATCTTTTTAAAAATACGTGAAATTTAAAATTTTGAAAATCTTTATCAGAGTACGTCTTAAAGTCGGACGCTACCAAACCTTTTCGTTACATTCGTTGTATAAAATTTTTTATTTAATAAATATGCGGAAGCGTAAATAAATTTTTCTTTGAAACTTAGCGGAAGCGTAAATGATTTGTTTAAAACAAATAATAACAATTAATAAAATATTACTTTAAAATTTTAGCTCTTTCCTCTTTACTTTAATTTGCCAACCAGCTGCAAGTCTCGGCTATGCAAATCCTTCATCAGCTACTCTTACACCTGTTTATCATTTTTCCTACATCGCAAGTCGTAAGTTATGAGCCTAATGCCCAGTAAGTGATAATACCTATCATGCTACTATATGCTCAAGTTGTACATGTTTAAATCATTGTTTCTCTTCTTTTTCTTATCTTCTTATCTTTTACGTCTTAACCATCGTTCTTGTCAAACCATTACGTTTAATTCGTCATTATTATCTTTTCATCTTATTTGTCGTTTCATCATTTACGTTTTATTCATTGTCTTCATCTTTTTCATCGTTTTCGTCTTTTACGTTTTATTCATCATTTTCATCTTTTACCTCCGATATAGCAACAATGACATAATCCGAAAGCTTACTAATCATTGGTCGTTATGTCCTGGCATAATCCAAGGACCTTTGCAACAATTACGAGCAGCAATGGCATAATCCGAAAGCCTACTAATCATCGTTGCCTTTTTCTTTCCTTTAGCTTTATTATGGCTTATTATTTACTTACTATTTGTTTCGTTTATCGTTCGTTCCTTATTGTTTTCTTTGTTTGCTTATTACCTTTATAGCTTATGATTCTTCTGTTATTCATATCGTTTCGTTTGTGATCGTGAGTGCATACAAATTTTTGAAAGCGTAAATAAACATCGAAACGTGCTATGAAAGCGGTAAACAACGAAACGTGCATTTAAGTACTGTAAACAATGAAACATGCTTTTAAAGCTGTAAACAATTAAACATGCTGTAAAAACTATAAACAACGAAGCATACTAGGAAAGCAGGTAAACAACGAAACATACATTTCCTAAACTTGCGATGTAGGGTCCGAAGACCAAAACACATGCATATCACTTACCTTGTTTGCTTAAGACGTTCACACTTAATCGTTATCTTTTCATCTTCTTATAGTACTTTCACAATGGATAACATTCAATCATTAATAGCGTCGTTTAATCTGCATATTAAATCTTAGTGTCTTTCTATCCTAATCTCTCCTTATTTAATAAAATCTTCTAAAGAGTACTACTTAGCTTAATAACTAATCTCCACATTCATCTTTAATTATTCGCGTGTCTTTATCCAATTTCCATAATATATTAATCTCATTAGTGCCTTCAAACCAAAACCAACCAATAATTGAATAATTCACATCACAACCAAGGACTAACAATTTAATACAAACTTGCAACAAAGCTAGATCCAACATATTCATACTCGGACAATCACCAAACAATAAGTCTCAAGAATAATACATGGGCAAAACTAGTTTCCAACAGGGCTATATCCTCCAAAGATCCTTTATCTTTTACATTCCTATTGAAATTCATAAATCCATAAACTGATAGTTTAAAATCCACAATAATACACTATATCATTCCATCTAACCAAATACAAGTGTTCATCCCCTACATAGTCTTGAAACAGGAACTGAATAATCAATACAGATCCAATTAACTAAATTTCAAATAAGGAAACTCACTCTATTTCTCGCTGGCAGAGATGAAGACCCAGAAGTTCACCAATCTTCTTCACCGACCAGCCCAAACAACAAATAATCCATCGTACAAATTTTCAGAACAAAACCCAAAGCTGGATCCAACATAAAGAAAAACAGAACCAAAACTCAACAATAATTGGCATTGGAGGCCGAGGATTCAATCATAGAAGACTTACCACCTATTGTTGTTGTCCGAGAACATCCAACAAATCCTTCATCGTCGTTCACTCATACCTCAGTTCACAGAGGAAATCGCCAACAGCTTCCTCACATAATCTCCCAAATTTATACTCAGAGGCCAAGATTTGAAATACATAACAGCTTATTCAAATTATCCCGTGATTCAAGTGATCTGAAGCAGATTCTTCGGATCAGATCATTTCACCTCTGTCTTCAGTATCTAATTAAACTGCCAGGCAACAATCAAATGAATTTACCGAATTAGACTAAACCGCGACCAGACGACAAGTCGTCTCTTCGCAAACCGACACACCCGAGCAAGTCGTCCAACTCGCCCCTGCAATCCATCGATTGTACCATTTCAGAAATCACCAAAACGTTGAGCATCAGAAAATCTAATGAGAGCTCACCTAGGTCGGGAAATCGCGACTGTAGTTGGGTTGGACGCATCTGTAACCTAGCCGGCAGTCGCGACCACCGCACACCGGCCGGAAACCCACCTCGCTGTCGTCGGCATCTCCCGTTGCGAAGGCCGAGCTCCGATCTCCCTCTCAATCTCTCCCCTTCGGCCAGTCTCTCTCATTCCCCTCAAAGTCGTGGACTGCACTTCTCCCCCTCTAATTTCCTTTTTTTTTTCATCTTTTAATTCTACTAAATCAATTCTTCCCTAATTGAAAATACATTTTTACTCAAATAAAGTCTTTAATAATCATTTAATTAAATTCTTCGTTTAATTCAATTATTCTCATTCTATTTCTAATTCTCACAATTATTATTTGAAATGATCATGAATGACAATTACATCTTGGTAATACGCCGATAAGTTTTCAATTAATCCAAATATTCCAATTTCTCTCCAATCTCACTTCAATTGTCTTTATTAAATTCCATATAAAAGTTCGGGGTATTACACGGTTTGCACTCTGATATGTTTTTCTAAAAAATTTAATACATTTTTAAATGTATGAAAGTTCGGGTCATTACAAAAATAGTCTAACCCATCATAAGGACATGTTATCCCAGAATATTTCAGCCCAACAAGAGGGCAAGTTGGCCCAAAAGCCCAAGTCCAATAGGAGGGCAACATTGTTTCTTTGTCCATGGATGATACTTTGTCCACGGACGACTCCTGCAACCCCTCTCTGGCGACCAATAATGCCAGAGGAGTGTTAGAGTTCATGTCGGAACTCTTTACTGAACAATTTAGAGTCCAAAAATTTGGTTTTTTATCGACTTGAAGGAAACGCAACAAGCCTAAAACCTCTAGCGATTTTGATGAATCACTTCAGACCAAAATGCACACACCAAACAACAGTATTTCGCACAAGGAATAATACTCCAACAACGATTTAATTAAACATCCAGACATATTCAAATTTACAGACAAACATCCCATAACCAAAAATCTCAACTTTGATTTTCATTACACGAGGCATTGCTTCCTGTAGAAAACTCGCTTGAATCGTACGCACGATCTGCTAATTACACTTCTACCCTAAAGGAAACGAATCCAACCAAACGGATCCGACCATTAACACCGTTCATCAATTACCAAAGGACTTCCAAAAATTTATATTTAACCGAAAACAACAGAACCTGTTATAAAGAAATATTCTTCACGCTCTGCCAATCGTTGACCAAATTTACACAGCGAGGATGTCCACCCACGATGATGAGTGAAACCGCTAAGATGCTGCCGGAAAACCTTCACTCCACTCCGACGGTTAGTAGTAGCAGAGGAATTTAGAAGAGGGAGAGATGAGTAGGGAGAGATGGTTGGATTCTCTCGTCCCCCACTGTAACGATCTCGGATTTTCATAAATCCTTTAAAATGCGTGAAAATTTGAACTTTTATAAACACCGTTAAAATCTCTGTTAAAAACAAATATCAGAGTGCGACACTAAACCCGGATCGCTACTGACCTTTCTTTAAACTCATTATGAAAATCAATTTAATGAAATGCGGAAGTGTTATAAATCATTTATTTCAAACATTTGCAGAAGTGTAAATAATTTACTGAAAGAAATACCAAACAATAAAAATATTGCCTTTAATAAATAAAACTTACAATTTAAACATCATTAAATTACAACCGTTTACTCATTTCCTTTAAGTCTGGCTAGCCACGAGTCCTGCGCTTGCAAATCTTTCATCCTTGCTTTATTAATTGTTTGTCGTCTTTCGCAATTGCTCCTAAGTTTGTGCATTTCTTTTCACGTACCAATACCTACACCATAAGTAACTGTAAGCCCAAATGCATAGTAAGGGAAAATGGTAAATGCAATGTATTATACCTCTCTTTAGTCCTTTTAAAATGGGAGGCCACCCAAACCAATCTTTTCATTATGTTCGTTCGTTCATTCATTCATTACTCATACTTTGAGCTGGAGATTGAAGGCTTCTTAGGGGATGGAATAGTTGGTCGGACCTGACCATTTACTTGCGACTAAGTCCCTGTTCCCGTCATAGTAGGGGGCTACGCCTAACTTCAGACTAGATCCACTACCCATCCGCCCCCCAACTCCTGTTTTTTTTTTTTTCTGTGCCAAGCTAAGCTACCGAACCACAGAGTCTTTCATTATCTTAACCTTATACTCAATTTCATCATTTATCTTCACTCATACATGTATGAGTACCATCCCAAAATGGCACTCCTTATTAGTTTCTATCATCGTGATGCGTGCCTATACATTCTCATCATAACATGATGCATGCATGACGCTTGACGCTTATAACGAAACATTTACTGAAATTGAAGTGGGCATTCAAAGCAATTGAAAACAACTGTAATTAAAAGCGCATATAAAAAAAGTAAAGCATATAATAGAAGAAAAGAACTTCGCATAACCAAAAACGAGTACAATTGTAACGACGCAATTTTTATTTCGTTTAAAAATGTATAAATTTAAAACTTTTCTTTTTATAAAAATGTCAATATTTTTTCTTTGTAAAACCCGATCGTTAAAACCCTTCACTTAAAATATTTATCATTTGCAGCGGAAGTAATAAAATCATTTTATGAGACGCAGCAGAATTAAAACAAGCATTAAAGAATCTTAGTTAATTTACAAACTCTTTTACAAATAAATTCTCATTTACTTCTTTAGCCCAGCCAACCACAAGATCCACCCGTGCAAATCCTTCATCAACTGTCTTTGATCTGTTCTCCTGTTTCTCGTTCAATCCTACATCACAAGACTTAACTAATGAGCCTAATGCTCAATAAATGATATAAAATAAAATAAACATGATATGCATTTTTTAAATCCTTTTTTGTTTTCCGTTTCCGTTTCTTTTTCTTTTCTTTCCGGTTTCGTTTCGCATTACATTTCCTTTCTTTTTCAGTCTTCTTGATCTTAACTTTACTTGATCTTTCCTTTCCTGTTTCTCTTTTAATTTCATTTTCTGGAAAGGAACCTATTCGTTTCATATACCGAGAAAATGGATAGATCATATAGTCATGTAGCTATCCGTCACCCCTACATGGGTATACATTATATGGCCTCTCTACCATGACTGTCACCATTCTCTTTTTGTTGAAGACGTTGGGAATTTTCGTATAAGAGAAATGATGAACACTAGAGTCCACGTGGTTAACCGTCACCTCGATGAGGGGATACATCATATAGTGTCTCCACCGATGGACAGTCACCAAATCTCTCATTCGTTTCATATACCGAGGGAATGGATACATCATACAATCATGTAGCTATCCATCACCCCTACATAAGGATACATCATATGACCTCACTACCATGACCATCACCATTCTCTTTTTGTTGAAGACGTTAGGGATTTCCGTACAAGAGAAATTATGAACACTAGAGTCCACGTGATTAACCGTCACCCCGATAAGGAGATACATCATATAGTGTCCCCACCGATGGACAGTCACCAAATCTCTCGAACCCTTACACGCCTATTTATATTTATTCAGTGACACGATGAATATTCCTACAGCTAAGTGATGGTTGTTAGCTCGGGTTATCAGCCCTTGAAAACGCCGTTCACTTAGTATGTATGAGTATCCATTCCACAACTTTTCGTTTTTCTTTTCAAAACCATGCATGAAAACCATTTTCATTTCTTTTGAAAACCATATTGCCCGTGAATGGATACAATTCTATCACATCTTTCCAATCATCTCTAAACATGCTCGTCTACGAAACATATCATTAAAAGAACCGAAGTCTAATAAACATCCAGCAATAATAGCACAATATACGGACCATACTCAATTTGTAGTAAAGCAGTAAACAACCAAAATATTCTATGAAAGCAGTAAACACGCAACATACAACCTAATTCTTGAGATGTAGGGCTCGAAAACCAAAGCACAATAAGTATCAACTTGCCTGTCATCTTCATTACAATATAGTACTCAGAGTTTTTCCCCATTCAATACCTTCAAAATAGTAATAATATTTAATTATCAACTCACAGTCTATTAATCTCAACATAATCTTTATTCCCTATTTAATAGAATTCTTAACCCAATTCAATAGACAGTTAACAATTTCTTAATTAAATCTCATAACCATTCCCATTAACAAAATGTTCATCATCCAAGCATTATCTCAAACAATATCAACTACAATCCTCTATAGTTATTAACAAGCACGAGCCAATTATCAAAGCATAGTCCAACATTAAAATAGTGAACAATATCTCCTTAACAGTTTTCACAACACACCATATCCTCAGACTATCCGACACAAAACAATCTCAACAACTATACTGGGTCATCCCCCGGGTCTCAACAAGTAAACACATCCAAACAGAGAAATCATTCTAGCATAAACCCCAAACAGAACTGAGAGTCTAAATTATCAAGAATTTTAGCCAAATAGAAACCAACAGGATTCACATCGATGAAATTGACAAATTGAATATCCTCATTATCCTATTTCTGGAACTGCCACACATCTTTTAACATATAGAACAAACAGGGCATACCATCGGAGTTTTATTTCCATCAAACCAGAACCCAAACAGAGAGCACATTTAACAGATCTATACGTTCTAATGATTTTCAACATTAACCCAAGTTTTAACCTGAAGAAAAACCGTGACAACCAGGGTATAATCCCTTGCATTCTTCTCATCCAACAACAAGACATTATGAGACTCATAATCAAGCAAAATCCAGCCTCCATTTTGCAGAAAACATTAACCTAAACATTACAAAAATCGAAATCAGAATCGTTCAATCCATCAACGAGACAGAAGCAAAATGGCACCCATTATCAAAGCAAAACTCGATTAAAAATCCCTCACCCAATGTAACAGAACCGAGTGTTCTGTTTTTGCTCACCGGAATCGGAGGATGGAGAAGCGAAGCTCCCCGATTGTGCTCCTGTCGTCGTCCACGTCCGACAGCCTCTGCGTTCGATAGCTCGCAGCCACCCACAACCCACGTTCGCTCGTCGCCGGCTCGGAATGCCGAGTTTTTGTCCTTCGTTCGTTGCTGGAGGGATCGCCTGTAAGCTCGAGTCCCCTGTCTCAGCCTCCCTTCTCACAAGGCGCTCTCGGTCGCAGCTCAAACGCCTCAGACGAAACTGCCGGTTGTAGTTCGCTAGGTCGCCGCGAATCTCCCTCAGCCGAGCGCCTTCTCTCTCTGTCGACTGGATGCAAAAATGGGGGTGGAAGCCTAATTTCTTCCCCCTCATTCCTTTATTTTATTTCTTTTCTTTTTCATTTTCAAGCTTGCCCCTGAACTCTCAACACTTGGTGGGAATATTTTCCCTCCTTCCCTCCATTTTCATTTTCCATTTACTTTTAGCCTCCTTCTATTGTCAAAAACCAAACCGGACAGATGAAAACCGGTTCACCCTTCCTTTCATTTTTTTTTTCAATTCATCCTTCATTTTAAATCCTAATTCCATTTAATTATCTCCTTACTTAATTATCCTCTTACACTTTCATTCTAATTAATTCCACGTTATTTAACCTTAATTATCATCCCAATAATTTTTCATAAATTATAAGATATTGATTACGTCCATGGTAATACTTCAATAATTATCCAATTACCCCTAATTACTTTCTCATTTATCCTTATTAAATTCTGATATAAAAAATCGGGATATTACATCCCTTCCTCCTTATATAAATTTCGTCTTCGAAATTTGCTCAACGTATATATTTCATTGATCTACAACTCAACATAACTTCTCGTATCATACTTTTACATAAAACTCCCTAAAGATTAAAAGGTCTCTACTTCTACAAAACACAGAGACTTAGCAAAATACTATTTCACATCCAAGTTATCAAATTGCCAACTTTAATTATCGCAAAAGAAAAGCTTTCGTCCAAATGTTTTTCTCTTTTCATCAGCTAAATTATGTCAAATCATTGTAATGTGCATCATTTTATTGTATTTTTAAGATCCATATACTCCAAAATATCGTTCTTACTCCCAAACACCACTTTCATTTGCATCTATCACCATAGAAAATACCCTTGGGCAGCCCTTTTTTTTTTTGTTCCTTAAACTTCAATCTAACAATCATTGACAAAAGGGTCACTTACATTTCACTTAAAACAACGCTTCAAACCCGCAATACATTTTTCGAATTGGTTTCCTTTACACCTTTGACACTGCTCAACCCTTGAAGACCCAACATCTTCTGTAACGCTCCGTTAATTTAAAAATATTTTTATTGTTTTAAAAATACGTCATAAAGATTTTTCGTTTTATTTATTCATCGTTCGAAATTCATTTTTAAAGAAAACGTAATCAGAGTAACCATTTACGGAAATATTACGAAATAATAATAGCAAGGGTTCAAAACATAGTTCATGTCTTACCAAAAAGTCTCAAAGTCCTTATTACAAGATTAAAACATTCAAAATACTAACAGTGAAAATTACCAAAATATCCCTCACTCAAAATACCATCACTTTCCAAAATACGTGATTCGCACCCAGCATGTCAAATCGGTTGATAACACGAGGGATCATCCTGGAACACCTCCTCCTCCACTAGAACAAATTCTTCATTAAAGTAATCACCTACATTACGGGGAAAACAATGAGCCTAATGCCCAGCAAGAATCATAATATAAAATGTAATGCATATGATGTATGATCATGCGATGCATTACAGAGGAGATCCGTATCTCGTCTATTGTTTGGGGCGATGGGTAAGTCTAGGTCTCGTGGTTTAACCGTATTTCCAATGAGGAAACACACCAATAGGGGTGTCACAACGAGTCATACCCATACACTTTTGTTGAAGACATTGGGGATTTTAGAACAAGAGAATTGTGAATCTTACGATTCTCGTGGCTTAACCGTACCTCACCGCTCTCTAAGTGGGAGTAGGAACTCCAATAGGGGTGTCACCACGACAACCATTCTCAATCCTCCCGAACCCCCACATGCCTATTTACATACATTTTAGGATGACATACAGCATGTGGACAGTTTTATAATTCCTAGGGTGATGCATGAGTGCTAGAAAATAAATCACAACATGAACATACACGGAGTCACAATTTAACATGATTATCATTATCACTACTACTAGGAAGCAATTAAAACTCAGAAACTTTCATGTTTATACAAGTCGGAATCGATCTCATTTATTATTTATTTCTCGACAGTGATGAGCAAGAATGACGATTCTAACTCAATTAGCAATGTCTACTTCAACTATTTTTACACTACTCTGTGTGGATTTCGCAATTTAATCCAAATAACCATATTACGGCATGCTTCCAATGTAGAGATGTTAAATGATCAGGAGAATGGTTTACCAACTCTAAACTCATGCTTCACATTGTTCAATTTAGGTCCATATTCAAAACAGTCACATTTGCAAAACTCTAACTATAGTAATAGCACACTTAAATCCATTCTCTCGTGTTTTCCACAATCAAGTCCACAATTCATTTTCATCATTCAAAACAGGGTATAAGTCCATACTTAACAGTTCTGATTGCTAATAACTTAAACAGAATTCACAATCATGTTGGTAACAAATTCAAGAAGTGGACAGTTCAAGTCTCCAACCATACACCAAGTTCAGATTTCAATACAATAACTATCAATTTCTACTAAGCATGCTTTTCATCCAATCCACAAAATACACACGCACAACCCGTAATGTAGGGTCATTCCTTTGGCCAAGCCAAATTCTAATCCTTACCTTAATCTCCAGTAGTAAAACCAACAGTCCACAACAAGCAAAACACAGCAGAGATTCCAAGCAGTCAGCGATGGTGTACGTTTCCAGACTTCCAAAATTGCCTAAGTAAAGATAGTAGTCATATTTGATATCCATCACTAACTTAATCTAAGTCAAGATCCAAAACCAAACCAACAGCTCTTAAACAATAAACTCTTACCTTCACGGTGAACAATTTCCTACAACTCAAATCTTCAGGGCAACCACCAAATGCCCAATCTTCCACACCTACTCAGCCACTCACCTCACACCACAGAACAACAATCACTCCCACACACTCTCACAATTGCCAAAGTAAGTAAAAGAGTATAGGGGACTCACCTATATAGAAGAAGGAGAGAGGAAGCTGGCAGTTGCAATAGGATAAGCTGCAAAAGGAGACTACCAAATCACCCAATTCAAGAGGAAATGGCCTAATGAGGGGAAAGCATGTGGAAAGCTTCCATGCTGATGGGAGGGAAGAGATGGGCTGCAGGGAGTAGACTGGAGAGAGAGAGTCCATCGTGTAAGTCAAGAAATCGAAAGAGAGAGAAGGATTTATAAAATGGGTTTTGCAGATTTTTGACTTTTTGGAAGAGACTAGTCGTCCGAATTCATTTTCGGATGATACCAACACGTCCAAAAACGCATAAAATTCGATACAGATTCAAATCAACAACGTCCGCGTCGTTCGAGCCAGATTTTGGACGAGACAGAGGTGTCCGAAAATGCATAGAATTTGTAAAGATTCATTGCGGACGCAAATCGCTTCGTCCGCAAGTCGTCCGAATTGTCCCAGATTTGTACAGATTCATTGTGGACGCGAATCTCTTTGTCCGCTTTGTCCGCAAGTCGTCTGAATCCCAAAAATTGTGTATTTTTCCTATGTTTTCCACATTTAGGTTATGTTCTAACATTAACCCTCTACTTTCCATGTACAACTTACGCTTACAATCGCATAATTTGATGCAATATTCATATATTAAGATTATCCAGAATTATTACATCATCAAAAAGGGAAATACATTTTTCGGGGTATTACATCTTCTCTTCAAAATGATGTGACTTCTTGAAAACGTTTCTCATTTCCTTGTGATTTACATTCAATACTGCTCCAATTTGATAGAATTAAGTGACTCTGTCGTCTTCCAAGTTCTTGTGATACGCTCAAAATATCTCTCACAAAATATTTCTTTATAATTCTCCCTAAACTTCATATCCTAGAACTTAGCATACATAAATTTTCTTAAACTCTCATTTGCTCTTAGATTTTAGTGCACTCAAACCTCCTTCCATCATTCGCATCCAGCCTCCTACACTTGTATGATTTAAAATCTTTCCTCCAACACATTGCGCTTCAGTCATCCAAATATTTATCAATTTAAATCCTTGGTAACCGTCAACTACTTATCTCTCAATTCTTCTAATTTCCCAACTTGTTCTATAATTTAAACTTGATAGTTCAATACTTTCACGAGTCTATTGACCATGTCATCTCTATGGTTCTCGCTCTACCATGCTTGCTTTACCATTTTGCGTTTATTCGACTAATGTAGTTTACTAAAACTTCATCTATTGACAAAATAATACTTAAATCCAAATCCTCAAACATAAGCCCTTCCACTACTTATCAATGTAATATTCTAAACAAGTGATAAGACCTCATTCAATCGATCATTAAATATCACACCGTTTAACAACCATAACCATCGTGAACAATGAAACCTTAATCAATTATTTATTAACCTCAACAATTCCTTCAATTGATTCCATTAGCAACAAATTCAGAATATCAATCGAATCCATTCCACGATTTTCCCAGTAACCAACCGTCAATATTTTCGGAGTACCGACTTAGCGAATCTTCCATCCTATATTTTGTCATACAATTGATATATATGACAGATTTTCAACTCTAATTAAAAGAGAAACTGAATCATTCCAAGTCATATATATATAAACTTCCGAATAGAGTCAATTATTAATGTTATCTATACATGAACATAGTGTGCTACCTAAGTTCTTAGACAGATTCTTTATCCTACAATTTAACTATGCACATAACATGTTCTCCCTCTATTTTAAGAGAATCCCTTGGATCCGTAAGAGAATCCAATCATTTTTCTAAATCACAACATTCCTTCGTATCCTTACACCTTTATAGACCTTTACTTTAAGCCCTTGCATGGACTAGTGTAACTTATGTTCATTAATGCTCACATGATCCGAGGCAAGCCGTGACACTGCTTTGACATACACTGTAACCATTCTCTCCAGCCAAAGCTGAGTAAATCATATTAGTTTACTTGTTCTCAATGTGCAAGTAAAGTCCGTGTCGTAAAAGATCTTTTCAAACTATATCCATCTCATCGTAATCATATCCTTGGTTATCACAATTGGGTCCCACTCGGGACAGAGAACTGAAATCAAATTCAATATAGATCCTATTATCCATTTTAATTTCTCTTAATTTACCCAAACGCCTGGATATTATTCTTGACACAACTAAGACTTCTTGACACAACTTAGACTACAACCCCACAACGACTAACAGTGAGTATCTTATTCATCTCAAAATTCATCGTCAATATTAATCCAAGCCAGTCTTACAAACAAACTATATTTCTCAAATTTCCAGTCCGTGTCAAAAATCTAATTTATGCAGGAAGCAAAAATCAATCAGTTTCTCCTGTTAATCAAAATATATTCCTTATTTCTATCTAAGGCAAATTCCTGACTTAACAATGCGAGCAGTGATCACGTATCAAATACCCAACTATCTGTCACTAAAGATCCAAAACACTCTTTCTACAATATCTTAATAATCGAAACTGACTTGGTAAACACTTGACTAACTAATTATCGTCCTCATAGTTCAGCTTAGTCACTCACCCTCATGTTCTTTCGTTCATAATATATCCACCCTCTATCTAACTCCTTGCAATGTAAACGGCATTGTCAAAATGTCTACCTAATCTAGTCCTTGTAGAATTTATTTTTCACTTATCCCCCTTTCCAATTTATAAAAATTTAGGCAGAGTCTCCCCTGTTTCTTTACTCCCCAAGCTAATTCATACACTCAAAACCCAAGCAGTTCCAGTATCGTCTATCTTTTATCATCTCTACCATTCTACTATATCAAAAGGACCACAATTGTTTACATTAGAGACAATCACCCCAAATACCGTACTAATTAATTTACATTACATTTTCCATAAGTTCTCCAAGCAATGGATTGTTGTTCCGTCAACTTAGTCAACCGATTGATAGTCTCATCCTCATTATTAGCAACTTCTCCTAATCCAATACGTCTATGTACTCTGGCCATGATACCATTTTCATCGCAAGACAAAACAAACACTAGAATAATTAGATAAAAATAAAATAAAATAAAATAAACTGATTATAATACTTACAGTCGATGGAGAATTTCCACGTCGAAGCTTGTGCTAGTAGGCAGTATACAGAATCGATTTTAAAACCCGGGTGCTCTGATACCAACTATAACCACCCGATTTTTATTTCATTTAAAAATGTATAAATTTAAAACTTTTCTTTTTATAAAAACATTAAAATATTTTTTCTTTATAAAACCTGATCGTTAAAACCTTTCACTTAAAACATTTATCATTTGCAATGGAAGTAATAAAATCATTTTATGAGACGCATCGGAATTAAAACAAGCATTAAAGAATCTTAGTTAATTTACAAACTCTTTTACACATAAATTCTCATTTACTTCTTTAGCCTAACCAGCCACAAGATCCACCCGTGCAAATCCTTCATCAACTGTCTTTGACCTGTTCTCCTGTTTCTCGTACATACCTACATCACAAGACTTAACTAATGAGCCTAATGCTCAATAAGTGATATAAAATAAAATAAACATGCTATGCATTTTCGAAATCCTTTTTCGTTTTTCGCTTCCGTTTATTTTCCTTTTCTTTTAAGTTTCATTTTGCATTTCGTTTCCTTTTTTTTCAGTCTTCTTGATCTTAACTTTACTTGATCTTTCCCTTTCTGTTTATATTTTAATTTCATTTTCTAGAAGGGAACCTATTCGTTCCATATACAGAGAGAATGGATACATCATATAGTCATTGTAATACCCCGACTTTTATATCAGAATTTAAAAATGATAAATTGAAAAATAATTGGGATATTCGAATTAGTTGAATAATTATCGAGGTATTACCAAAGACATAATTATTAGATTATAAATTATGAAAATTTATTGGATGATAATTGGGACAGAATTCGGAGAAGTATGGGATGTTTGCAGACGCACACAGACGAATGACGTGGACACACACAGACGAATGACACAGACGCTTCAAAAAATAGATTTAAACCGAGGAATAAATATGGACTGAACTGGAGTTCGGTCCAAAAACAACTATATGGTTTGGTTTTCATTAAAAAAGAGAAAAAATAAATAATGAATTAATTTGGGATTAATTAGAATAATTAATGAGGGGGAAATTAAATAAATAGAAAGAGAGATTAATTGAATTAATTAAATGAAAGGAAATAGATTAAATTAAAAGGAAAAGAAGAGTTAAAGGAAAAAGGGAGAACCGAACTGTCGGTTCGACTTGGTTCGGTTTGAAGGTTTAAGTGAAATTGGCCTTCGGCCATTTGAGAGAGATGAGAGAGCGAGAGTGAGATCAGAACCGAGAGGGAGAGGGCGATCAATGGATGTTCGCTGCGACGAGTGACAGTGTCTGAGCCTGGGCTCGGCCTCGGTGCACTGGCCGGCGACAGATGTGCGTCGGGTGGCGTCGTGGTGCAGCAGGGACGGCGAACCACGTGATGGCTAGGGCACGGTGTGTCGTGGCTTGCAAAGACGAAATTGGAGCGCTGTGAATTTGTTGTCAGTCATGCATTTGTTATGCGTTTTCTTCTCCTGGTATCCTGTCTTGGACGATGTTGGCCGATGGTGTGATGGAGATTACAGAGATGAATTGGGCAGGGCAGCTTGGCTGATGGGTCGCGTTGGAGTGAATTGGACAGGACCGGAGCTGGTTCTTCGAGCTGATCCTCATCTGGTAGGCTTTCCACGCGGCAATTGCCCGTTGGACCACTTCTCCTTGGGGTGGGGAATGGTCACTTCCTCCTACATAGCCTTATCCCCTGCACTCTCCCTCCTGTCTATAAGATGCAAACGTAAGTTGCAGCTGGTGGACTCTGTGGCTTGCAATGAGGTAAGTTCTCTGTATGTTCTACTCCGGCAATTGTGGAGAGTGTAGGGGTGTTACCTTGCTGTGATGTAATTGGTGAATGTTGCAGCCGTGAAAAGTGAAGTGGAAACTACTTTGGATTGCAATAGTGAGGGAATTGGCTGGAGGTTATGGTGTTGACTGCTATGATATTTAGGTAAGTTGAATTTCTCTCCTTGCTGTTCGTGTATGGAGTCTTGAATGACTGAAGAATTGACAACCACTGTTGGATAATTTTATTTGATGATTTGTTGTGTTGGTTGGTATTGGATTGTGACAAATTTTCTTGTTTTCTATTTGAGAGTTGCTGCAATGGGTGGCCGAACTAATGACAAAGGGGCGTGATGAGATGTGCTGCTGCCTTGGGTCCTTTTGGTAAGTAGATTTTCCTTCATCATTTATGGATTT
The DNA here is from genome assembly GCA_022433065.1 of Begonia loranthoides. Classification (NCBI taxonomy): domain Eukaryota; kingdom Viridiplantae; phylum Streptophyta; class Magnoliopsida; order Cucurbitales; family Begoniaceae; genus Begonia; species Begonia loranthoides. Next base: position 15,506,492 of record CM039469.1, read on the forward strand.
GTTAAATGAATTGTAAGAGTAGATGATACTGAATGATGAATGCTCCCTATTTTGGTTGTTGCTTCCAAATGGTGAAGAAATAAGGTGATACATGTTGATGAAATATGTCCTGATGGTTTCCTGATGCTTACTGTTTATTAGAAATAATTGATGAGGACCATAATGTGTTGTTCTCTATTTTGAATGCCTCGGATAAACATATTATAGAAAATTTGGATTTAGCCACTGTAAATATTGCTCTCTTGATAAATGCTCTGTGTTGTTGTGAACCTCTAGTTGCATGTTTGGTTGATTGAAGTTGATTTCTCTGCGATAAGTTCTGTGAGAAATTAATTAGGATGCTTTATACTGTTATCAATTTCGAACCGTTAGAGTGTATTCTTTGTCATTGGTCATTGTGGAGAATGTCATTCTTATTGAAATGATTGGTTGTTAGTTGGTTCTGCCGAGGGATATAGATTGAGAGAATGAGTGATGTCCTATAACTCGTTGAAAGTGAGGCTTGGATAATTAAGGGTATATGGAATTGACTTTGTAAATTATTCACTTGCTAATTCCATATTAATGTGGGAATTAAATGGTTTTTTACTCTGCTGTGGGAAATAGGGCTTTGTGATAAAATATTATTCGGTTTTGTAAAGAAAATTCTCTGTACTATCCTATCACATTGATGGAATGAACAACTATTATGGGTTGTTGCTAGTTAGTTACGCATGTTGGCTATGGAACTGTTATGGCGTGTTAAGTTGTTCTGTTCTCTATGAGTGGGTTCTAATTAATGGAGTGAGAATAATGAATTATATGAGTGAGATTGATAATGGTCTAATAATTGTTCATTTAACAGTTTTTGAAAGTACTTGGTCGATTGACATAATCGCATTGAAGACTCCAGGTAAGTTGATACTTACTGTGTTTTGGTCTTCGGATCCTACATCGCAAGAACTAGTATTTGCATGTTGTGTGTTTACTAGAACTATGTTCTTTTAATGATATGCTTATTAGACATTTTTATTATCATATATGACTGTATGTATTCACGGGCATATTGCATGACATACCTAATATATGTAAATAGGCATATGGGGGTTCGGGAGAATTGGGGATGGTTCCTCGTGATGACACCCCTATTGGAGTGCCTACTCCCACGTAGGAGGTGGTGAGATACGGTTAAGTCACGTGGGCCATAAGATTCTCAATTCTCTTGTTTTGAAATCCCCAATATCTTCAACAAAAGTGAATGGGTATAGCTCGTGGTGACAGCCCTATTGGTGTGTTTCCTTGTCGGAAATACGATTAAGCCACGAAACCAATTGACGTATCCCTCGCCCTAGTTAACAGACAAGATACGGTTCTCTGTAATACATCGCATGATCATGCATCATATTAGCCTTTCATTTTCTCATATCACTTACAGAGCATCAGGTTTATTAGTTAGGTCTTGTGATGTAGGTATGTACGAGAAACAGGAGAACAGGTCAAAGACAATTGATGAAGGATTTGCACCGGTGGATCTTGTGGCTAGCTAGGCAAAAAATTTTAAAAAGAATTTATTTGTAAAAAGGGTTTATAAATTACTTAATTTTTTAACGTTTTGTTTTAATTTCGCTGTATTTCATAAAAGAATTTTATTACTTTTGCTGAAATTGATAAGTGTTTTAAGTAAAGAGTTTTAACGATCGGGTTTTATAAAAAAAGAATACTCTGATGTTTATATGAAAAGAAAAATTTTTAATTTCATGCGATTTTAAAGTAAATAAAAATTGGGTCGTTACAGTCATATATTTATCCGTCACCCCTACATGGGGATACATCATATGGCCTCGCTACCATGACCATCACCATTATCTTTTTATTGAAGATGTTGGGGATTTCCGTACAAGAGAAATGAAGAACACTAGAGTCCACGTGATTAACCGTCACCCGGATGAGGGGCTACATCATATAGTGTCCCAATGGACAGTCACCAAATCTTTCATCTGTTTCATATACCGAGGGAATGGATACATCATATAGTCCTGTAGTTATCTGTCACCTCTACATGATACATCATATGGCCTCACTACCATGACCCTCACTATTCTCTTTTTGTTGAAGACGTTGGGGATTTCTGTACAGAGAAATAATGAACACTAGAGTCCACGTATTTAACCGTCACCCCGATGAGGAGATACATCATATAGTGTCCCCACCGATGGACAGTCACCAAATCTCCCGAACCCCCACTCGCCTCTTTACGTTTATTCAGTGACACGATGGATATTCCTACAGCTAAGTGATGGCTGTTCGCTCGGGTGATCAGCCCTTAAAAATGCCGTTCACTTAGTATGTACGAGCATCCATTTCACCACTTTTCGTTTTCTTTTTCAAAACCATGCATGAAAACCATTTTCGTTTCTTTTGCAAACCATGATGCTCGTGAATGCATACAATTTTATCACATCTTTCCAATAATCTCTAAACATGCTCGTCTACGAAACATATCATTAAAAGAACCTAAGTCAAACATCCAGCAATAAGAGCACAATATACGGAACATGCTCAATTTGTAGTAAAGCAGTAAACAACCTAAATCTTCTATGCAAGCAGTAAACATGCAGCATACAACCCTAATTCTTGCAATGTAGGGCCCGAAGACTAGAGCACAGTAATTATCAACTTACCTGTCATCTTTGCTACAATATAGTACTCAGAGTTTTCCCCTCATTCAATACCTTCAAAATAGTAATAATATTTAATTATCAACTCACAGCCCATTAATCTCAACATAATCTTTATTCCCTATTTAATAGAATTCTTAACCCAATTCAAGAGACAATTTCTTAATTAAATCTCATAACCATTCCCATTAACAAAATGTTCATCATCCAAGCAGAATCCCAAACAATTTCAACTACAATCCTCTATAGTTATTAACAAGCACGTGCCAATTATCAAAGCAGAGTCCAACATTAAAACAGTGAACATCTCCTTAACAGTTTTCACAACACACCATATCCTCAGACTATCCGACACAAATCAATCTCAACAACTATACCGTGTCATCCCTCGGGTCTCAACAAGTAAACACATCCAAATAGAGCAATCATTCTAGCATAAACCCCAAACAGGATTCACATCGACGAAGTTGACAAATTGAATATCCTCATTATCCTATTTTTCGAACTGCCACACATCTTTTAACATATAGAACAAACAGGGCATACCATCGGAGTTTTATTTCCTTCAAACCAGAACCCAAACAGAGAGCACATTTAATAGATCTATACGTTCTAATGATTTTCAACATTAACCCAAGTTTTAACCTGAAGAAAAACCGTGACAACCAGGGTATAATCCCTTGCATTCTTCTCATCCAACAACAAGACATTATGAGACTCATAATCAAGAAAAATCCAGCCTCCATTTTGCAGAAAACATTAACCCAAACATTACAAAAATTGAAATCAGATTCATTGAATCCAACAATGAGACAGAAGCAAAATGGCACCCATTATCAAAGCAAAACTCGATTAAAAATCCCTCACCCAACGTAACAGAACCGAGTGTTCTGTTTTTGCTCACTAGAATCGGAGGATGGAGAAGCGAAGCTCCCCGGTTGTGCTTCTGTCGTCGTCCACGTCCGACAGCCTCTGCGTTTGATAGCTCGCAGCCACCCACAACCAATGTTCGCTCATCGCCGGCTCGGAATGCCGAGTTTTTGTCCTTCGTTCCCTGCTAGAGGGATCGCCTGTAAGCTCGAGTCCCCTGTCTCAGCCTCCCTCCTCGCAAGGCGCTCTCGGTCGCAGCTCGAATGCCTCAGACGAAACTGCCGGTTGCAGTTCGCTAGGTTGCCGCGAATCTCCCCTAGCCGAGCGCCTTCTCTCTCTGTCGACTGGATGCAAAAATGGCGGTGGAAGCCCTAATTTCTTCCCCCTCATTCCTTTATTTTATTTCTTTTCTTTATCATTTTCAAGCTTGGCCCTAAACTCTCAACACTTGGCAGGAATCTTTTCCCTTCTTGCCTCCATTTTCATTTTCCATTTACTCTTTGCCCCCTTCTATTGTGAAAAACCAAACTCGACCAATGAAAACCAGTTTATCCTTCCTTTCATTTTACATTCAATTCCACCTTCATTTTAAATCCTAATTTTATTTAATTATTCCCTTACTTAATTATTCTCTTACACTTTCCTTCTAATTAATTCCATTTGATTTAACCTTAATTATCATCCCAATAATTTTTCATAAATTATAATATATTGATTACGTCCTTGGTAATACCCAATAATTATCCAATTAATCAAATTACCCCTAATTACTTTATCATTTATCCTTCTTAAATTCTGATATAAAAAATCAGGGTATTACAACAATATTAAATTAAAACAGCAAATGAACAATAAACTAAATATGCTCAGGAAAATAAAATAATTATTCTAGTTCTTTAGCCTAGATAACTTCATAGTCCATTTACGTGCTTCCTACGTTTATATTTCTAACCAATTATTCTAATCAGTTATTAACATGCTCCTACATTAATTTCATATTTTTATTCTACTTAACTAATCATGCTTTGGTTTAGCGGAAATTAACATGCTATGGACATAGAATCGTAAGCAATACAAGAAAACAATAACAAAAGCATTCATTCACTTAATCAATGAAACCCTTAACTCATTCACGTTTCATTCATTCCCTTTTCATCTTATTTATCATTCTACTCTCTAGTAAAGTGAAACATCTATTATGAAATTAAAGTGCGCATTAAATTAAAAGTAATTGAAAGCGAACTGAAATTGAAATCTGCGAGTACAATAAATAATAGTAATCGAAAGTAGATGAGCAGTAAAGAGATGATCAAGAAGCATGCAATGAATTACGATTTACTAGACATGCTCATTAAACTAAGCTAAACTAAACATAGAAACATGCTTTAAACAACAAATAACAGAAACGTACTTAGAGAACGAATAATGGAAACATGCTTGTAAATTGGTAATTCTTATTTTAGTTAATTAATCATGCTTTTATTATAATGAGTTAATATCCTAATTAATTACATGTTCAAGTTGATTTCATGCTCAAGAAATGATTACATTCGATAAACATGCTTGACTAGTCATGCTCAAGTCTAGTTAATTCACTTTAGTTACTTACATGCTCAAATTCATTATAAGTAATTAGTTAATTAACATACTCACTAGTTAACCTAGTCAATTAACATGTTTACAAATTATAATTAACATGCTCATGGAATTCATTATAATTACTAGTTTAGGGTTCTAGTCAATTAATCATTAAACATGCTCTGGGTTTAATTTATTAAACCTACAAGAATTCTAGTTGATTAACTATTAACATGTTTGTTTAATTCTAGCAAATTGAATATGCTCAAGATAGTAAACGTGCTCGAGTTACAGTTATTATAGTGCGTTAAACATGCTAGAATTAGGAGTGTAAGTATTTTTAGTTATCCCTATCGCTAACATGTTTAGGCTTGATTATTATCTCATCACTACAGCAGTTAAGGAAATGAAATAATAGGGCAAGATCATTATTAATGAAAGGGTAAATGACAAATCAACCATCGTGGTTTGAGGTCAATGACAAGTCAACCACTATGGTATTTTTTTTAACAAATTAACCACTCACGTATGTTAAAATAACAAATCCAACATCACGTAGATGTTTAACGTTAAAATGCCAACATCCGAACGCCGGAACGACCCGCTCCGGCGTTTTGAAGAATTCAGAACGCCCAACGCTGAGCATTCTGAATTTCTGAAGAATTCAGAACGCCCAACGCGGGGCGTTCTGAATTTCTGAAGAATTCAGAATGCCCAACGCGGGGCGTTCTGAATTTCTGAAGAATTCAGAACGCCAACTCGGGGCGTTCTGAATTTTTGAAGAATTCAGAACTATTTCGCGGCCCCTAGAGAACTCTCTCTCTTACTTTTGAGAGGCCGCATAATTTTTTTTTTTCTCTCTCTCTCTCTCTCTCTTGCTCCAGGGACCGCGAAATTTGCGGTCCTTGGTTTCTCTAGGAATCGCGAAATTCGCGGTCCCTCATTGCTCTAGGGACCGCAAATTTCGCGGTCCCTAGTTGCTCCAGGGATTGCCAATTTCGCGATCCCTTCCTCCAGGGACTGCGATTTCTCGCAGTCTCTAGCCATAAGAGACCGCGAAATTCGCTGTGTCTGAAAACAGAAATGGACAGACTGCGAAGATGAGACGCCGCGAAATCGTTATGAATTCTTCAGAAATTTAGAACGCCCCGCGTTGGGCGTTCTGAATCTTCAAAAATTCAAAACGCCCCGCGTTGGGCGTTCTGAATTCTTTAGAAATTCAGAACATCCCGCGTTGGGCGTTCTGAATTCTTCATAAATTCAGAACGCCCCGCGTCGGACGTTCTGAATTCTTCAAAACGCCGGAGCGGGTCGTTCCGGTGTTCGGACGTTGGCATTTTAACGTTAAACGTCTATGTGATGTTGGATTTGTAATTTTAACACACGTGAGTGGTTAACTTGTTAAAAAAAAATACCATAGTGGTTGACTTGTCATTGACCTCAAACAACGATGGTTGATTTGTCATTTACCCTTAATGAAATTAACAGTTCATTCCTATGTATCACATCATCCATCGTTACTCATTCTTCACTTGCTATCTAAACATTCATGACATCGATTTCTACAAGGTAACACATTTACAGTAAAGAAAATAAACTAACGCTAAGGGAAGTCACAATACTAACAACAAGATACAAAGTTATTAACAAGAAAATCTATAGAGCATCACAAATAAAACATTTAAATCGCAGAACCATCTAGGAAGTATCACATAACTACAATAAGCTGTAAAACACTAACGTAAAACTCACGCACTCTACTTGTGGTGTAGGGCCTCCTCTGGCCAAGACACCCCTATTTTCTTACCTTGAAGCTTTATCGTGTTTAGCACTTAGTCGTTATTCTCCTTCGTCTTTTCGATATCTTCACAAATTAGTAACATTTATCATTAATAATTACGACTCACTAATCTCATTGTCTTCTTCCTATCCTAATTTGTATAACAAATTCTCAAAACACATTTGACACCTTAAAACAGAACATAACCCATCTCAATATCCGAATCGTAACAGTACAGCGGAGCAAAGCACAAGCTAATTAATTATCTTAGCATGGAGAATGTATGATCAAACCAACGCAACAACAATTAACCTCATCCAACGTGCATAGCATACATCTAAAGTGTAGACATTTAACTTCAATCTCACCGTGGATGAATTAATTCAACATATGCATAATATCCCAAACTTGTCCATCGACAATATTCCCAAAAGCACAGTTTCAAAACCAAAACACATATTATGTTTATGCTTCAATATCAGAATTATAAGATGGAAGCCAAATTATTTCAATTTTTTTATGCAATACCAAAGCATACTATAAAACATTTTCTGCATAGCACAACCCAATTAATTATCTTAACCTAGAGAATACGTGTCCACCAACGAAGTCACGGTTACAATCATTAATTTGTACAGAGCATATATTTAACGTGCATAACACTTAACTTTACATCTCACAACGCGTGCTATAAATCCATCATATATGTATATAATGCCACCATAATAAAACTAATTTAACATCTTAACGTTCAATTGCTACATCGCAACAACCAATATCCATTTCTAAAACTAACATATTATTGCTTCCGACAGATCATCCAACAGATTTCTGCATACCAAAACAACTCAAAACAATTTCTACATAGTCACAATAACTAACAGATTATTGTTTCCCAGTAAATCATCCAACATTAGTGCACTATGTTATTTAACATAATAGCAAGATCATAACTCAACAATTCAAACCGTAACAGAGAACATATACACAACTTATATGCTTCACAAAATCTAAACGCAACAATTAATGGAGGCATTAATCACATATTCAATATCCCAATTCATTTAGGGCATTAATCTTAGTGTATTTGTAGACCAACAATGAGGATTCGGTTACTTGCAACACTTCCAAAGAGCGGAAGTAGACCCGTGAAGTATCCGAGGAGCAGAGAGCTCCACTTTTAAACTCTCCTTTCTGTCTCTTTAAATCAGCAACAGACCTCTAACACACACTCTACTCACTGTCCATTTATTTCCCTTCTCTCAGCTCAATAATTCCAACCCACTAGACAACATGATTCAACAGCATCCCACAATTCCTACAGCTTTATGGTGTGTTCCCCACTTTGCATTGAATGCAGAGTGCGATTCCAAGCTGGAGTTATCTGTATTAGCAGACAACAATCCCAACTGAACGGGCAGATCGGGTTCAAACGCAGTCGGGTCGCTGTTCGGTTTCCACAACCGTCTGCGAACTCGCTGCCCATCGTGAGTTCGCCACTGCCGATGCAAAATCGGTGTGCGTATCAGCCACATATGAATTTTTGGTCAATTGGTCAAATTCGTGGAAATCAAAAATTTCCAAACAGAAAATTTATTTAAGAAACAGATTTGGAGAATTAAGTTTGATTGATAATTGTCGTTTGGTGACATCCAGGGTAAGGCGGAAGTGAGGAATGAAATAATTAAAAATGTGATATGCATATTTGATATATATGTTGTTTGAGTTTAAGTCATGCATGGTTATAGATATGGATTCTCTTGATAGCCGTAATGAGGACATGTGTTCCGTCAATGAGACTTTGGATTTTAGAAACTGTTTAGGTGTTTAAAGTTGGATCTTGGGTTAAAAAATGTTGTTAGATGAAGTTTAGAAAATTTTATTGGGATTCTTAAATATGTCACTCGCACGTCGGTTGGGTTCCTATTCCCAGTATAGGACCCTCCGCTTATTTTCTAGAATTAATTTATAAATTCTCGCATTTATACTTTTGTCAGGCTCGGATGATTTTGGCGAGTGATACAATTACCGAGGAGACAGTTTGATGTGCCCCAAGTTCCTATCGCCTGAGCCGTGCCCGGGGCACCTTTATTTCTAACTTTTTATTTGTTTTGTTTAATTTTCTATCCAATTTGGAGGAAAGCTTTATTCAATGTCACAGAGAGGATTTGGTGTATTTGGACTAGTGGATATCATGCAATCATAGAAGAAAATTAGGAGCTGTCCAAATCCACCTAGAATCTGGGCAGCAGATGATCAAGGGCTATTTTGACAACCGAGACGGCATCGTTTCAACTTTAGTCCTTCATATCAAATGCAGCCAACATACAGAGCTTTCCAAGGACATATTTAGTGTTTTAGTTAGGTTTGGTTTACTATATCTAATATCCCTTTTTCAGAGACTGATTTTCAAAATCGGATATATTGTTTTGTTATTGTTAAAGGGCTGTTTAGGTCATTTTCTAATTAGGGTTATTTTAGTCTTTTTTTCCCTTTAGTGTACGAACTCTTAGGGTTTTAAAAAGCCCTCCATTGCTGAATGAAACATCATTTTTGAATTGAAGACATTTTTGTTGTGTTTTGGAAAAACACCACTCGCGGCCTCCTCCTCCCTTTGCGCCGATTCCTTCTACCCCCAAGCAAGGCTCCTCTTGAAGCTTCTCAACCTTGCATCATTGGGATATTGCCTCTTCCAATCTTCATCTTTAAGGTAGGATTGTGGTGTGGAGGCAAGAGAACTTTCCAACTTTGGAGAGTGTTGGTTTCGGCCAACCCTAAAATCGCCCCTCTCACTTAGGAGGTCCGCGGACTCCATTGTTTTCTTCTTGATTTCGTGATTCTTGTAAGATCTTTTCTTGCTGGTTTGATAGTTTATGTTATGGAGACTTGATGCATGTTAATTGCTGAAGAAGCTCTTTTGGGAATTTTTGAAAGAAAGGTGATATTTTCGGATTAATGTTGAGCTGCTGAATCTGTGAATTTTCTGGATTAATACTGCCTCTGATTGTGTTACCTGTTTGGAGCCCTTACGTCGTTCATCTCAGTTTGACGCCTTCTAATGAATTGTTCAGGTTTAAGTCAGTGAGCTACCCTCCAAAATTGAGCTTTGTTTGGTGCATGTAGCGTAATATATATCATTTTTAAGCTGCACTAGTAAAACTGTTCTGCTGGGAAACAGAATTCTGGTTGAAATTGAAATTGATAGTTCTCCTAATCCAGAGTGCTTTTTGGGCTGGATTTTTGATACAACTCTCCTGATTATATTAAGTTTATGTTCTCCGAAATACAGCTCTAGTTCACATACACATTTGGAGTTTTATTCATTTCATTTGCTAGTGGTTCGAGGATTGATAATTTTCGGGACAGATTTCACTAAGGCTTTCTAAGTGTTTCTTGGAGCCTATCACAGTTGCTCCGCTCAACGGGAAGAATCATCATCAAGGTAGGGATTTCTATATCTCTTGCATTGCATTGCATTGCATCACATCCCGTTTTCAAAATAATTATTTTGTGGAATACCACACTCGAAAAATGATGGGGTCTGTTTGACAACACGTCAGTTTTTGTTAGTAGTATTTTTTCTCACGTTTAATTTCGTACATGGTTTGAAGTTATTGTGCATATACTGGGGGATGATTCCTCTTGATGCCTGGGCACTTTGGTGCTAAAGCATCACGAGACTGTCCCCTTTGAAACCTTCTGATGCGTGAAGGTTGATTGATTGTTCGTGGAAAAATATAGGTGGGGCATTGGTGACGTGTCCTCAGGTTGAAACTCCTAAAAGTCGTAAATTCGTATGGGAGAGTGATGACGTCTCCTTGGGTCGCAAGCCCCTATACCTGGCCTGGGTTTGTCCCACGGATCAGACGGTTGTCAGTTGCTGAGACTTGTTTAACCTAAGTACCATTTCATTTGACGGGCGACGTGACGGTCGAGTTTATTCGTCGACAACCCTTGGCCATTTGAAACTTCTAGGTATCTTAGCTGTTAAACAAGCCTACATATAGCGAGCAACCGTATCCGTTCTATTTGATCGTACGGGTTTGTCGTAGTCGAGTTCTCGCCATTATTTGAAACCCCTATATTAGCTGTACCGTCACAGAGTTCTCGCTGGCAACCCGAGTGACGTGTTGGATCTACGGACCACCGTCATTTATACTTCTTCTGTCTCACGAGGTGTTGTCATCGACGGGTGACCACTTATTCTCTGCCGAGTGCGGGTGAGTCCTTGAGTGACCACCATTTTTCATTGATTACATTTTCAGTTTGGAAAACGATGATGGCCTATTTTATGAGGTATAGCTGTCTATATATACAGCGAGTTTTTGATAAAAGCCTCATCAATGGCCTTGGGCCAGATTTATAATATGATAAGAGATATTAAAATAAAATCCATGTACGGTAAAATGAGAAACATAACCCTGTTTTTTAAAAATAGAGAAAAACCAGTTTTGCATGAGGTGTATTTAGTATAGCTATACTTTACTGAGTTAGTCATTCTTCCCAAACGACTCCTCCCCCAAAACTTCAAGTTAAGGCAAGAGCAGCTGAACATCAGAAGCTGAAGAGTTTTATTATTTCTACTTGAGTGATTTATCATTATTTGGTGAGGACAATAACATTTCTATTTGGTATGTAGAACTTAATACTGTTAGATTGGATTTGTTGCACAGTACTTGGATTTCATTTTGATTTATGCACCGTTATTTTCTCGTGATCCTTACTCGAACCTAGGCCCATATACTTTTGGGTCGAACTAAATATTTATAAGTCTTCCGCTAAAACTCACGCCTTGGGCTTTGTGATCGGGTTCTCTTCGAGGATCGGGTTGCCTGACCTGGCAATTCTGTTCGGCCCGTCTTCGGGTCGTGACAAAATATATTCTTCTTCAGCATAGAAACATGAAAAACTTTACGAACACAACTTAATTGCATAAATAAGTCTTATTGATAAATTATTGCATCAATACTCTTAATAATTCAAGAAACCCAATACGCATATGAGAACTTACTTACCCATTACAACAACATAACCAATACTGCAACACGGTCAAAATTCCAAACTTACAAAGTCGTAACCTTGAAACTCTTCTGACGGCTAAGAGATGTTTAAAAGTCGTTTCATAATCACCACAACTTGCTCAATAGGTATTCAAACCAAAATAGGCCAAGGTTTACCAGCATCACGACCTCAAAATAACGTAGTGTTAGTTAACATTTTCCCTCATAAAGAGTTTCATAGGTTTAAATTCTAACAACAATTGAATAACTTTATCATATGTCAGGCTAGATAGCTCACACTACCACCTCATTTAACTCAGCTCAAATATCTCTCAAGAGCTAAATTTAATCTATATATTTAGGTCTTAATCAATCATAATACTGAAATAAAGAGTAAGATCTATTTTACTTGACCAAAAAGTAATAGTAGTCCATCTTTACTGAGAATGAAAGATTTGAGAAGAAAAACAATTTGTTTTGTGACAACGCAACATCACCACACCTCTAAAATGTCCTTGAAAATTATAAGACCAAAAAATTTTATACATTGTCTTTCACAGCTAAAAAAATAAGGGCGTAATAACCACAGAGGTTTTAGGTGTTCAATTCTTAACTTGCTAATAAATCAAACTCTAATCACACATCATTCATAGTCAACTCCAAATTACCAAATTTACACTTCTGTTTTAATGCTTCAAACATTTGATATTATCCGAACGAATAACAAAATTTGATTTATAACTTATCAACTAAATTTCTTTGCCAAAAATATGAATTATCAAACACTCTGAACAAATCAATGACAAGTCTTAATTTCCTTAGCACTGACTTCCAATAATTGTGTTATCCATCTTACTTTAGTTTGTCAAATCTCTCTTGAAACTCATCAATAAGGTTCTACAATTCCCAAATACATTGTAAAACTTAAAAATTGTTACAAAGTTATATACCTCATTTATCGGATCAACACGAGTGATCAAATATTTCTTAGGGCCCTTTAACATTAGGCATAAAATTAAAGGATTGAGTTTAACAACTCAAATTTCAATCTCAAAAGTGACTTAGAATGATTTTACTTTAGAACAGGATAACGATTCCTTACATTCTCCCTTGTCACCATGTTATGGGATTTACTTTAATTAATTCAACTTCTAAAATTCAAGAGAATATCAAATTCTATGCATGAAAATTAACTCTATAAGGCTTCCAAAGTGAATTTCATGAGGTAAGGTCATTTGTCCTGGCTAACAAAGTTTACAAGAATAGATTTCATCTCTCCACAATAACAACCATCTAAATCTAACTCCTAATGCATCAATATAATTATCACAAAGTGAACATACACATTTTACTGCCAATAGCAGTGCAATAGACAACTTGAATTTCAACTTCTTATAAATCAACCGACAACTTTTCTTCACAATCAAACATAACATTTCTTTTCATAATATTACTCAACGATACCAATATTAAACGAAATCCTTGTATGAAATGACATCACAATAATGCAAATTCAGGAAAAATCTAACTTTCTATGATACACTTTAGTGGTTCCAATGATATCATAATATCAATTTAGATAGAGATCAATGATATACTGACTCAAAATCATTATGCCTAAAAAATTTAACTCATTATCCAATAGTTGTATCCAAGCATATGAGCTTTCAACTAATGCTCTTTAAAATTTAACAACAAAGCTCTTATACGTTCCATAAGCTCATCATGAGTATCTCAATACCCAATCACTTGGGGGAAATTTAACTAAAATAATTCACAAAGACCTGAAAATCCGCTTCCCTATACTTATAACCTTAATATGTTAAACCAATGTCAAAATCTCAACCCGAATCATCCATAATGAACTCAAAAGGTTGATCGTACCTTCATCTCATTAGCAAATTTACTGATTATAGCCCAACTTGATATCGTCTGAGGCGAAACTTATTAATCTTTTCAACTGGTCAATTAGGACATTCCTCCATATAAATAGATCATTAACATTGATCATTTCTTGATCGAACTTCAAGCTCGAAATGAACAAAATTAGAACAACTGCTATGTTTCCAAACAAGCATTGAAACTGACATATCCCTTATGACAGACTAAACATGTGGAACTCATTCCACAACAAATCCATCTGATGTAATCAAAGTTTATTCACCTCACTTAAACCATCAAATATGAAGCAACAAAAACTAGAGCATTGTTGGGACAAAATAAATGCATAACTCTAGCTCACGATAGGGTGGTAACCCTGACAGATCTTCAAGATGATTGGCTGACTTGGATAAAGAAGGCAGAGTAACACTTCCCTCTATCTAGAATTACCGCTGATATTACCACTTCTGGCGAGGCCACTTCCCATTTAGCGGGGGAGATTCTCATTCACGACCACGAATAGAACACGAACGATGGAACGAGGGTTTCGTGAGGAAGAACTGAGAGGCGAGAATATACAGAAGCAATAATCGCTGCAGTCTCCCTGTTTTTAAAACACCGCGGTTCTCGGTTCCACAAACCAAGAACCAAGAAGTGAACCACAAATGTGGACCAATACCCGGAACAGAACTCGTTACAGATTTAGGAACAAAGAATCGGAACCAAAACTCGGTTCTGGGTCGGTTCTCGGTTCTAGTCGGTTCTTGCCCACCCCTACATGCTCTGATACCAAAAAAATCTATCACACCCTAAATGGGACCCAAGACAGAACGGGGAACGATCTGGCCCAAAAGGACCAAATCGTCTGACCCTTACCTAAATCCAATAAATAGCAGTGGAAGACTTAAATGTTTATGTTACAAATCAGGCCCAAAATAAAGATCCAGAAGTGACAATAATATAATGTAAATTAACAGAATTTAAAACTAGGCAAGAATAACGTTAAAATTAGAACTAATGTACAAATCTTACCAAATATTCTAAATCTCGTTATACAAAGAAAGAATTTAATTATACCGGAAAAATTTCCAAATTTCTATTTCAGTAGTGGCAATAGAGGACTACTCTGATTAATTCATAAAAAAAAAAGTCAATTTAGGGTAAGTCGACTAAACTCAGTAAGTATTACTTTATATTTAACTTTTATCTTATACGAATCATGTTTGAGGTTTCAATTTCTTATTATTCACAATCTGATATAAAAAATAACAAAATGAATAATGAAATGATGAACAGAAATTCACAACAGCGATATTCAGGCAATCGCAATAGCCAAACAAACCCTGATTATGTGTAGGGTATTACGCCCAGGGACACAGCATATACAGCTGTCTCATTACTCTAGTTAACATTAACAATATTAGATGTAAATAAACACAGCAAAATAAGAGTAAATCAATATGTTTAAATTTAACAATATTAAACATTTTCTATTTTAATGTGCATTAAATATAAAATAACCCCTATCTTGAAACTAAGTCAACCAATGCTAAAGCCCAATCTAGAATAATCACTGACAGCACACGTCCAATATCACTTAAGTTTTGAAACCTAGTTATAAATATTTTACTAATAATTAGAATTTAAAATTTAAAATTTAATTATTTAAATTTGGTCAAAAACCTTTAACATATGACCCAATGGCCTTCCCTACAAACTGGCCCAAGCTTAAGCTCTTTTTTATAATCGACCTAAATCTAATAAATAATTATTTTCAGAAGTAGATTGGGTTGATCCAAATAGCCTAACCCATAACAAGGACAAGTTAACTCAAAATATTTCATCCCAACAGGAGGGCAAGTTGGCCCAAAAGACTAAGTCCAATAGGGGGGCAACACTTTTTTTTTGTCCATGGACGAGACTCTGTCCATGGACGACTCTTACGACCCCTCTCCGACGACCAATAATGCCCGAGGAGTGTTAGAGTTCTTGTCAGAACTCTTTGCTGAACAATTTAGAGTCTAAAAATTTGGTTCTTTATCGGCTTGAAGGAAACATAACAAGCCTATAACCTCCAGGGATTTTGATGAATCACTTCGGACCAAAATGCACACACCAGACAACGGTATTTTGCACAAGGAGTAATACTCCAACAACAACTTAATTAAACATCCAATCATATTCAAATTTACAGACGAACATCCCATAACGAAAAATCTCAACTTTGATTTCCATTACCTGAGGAATCGCTTCCTGTCGAAAACTCGCTTGAATCGTATGCCCAATCTGCTAATTACACTTCGACCCTGAAGGAAATGAATCCAACCAAACGAATCCAACCATTTAACACTGTTCATCAATTACCAAAGGACTTCCAAAAATTTATATTTAACCGAAAACAACAGAACCTGTTATATAGAACTACTCTTCACGCTCTGCCAATCGTCGACCAAATTTACACAGCGAGGATGTCCACCCGCTATGATGAGTGAAACCGCTAAGATGCTGCTGGAAAACCTTCACTCCTCATCGATGATTAGCAGTAGCAAAGTAATTTAGAAGAGGGAGAGATGAGTAGGGAGAGATGGGTGGGTTTCTCTCGTCCCCCACTCTGCTGAAATAGGGGATTTTTTCCTCAAAAATCCCAACTCCCAGATAGGGGAGTTCAACATATATTATATTTTTTTTTCTAGGCCATCTGGGCTGGGTCTCCCAAATTCAAGCATAAACATATTATTTTTGATAAAAAGCAAATCCACAATAATGGAAAACAATTTCATCGAATTATCAAATTATCTATCCGGTTTCTGTTAGCTTTTTTAAGACATTCTACACTATCCCTTTTATTTTTGTGACAATATAAGACCCATTAGTATTAGAATTAATATATTAGTTACTTTTTAAATTACTTATTTTTAGAATGTAAAATAGGGGTACAAGCATACTATTTCGAGATTTGCAATTTGCAAACACCAGATGAAGCTGAATACGCGGGGTTCTGACGATTACCCACACCATAATGATATCGACGACAATTATGGATGAAGAATGATAGAAGAAGAGAAGAACTTATGGGGTTCTCAATGGCAAGAAATCATTATCATCCTTCTAACCGAAGTTTGTCTAATAACTTTTGGCACAAGGAGGATAGAGTGCTAAAACAACAACGGGAATCCTGTGAGTTTGAGCTAAAAGCAGGGGGACAGCAGAGTACGGTCATCTGGAAGAAAAGGAAAATGAGGAATATTTGTTGTGAAAGCTATTTTGAGGTCAAGAATAATATTGGACAGACAGAATCACAAGGAACTAGACATGGACAATATAAAAGATCAAACTCATTGGTTCTCAAGAATTATTGAAAACAAAACCTTCAAGACGACATATGAAAGGCATGAAGGTGAAGTTGAGAAAAGTTCACCAGTTTAGATATGGAGAATCCATATGTGCAATAGATGATATAGTTGCTTTGCAGGCTTCTAAAATAGCATCAAAGGATGTCTTTGTCAAGACAAGACATCCAAATGGGTTTATTATGATGGTAAAAACAATAATCAATAACAAATGGATTTTTTTTTGGAAATAACTAAAATGTCAATCGAGGAGAAAGAATATTCATAAAGATTCCAAGTGGTAAAGAAGGTACTAAATAGAGGATCTTTTTAAAACAATAAGTAATGTTATGTTTACTCTTTATTGTTACTTTATAATTCTAACTTTCTGATATGATAAATATTGATTGGTACAATTTATGCAATAAATTATAAATAGTTGAAATAAATTATTAATTGTACCAATCAATATTAATCATGTCAAGAAATAAGAATAGGAAGTAAAAATAAAGAGTAAACATAAAATTATTTTAGAACAATCGACTATTTATTGCCAATTCATAATGGTTCATGCAGTAAATATAGTTAATCTTGCTAACAATCAGCATTATGATATTGTCATAAGGGAGAGGTAGTTGATTATTACTAAGAAGATTGGAGACAAGGAAAATATTAGCATTTCACTTTATAACATTCGAGAGAATGGACATCCAGAGACAATAGGTAAGGACAACATAGATCAAGTGTGGATTGAAAAGTTGAAGTTGTTTGCATATGAAACCAAGCAGCAAGTAGTTGGGGAGGCATCAAGAGAGCTTTACTTGAATTCATACAATTGGACATGACATTTTTTCCATTTCGGTCTAATATGACATGTTAGTTTTTTAATTTTCATACTTTAATGTGAACAATACTTTAATTTTCCAAGTCTTTTAACGTAATTTGATTCAACCAATCGTTATTTTGGATTACGGATAAACAAAGTGAATAATCGTACTAACCTTGATCCATGCTTTTGTTGATGTAAACGTTGATCGAGAATACGTTTATCTCCTTTGATCCTTTTTCTTTTATGTGCTCTCTTTGATGATATAGAGAGATGTATATAATCCTCTTCTCCCTTCTCCAAAATACAATCGAGAGATGATTTTAGAGAGAGAGAGAAGAGCCCAAAGATAGATAAGAAAAGAGTTCTGAGAGAGAGAGAGAGAGAGAGAGAGAGAGAGAGAGAGAGAGAGAGAG